>OZ012740.1:558481745-558869245 GCA_963859935.3 Lathyrus sativus | reverse complement strand
GAGAGAGAGAGAGAGAGAGAGAGAGAGAGAGAGAGAGAGAGAAGAATTGTCAGTGTAAATAAGTTTTAAGGATAACAAATTATATAAAAATCTCTCATGAGTACAATTAGTTGTATGTTTTTGCATATAACATCTTAAGACAGATTCATTTAAGTAATCATTGACCAAGAAATTCAAAAGACAGAACAAGAGCACACACTAATGCAAGAAACAATTAGAGAACTTAGTGACACTAAAAGAGAAAACTCAGTTTTCAAGAGTAACAAGTGATGTCAGCACTACAGACGTGATGTCAGGACTGCACGCGTGATGTTAGCATTGCATTACTGGTTTGACACAAAGCTCCAAGACTAAAACTAGAGGATTCACTTTCACTAGACAAAACTCAATTTCTAAGAGTAACAAGTGATGTCAACACTACATTACTGATTTGACACAAAGCTGATGAATAAGATTAAGGGATGTCAAACCTTCTTCATGATTCGACCATAGGGACTCAGTCATGCAAAATAGAGTTAGACGTAAAGCCCACCATCAGCATTACACCATCCATTGGACGTAAAGCTTATAGGCAAGACCAATCAAGCTCTTATCATTATAAGACTGTGAGGACTTGTATTATTCAAAAAATTACAAACATATGATTAAAATTCGATGACTTAACACCTATTCTTCTTGCCTATAAATACAAGTCACTTCTTCAAGAATAAGTGTGGGAGTACACTTGACAAAAAAAGGTGAACAAAGATTCATAATCATCATAAGCAAAAGCATTTTAATCATCCAAATACAACATATCCACATATCAAAGATATTGTATTAACCTCTCACTGCCATATGGTGAAATTGTAATCAATCTTTGAGAGAATCACTTTTTATTACAATTGTATATCTACCAGCGATATAAAAAACTTAGTGTTTTGTAAGCTTACTAAAAGTTTTATCAACTAGTATTGTAAGCCCATTTAGGCTAAGAAAATACATAGTTGAAAGGTTCTCATTTGGGAAAACATATACTCTTTAAAGCATAAGTATAAATTATGTGTATATCTCTTCTAAACTCTTCTCTTTTAATTACTCTTTTATTTTACACTAATCACACACAAACAAAAACATATATTGAATTGTTCCACTAACCATATTGAATTGTTCCCCTTCCCATGATATTTTAATTTATTTTGAATTCCTTTGTCCCACAGTGGGCGTCACTTATTGTAAAATTGAAAGGTTTAATCAAACCAAAAAATTGGATATGTGCGGACAAATAACAATGACAACAAAAATAAATAGTCTTAAAAAAATAAGTTGTTGTGAAATAAGATAACAACTTAACTTGGCAGAAGATGATAAAAGATAAGAAATACAATAAATTGTTTATCCAATTCGATCAAATGATCTACTTTGGGGAAGAAAACAAATGAGTTACAACAAAATAGTCACTCAAGTTACCAAGAATGAACCATATTTTTTACCTAAGTGTTTTTGAATCTTTCACTCTCTATATATGAATCACACATGCTCAAAGTGTTTAGAAGTGTTTCTCAATCTCCCTTAGATATCTTCAAGGGTTTCCTAAATTTCAAGAACAAACTCTTAGAAATTTACCTTTGTCTCTCTAAAATTACTACTAAGATTCCCAAGCTCTTTTCTTTATCTTCATCTTTAAAGTTTTGAAGGTTGTGAAGACAAGAATGATTGAGATATATATTTATAACTGCTAAAATCTAACAGATACTTAACTAACTCAAAACCCAACTCATTTACAAATTGATCCACAAATTGAAACAACCAAGTCCGATCCACAAAAGTTATACGGATCGAATCTGACACCCGACGAGACCGAATCGTCCGTCGAAACCAACTCAACCGCTATAACTGGCGACCGACCACCGCCACTCGCCTGCAGCCAAGCCCGTCATCCACCAGCTCTTTCGCTACACCAACCCTACTACCAACCTCTGTCGACTTTGAAACTGATTTCTAATTTCTACAATCTTAAAAAATCTTTCCTTTATTTTTATCACTTAAAGTTTTTTAGTTGAAATTTTTTTATCAGTAGAGATATTTTATATATATTATTCTTGATCTGTATTTGAGAAGACTATTCTTTTGATTTTAATATTTTGATATAAATGGTGCAAGAGGATGCATAAATAAAATTCTAATGTAACAAAGTTAGGGAATCATAAAGAGGGCCATAATAAAGAGGGCCATATTACCTCCTATCACCTCCGATCAAACATGTTTCAAGACAATTTTTAGAAAAGCAATGCAACTTGATTGACCTTATGGCAGATGCTTTTGCCATTCTAATTAAAAATAGCAAACAATCCGTAAATTTGCAAATTTAATATGAGCAAAGGGGCCCCCTACCACATGGTCCATATGCATTCATTATACATGAAATAATGTTTTGTAGATCTAGTGAAACCACAACACTCTTATTAGCTTCGTATTCATGTAAAATAACAACAAGAAAAACCACATTTACCGGCGAATTCTGCATCTTTAGGGAATCGTACGTTTTTACACGGTAATGCTATAATGTTAATTGTCAATTTGTTAACCGAAGATAAAAATTGAACTTGAGTTCACCTTATTACCACTAATATTTTAAAATTTATATATGAGATCGAACCGTGACACTTGCGATTTAAAGTTTAATGGATTAAATCAGTTAAATTTATAGTCGAACTATTTATTAAATAAATTTAATAATATAAAATTAAATTTCATAGATATATCACACATAATTATATGTTCACAACTTAATAAAATAAATATTTCAAAAATCTATTAAAACTTTAATACAACAATATCGATAATACATAACATAACATAATTCTACACTTCAATTCAACCATTATTTAAGAATATTTGGATCAAACTAAAGAATTATAATAAAATAAATTAAACTAATTTAAATCAAAATAAAAATAATAGAATATAATAACTAATATAAAATTTAAATAATTAAAAATACCTAAATTAAATAATACAGAATATCAAAATATAAATAATACAGTATACTTAATTAAAAAAACAAAAAATTAGATTCAAGTTGAACTACAACAAACAAAAATTAATTGACAACAACAAATAATATTGACTTGATCGATAATCAATATTGAGTTGGACATCATGACTACGTTTGAAAGTGACGATATGATGATTATGGAGTGTGGTTGAAAAAATATCTATAATAAAGTGACAAAATTTAAAAATTTGTATGATTGTAAAAAAACACACGATTTTTTTTATCGGAGATATTTGTTAAGTTTTGATATTAATATATTAATTATAAAAAAAAAAGATTAAAAAATAGTCAATTCGATGCATTTTTTTAATGAATCGGACGATTTTACAAAATTGACTCCGATTTTTTAGTTCAAATGATTTTAGACAGTTTAATCCGATTTTTTCGGTTTGACTGATTTTAATCCACTAACAGTTTTAAAAAATTGACCCAATCGAATTTATCTTTAATTCTCGATCCAGCCAATTAAATCAGGGGATCCGATCTGATTTTTAAAATATTAATTATTACTCTCCTTAGTTTACCCGCTATTAATAAAAATTTACATTTTCAATTTCCAACATTTCCCCCTTTATATTTATATTTCAAAGGTCATTATCGTGTATATCGTTTTGTCACGTTGTTTTCAATACAAGAGGGTTTATAGTCATATTCCACGTTCTTTTTCGTGTCAAAACATGAATAAATAATTTCATTTCACTAAAAAATAAAGCTGAGAAAATATATTCTGAAAAAGGAAAGAAGATCTATCTTTTTCGTGTATATCTCATTGAGAAAACTATCTATCTTTCATGTGATTTTCTATCCATGTGTTTGCCCAAAATTGGGTCATCCTTTCTGTTTTTCACCCGTCTTACATCTTCACTAGCCCAAAATTAAAGTGTCGTTAAAAATAGTGTAAGCCTCCACCACTAATCCCAAGGATTGGTCTAATGGTAGAATTTGAATTTTAATACGTCTCCTTTTAAAATCTCATGATTTATCTTATTAGTTGTAATTAATTTTTTTGTTGGGTCAATTTGTTTATATGAAGTTTTGCTTAGAGTTTAAACGGAATTCTCGCTAGTGGATGGTGGAATGTGTACTATTAAATTAGTCGGTCGTAAGACTAAATATTAAGATTTAAAAAAAATATAAATTTATATTGTCGAATTCAAATCAGAGTGAGATAATTTATATTATTTATTATTTACTTTATAAATCACACGTAAATATATTTTTTATTTGGCCAATTATTTAATAGATCTTCTTGAGGAATCAATTTATTAATTATTCTTGATAAACATCATTTGGAGAATCCTTCTTGAAATTAGTCAGGTGAGACCACATTCATCCTGTCTGGTAAAAGATATGTTAGGGAGAGATCCTACCACCATTGTTGGTGGTCCAAGATTTTCACGTGTTTTCATATTCTCATGTTCTCACTTAAAAATTACATTCTCATATGATACGTTCCATATATATATATATATATATATATATATATATATATATATATATATATATATATATATATATATATATATATATATATATATATATATATATATATATATATATATATATATATATATATAAATTAGTAACATGTTTTTTTTACGATCTTTTATATAAAATTTTAAAGAAAATTATAATACACATGTTATGTTGGTGCGCAAGAAGGAAGAAAATGAAAATGATGAAAATGGAAGAGAGAAAAGTTGTAACTGACTTTTTAAAACAGAAAATGATTACACTTACTAATTTTATTACAATTGAAGCTTATATTTTCAGAGTTTAAATGAAACTCAAATGTAAAACTAAATTAAATGCAAATTAAGTGAATTTGAATTACAATCTAACATCATCCCTTATTTCATATTTATCTAATCAAAATCAATAACACCTATTACATCCTTGAAGTGGATAAAGTGTTCAGTATTGATTGCTTTGGTCAGCAGATCTTTCAGCTGCTTCTGAGTGTTACATTGAACAACTTTAAGCACTCTAATTTGAACCTGGTTGCGTAGGAAATGGAATTTCGTGTCAATGTGCTTATTTATTCCATGCAACACTGGATTCTTGGCAAGGCTTATAGCTGATATGTTGTCAATCATCAACTTCATAGGCTTGCTCACATTGATCTTCAGGTCTTGCAAAAAATTCAGAGTCTACACAGCTTGACAAGTAGCTAAAGCACCTGTAATATACTTAGCTTCGCAGATTGACAATGCAATCGCTGGTTGTTTCTTGGAGCACCAAGAAATAGGACCTCCCAGATACTTGAAGAAATATCTAAAAGAACTTTTTCTGTCAACTCTGTCTCCACACTAATCAGATGGTTTTGGTTAGCAATATGTCATCGACATAAAGGCTCACTAGAATCATATTGCTATCAGATGTATGCTGAACATAAACACCATACTCCATCTCGCATTTTATGAATCCTCGAAGCTTGAAAATCAATCAATTTTCAGATTTCAAGCTCCAGGAGGTTGTTTCAGTCCATACAAAGCTTTATGCAACTTGTACATCATCCCTTCTTGAATATTTTTCACAAATCTATGAGGTTGTAATATATAAACTTCCTCTTGCAATGGATGATTCAGAAATGCAGATTTTATATCTAGATGTATCATAGGACAATTTCTATTAGTAGTTATAGCAATCACTAGTCTAATTGCTTCATGTTGATCAATGCATTTTGATATACTTTCTTCTACTATTGCATTTAGGTAACTCTATAGTTTATTTTATTATTTTTACTATTTTAGCGCATTTTTATATTTAAGTTTATTTCTGACTTTATTTTATTTTCAAACTTTATTTTAAGCTTAAACTATTATTTGATACCTTTCCACTGTGCAGAGCATAACTTGAGCTACGAGAATCAAGTTGACGCGTTATAATAGGCGTTTAAAAGCTGAGAGGATAAGCTAAAAGTTTCATGTTTAAATCAGAAGTAGATTCAAAGTGCAGAAGACTCGAATAAATCATTTAAGTTTCATAATTTAGAAAATAATTAGTTTTGAGCCAGTTTTGGACCGACTTTTATGTTTTCCGACTCAGTTTGATTTAGGACTCGAATCCTTGTCTCCTTTAACCTAGTTCAGCCGCAACTACTGTTCATTTATTTGATTTGATTCTGATTTGATTCTTATTATTAATAGTAATTTTATATGATTGTGTGTTAATTTGATAATGATATCATGATTGATCAAATTAGAACCTTAAGAGAATTTGCTTCACCTGATTCACTTTTTGTTGATTTCCCTTCTTTGTCTGATTTTGATGACACTTATACTTGTGATGTTTATACTGATAGTCACTTACGTTCAGTTTGTTCTGAAATTGAAGCTATTTTACAAAGTGATATTTCTAATGATATTTATTATGAGATTTCTACTGACAAAGATAATGTTACAAATGTAAATATAGCTCTTGTTGTCAAAACTTTACCATCCACTGAGGAACCACTTGCTTTAGAGCTAAAGTCACTCCATGTGTTTTTATAATTTTATAAAAATTTACCGGTAATAATCTCAGCTAAACTTGAATTTGAACAGGAATAGAAGTTGTTACAATTATTGCAAGAACATAAGAAGGAAATTGGATGGACCTTGGTTGACATTTCTGATATTAGGCAGTTCATGTGTATGCATGGGATCTTACTTGAAAATGGAGAAAAAACAGTGAGGCGTCCCCAAAGTTGGTCTAACCCTTTGATTTTGGATGTTATTAAAAATGAGATCTATATTGCACCAGACGAGAAAGAGAAGACCATTTTCACTTGCACATTCGACATTTTTACCTATAGAAAAATGTTCTTATCCAGGAATAAAAAGTGAAGGTACTGATAAAAATTTCAAAGTAAATGGGCACCGCCTTAATCTATTCCATAAGAGCCCCACATTGGAATAGGAAACTGTAAAACAGCTCTCACTGGAAAAGGATACTTATTCACTCATCTATCTGCCTTGACTCCTCGAACGTGTTCTTTCCTCTCTCTCCTCTCTCTTATTTTATGCTTGTTTCTTTCATTAAGGACAATGTGTGTTTTAAGTGTGGTGAAGGGATGTCATTTACTTTTCTTGTTTTGTTTTCTTCATTTAATTTTATTTTGTTTTCTTAGAAAAAATGCACGTATTTTCTTTGCCTTTTGAGTTACGATTGTGAGTATTTTCTCTGCTCTCTTGATTAAGGACTTGTGGTGTGATGTGATTGATTCTTTTTATGCATTCTTAATATGATATGTGGGACTAAACTTTAAATTGTATATCATTTGTAGTAGGTCATTTATCTGTATGATATTTTGAGCCTAATATTGGATAACGCATAAAAAAATCCATATATTTCTTCTTGTGTGATTTCACTCATGTCCGTTAGTCTCTAGAACTTGAATTGACTTCTGTTGAAACTTTTTGTTTACTTGTTCACACTGATATGATAAAGGCAACTTGTTTTTGTTTTATTTATTTTTAGCCATTTATCTAAAAATCCAACCCTGAAAAATATCATCTCTTGTTTGAAAATCCCTTGAGCCTATTTATTCCATTTTTTATTTAAAACTCATTACAAGCCCAAAAGTGAAAAATAATGTTATCACCCTTGTCATACCCTAATTTTTTACTCTAAGATCCACATATTTTTGCATCATCTGTATAGTTTGTCATGTCTTTCATCTTGCACAATACCCAATTTATTAGTCAGAATAAACTTGTTGGAATTACAGCCGAATTGGTCAAACTAAAAGTCAATTGTGCGTAAAATCAGTGGACGGAAAATTTTAAAGTCGAGCCTGCAAACGTTGGTGATAATAATCTATGTTTCACGTAGTTTAACTGGGCTTGCTCGTTTAAATTTTTCAAGCACTTTTCGATCACATTTTTGGACGGTTTAAGCCATTTAACTGAGTAAATTTATTTCAAAATTTGACCAAACGTTGCATTTTTACGAATTTTATATTTTTTGTTGATCATTTTGGTGTGTTCAATTTATTTTTTCTAAGCATTCTGATACCGGTCCAATTACTAGTTTTTTACTGTCTTTTATTTTTATTTTTAATTAACAATTATTTAAATTAATTTGATTTTTGTGCATGTACCCCTTAAGATCTATCTCACCCTTATCTTGACCAAGTTACAACCCAAATAAAAGTCTTTTTGATCTTTGTGTGCATGTATTTCATTTGTGGATGCTAGAGTCTTTTCAAGCTTATGGTAGTGCTAATTTTCATGATGTGCTTTGAGTGTAAACAGTTAACTTAAACACTTGAGAGTTGAGAGAATTTATCCTATGAGGATATTGTTGCTTATGATGTACTCTTTGGTAAACTGTCTTCTTACTTGCTTTGAATGTCATTGAATTATACTCACTAACATCATATTTCTTGAAGCTTAGAATTGGAATTCTTCTTGCACTTTGTATCCTAAGAACTCTTGGAATTGCATGTTTTGTTTTGCTCTTTTTTTTTCTGTTTTAAAATTTGAAATTATAATTTTGCTCGGAGTGCAAAATTTCAAGTGTGGGAGAATTTGATTAGTGTATTTTGATGTACTTTCTTCTACTATTGTAATTAGTCAAATCTATAGTTTATTATATTATTTTATCTATTTTAGTGTATTTTTATATTAAAGTTTATTTCTGGCTTTATTTTATTTTGGTACTTTATTTTCAGCTTAAACTGTTATTTGATTCCTTTTCACTATTCAGACCATAACTTGAGCTACGAGAATCAGCATGATGCATTCTAATAGGAGCTGGAAAGCTGAGAGGATAAGATAAATATTTTATGTTGAAGTAAGAAGCAGATTCAGAGTGTAGAAGACTTGAATAAATAATTTAAGCCAGTTTTGGGTCAGTTTTTTTGTTTCCCGACCTGGTTTGATTTAGGACCTGAATCCTTGTCTTCTTTAACATAGTTTAGTTGCAGCTACTATTCATTCATCCTATTCACTATTCACGATTTTAGCTTTGCCTTGGAATTTTCATGGAGAACTAATTCCAAGAGCCAACATGCTGTATTCGGATTCCAATTTGAGGTTTTTATAAATTTCAGTTTAATTTTGACTTATTTTCACTTCTTTTTATAAACTCGTTTGCTTAAATCGATTGCTTTCATTTGCTTAATTTCATTGTTGCTTATAGAATAGAGTTGACTAAATTTGATTGCTGCATGATCCTTAACTATAATCACGTTAGCGTAGCTTTTTCTTTATTGTGTTTGATTAAATCACGTTTGCTCAATTCATGAGACCTTAAATCTATTTGACTAATTCGGATAATAGGAACATATATCACATAATGCCAATTGCAATTGTCAGTGGGTAGTAATAGAATAAGGTCAAATCCGCTTAGGGAACTGGAATTGTAAAAATCGATGATAAGTAGGAAATTGATACAGTAGATTAACTTATTTATCAATTTTGCTTTTACCTTTAATCATCTTCGATTTAACTTTTGAACTTGAAAACCCTCATCTCTTTTATTTGGTTGGTTAAATCAATTTGAGAGTCCTTTCGATACGACTCGAGTGTCGCTTCTGTTTTACTACACTTTTAAACTCGTTTTTGAACCGTGTACGACAGCGGATCACATGTCTAGCTACAGGTGCAAACAATTCAAAGTAATCTAAACCAAATTTCTGTATAAATCCTCTAACTACTAACCTGGCTTTGTGTTTGTCAAGATCCAGCTGGCTTCAATTTCAACTTATAAACCCATCTTACGCTGATGGCTTTCTTGTTCTTTGGAAGCTCAGTTAAATCCTAATTCTTGTTTCTTTCTATAACCCCGAGTTCTTTTTTCATGGATTTAAGCCACACTTTCTTCTTGAGAGTTTCTTCAGTACTAACTGGTTCAAAGTCCATTAAGATAAAACACTGAATGACTTCCCCTTCAGATTTTATCTCAGCATCTTGCAACATGTCAAACTCTGCAAATCTTCTTGGTATTTATTTTATTCTTTATAGTGTTTGCACTTGTTCAGAATCTTCTTCAGATGTTGGAACACTATCAGATGTTGAACTACCTTTAGAGTGTAATCCACCGTCAGAGGCATGATTACCACTAGAGTCTTGATCATTATCAGAATCATATTCAACTTCATAGTTAGATTTGTCTCCAGACTCTTCTTCAGCATCAGAGTCACCTTCAGACTATGACTCATCTTTAAACTCAGAATCTCCTTTAGAGGCAGATTCTCCTTTAGGATCTAAATTATCTTCAGAAGTTAACTCAGGTGTCAACACTGCACTAGATTTTCATTGAGACTTGTTCTAGTCCCATGCTTTTGTTTCCTTCAAAACAAGCAACATAACTCTGCTTTTGTCATCCTACTTCCTTCTCTTAGCATCTGGGACATCTCTATAACAAACAGAACCAAACACCTTTAGATGTCTTACAATTTTCTTATCTCCAGCCCACTTTTCTAAAGGAACAATTTCCTTCAGCTTCTTAGTTGGATATTTGTTGAGCATATACGTTGTAGTGGCAACAACTTCTCCCAACAAGGTGTGAGGGAGCTTCTTCTTCTTCTTCTTCTTCAGTGTGCTCCTTATCATATCATGTAAAGTTTTGTTTCTTTGTTATCAATACCATAGTAGTAAGGAGTGTATGGAGCAGTAACCTTTTCTAAATTACATTGTCCTCATAGAAATTCTTGAACTATGTAGAGTTGTACTCACCTCCAGCATTTGTTATGAGAATTTTTAGCTTTTGACCATTTTTTTTCCAGTTTTTACCTTGAACTTCTAAAACTTAGTAAACACCTCATGCTTAAACTTGATGAGTGATAACCATATAATCCTTGTGAAACCATCTATAAAAGACATAAATTACTCGTTTCCTCCAAGTGAAGGTACTTCAAATGGTCCACATACATCAGAATGCACTACTCCTAAAGCTTGTTTTACTCTTGGGTCCATTTCTGGTGCAAATGCATATCTAGGCTGCTTGCCTTTCATGCATATCTCATATGACTTCTCAGGCTTCACAATCTTAGAAATACCATGTACCAGCTTCTTAGAACCCGGATGCCCAAAGCTTTTGAAGTTCACACACCTCAATCTCTTGTGACACAACTCAATGTCACCTTCAGTACCTTCTGTGCTAAGGCATTTAGTTTCATTTGTTTCAATATTCACCTTGAATGTTCTATTTCTTCCATGTTTATATTGCATAATCATCTTCTGATTAGAATCATATAGCTTCCAGATATTGTCATTCATAGTAACTGAGAAACCTTTCTCAATTAGCTAACCTACACTCATCATATTGCTCTTCATGCCGAGAATATACCAAACATCTTTGATCAGAACTATTTTTCCATTCTTCACTCTGACCTTGACATTTCATATTCCTTCAGCATTTAGATACTTATGATTAACACATCTAATATTTGTCCTCTTTCTAGAGTCAAAATTAATCAGTCACTGTTTGTTTTCAGTTAGGTGACTTGAGTAGCCAGTTTTCATATACCACCAGTATACCAAATATCCACCATCAGATTTAGAAGCCATCAATAGCACAGGTTAATCATTAGACTCTCCTCTGGATATGTTTACTTCTTCTTATTTCTTTTCCTTATATGACCAACAGTCAGCAACCAAGTGACCAAACTTCTTACGATAGTAACATTGAACCTTCTTCTTGTCAAACTTCTCATTTCTCTTCTAATGTTTCTTCTCATCAGAGTTGAAGACTTATGACTTCTGATAACCACCACCATGCCTCTTCTTGGTCTCGGACCAAGAATGCTTTTGATTCTTCTTACTAGAAGATGCCTTCAGAGTCCGTTTTACCTCTCTTTCAGAGGTTCTCTCAGTCAGACACAACTCTTGTGCCTCTAGACTACTTTGGAGCTCTTCAATTCTCATGTTGCTAAATGAGGAGTAAGAGTCTCTCCATAAAATTTCATCTCATTTGTGATCAGAATCACTCTGGAGATGTAATCAAGTACCTTCTCATTGTCCTTCATGTTGAGATTCTCATACTGCTTACGTAAAGACTGAAGCTTCACCTTCTTCACGGATGCATCACCACCGTAGCACCGTACCAGTGTGTCCCACGCAGCCTTCACTATTGTTGAATCTGTGATATTCTCAAGCACATTCATATCCACACACTGATGGATATAAAATAACACCTTCTAATCCTTCTTCCTCATCTCTCTATGCATGTTTCTTTGTGCTTCATTTGCAACTGATGCACAACCGTCGTTGACGAGATCAAGAACATCTTAAGAACTAATTCTTTCCAATTCTTTCCATTAAAGATTAGAAGCTTCGTATTTAAGCTATCTTTTCTACTGTTCATCTTCGATCTTATTCAAGAATTCACTCAGATCTCACTAATTACTCGTGTTTCCCAATCCCTCATAATCAAGAGTTGTGATTCTATTACGATTTCGAACTTCAATTCACTGTGAATTTCAAAACCAAAATAAATCACACACACCTCACGTTAACTCGTGTTTTCTTTCGTGTTTCCCGTGGATCCGAATCGGAGCTCTATATACCAATTGTTGGTGCATAAGAAGGATGAAGATGATGATGATGAAGATGGAAGTGGGAGAAGAGAGAAAAATTATAACTAACTTATTAAAACAGAAAATGATTACACCTACTAATTCTATTACAATTGAAGCTTATATACTATCAAAGCCTAAATAAAACTCAAATGCAAAACTACATTAAATACAAATTAAATGAATTTAAATTACAATCTAACATGTTATAGGTTTTATACAATTATCATTTATCAATTATTCAAAAGATGTTCATAACGTGTTATGTAATTAAAACATATGTGTATTAATTATTAGTGTGTCTTGAATATGGATGAAAATAGATCAGATCGAGCTGAGTATTTCTTAAATAGGTCAGGTCTAATTAAAATGTTAAGGTCTGACATATAAAAGTCTACTTAATCTATGATAAACAATTTTGAGCCAAATTTTTAAAAGTTACAAATGCTATTTTTTTAAATAAAACTAATTATTCTTAATATTATTTTTCAAATTCAATTTTTATAAATAAATTAACCATTCACTTTTAAATTTACTTTATATATGTATACGAAATTTTTATTTAAAAATATTCATTTTTCTTCTTCTTTTTTATCATCATTGTTTTTAAATCATTAAGTATGATTCTTTATAATTTCAATATATCTTTTAAGGTTTTACAAAATTCAATCATGTATACTTAGCTAAAAAGATTCATCTTCTTTTTTCTTCTTCTTTTGAATACTATTTTTTAAAAATCATCAGCATGATTATTTATATTATTTATATATATTTTAAAATTTTACAAATATTAATTATGTAAATCTGTTTTATAAATTAATATAATATATAAAACTACATATAAACTACTCGTCTGTTGGAAATAATAATTTATTTCCATTAAAGTTGTTCTAAAATGACAAAGTGGGTGTTATAATAAATGCTTAGTCCCACATTGGAAGAGGAGTAAAATTAAATAGCATTTATAAGGCACTTGGAACAATGTAATTTCCAAAAGAGCCAAAAAGGATAAAGTGCCACATAGTCACATGTGGTGGTGCCAAAACTTATGTCACTTGTCTCATACAAAACACCCCTCGCCGGTGTCGCCACCGGCGACACCGGCTCCGGCTCCGGAACCGGATCCGGGGGCGTGGGCGTAGAGGCGCTAGTGGCGGCTTGTAGACGGCACTTGAGCACTTAGGCACGACGCATCGGAGCAAGACTTATTCGTTGCCTAGAGTTTGATTTTGAATTTGAATTTGAAATACATGACACTTGACGAAGTGGTGCATGATATTTTATGTGAACCATTGCAAATGCTCATTAGAGAGTGTGTTTATGAAGAATTGCAAACTTCTGAAAAGACACATGCATGGCTATAAATATATGCTTCATAATTCGAAATCATTCACTCCAAAATTCTGAAATCCTCTTCCATATAATTCCAACATTTTCCTTGCATTCGAAACTTCACCAGTCTTGTGCAGTTTCGAGAAAAAGGCTGACTTATCCTGGGTATTCAGGCCGTTCCAACTCTAAGACAAATTGAGAGTGTGCTTGAAATACTTTTAAGGAAAGTGATTTCGTTCACGATTCAGTCTGGATCCATTCGACATAGAAGGACTATCTAACAATCTTAAAAGTATTTGTATCATGGATTCCGACGCTGCTGTTTCAAGTATCAAAGTTATGAATCAGGACCTTGTCAAATTGGATCGTTTCGATGGAAACAACTTTACCAGATGGCAAGACAAGATGACGTTCCTGCTTACTGCACTCAAGGTTCACTACGTCTTGGATCCCAATCTGACACCAATTCCAGAACCAACTGCAGATGATTCTGACGAACTCAAGAAGAAGCGCATGCTGCGAAGGGAGGACGAATTACTATGCCGTGGGCATATTCTGAATACGCTATCTGACCGCCTATACGACTTATACACAGACAATCCGTCCGCTAGAGACATATGGAATTCCCTGGAGTTTAAATTCAAAGCCGAAGAAGAAGGTACGAAAAAGTTCTTAATTTCTAAATACTTTGATTTTAAATTTATAGATTCCAAGCCCATACTTCCTCAAGTGCATGAATTGCAAGTCCTGGTGAACAAAATCAAAGCGTTGAAAATAGACATTCCTGAAACCTTTCAAGTTGGTGCAATCATTGCGAAGTTACCAAGTTCGTGGAAAGGCTATAAAAAGAAACTGTTGCACAGTTCTGATGACTTTTCCTTGGAGAAAATCCAAAAGCATCTTCGAATCGAGGAGGAATCGAAGGAGAGGGAAAAATCAGAATCTGCGGGTCTTTCCAAAGCCAATGCTGTGACCAGAAAGGAAAAGAAAAAACATGATGTCAAGAAAAGTCACATCGCACCAAAAAAGGAACATACCAAGTTCAAGAACTTCGGTGGTCCGAAGGGTCCGAAAAATGGATGCTTTGTATGTGGAAAACCTGGACATTATGCTCGAGATTGCAGGCATAATAAATCAAAAAAGGAGATCAATGCAGTGAATGCTAATGATGATATAATTGCTACTGTGAGCGAAATTATGGCAATCAAAGGCAAGGTCTAAGGCTGGTGGTATGATACATGTGCCACGGTTCATGTCTCATATGACAGGGCTGCATTCAAAACATATTCTGAGGCAAATGATGGACAAGAAGTACAAATGGGAAATGAAGTGCGATCCAAAGTTGTTGGAACCGGAACGGTCGAACTCAACTTCACTTCTGGAAAGAAAGTTACTCTTGTTAATGTGCTTCATGTCCCAGACATGAATAGGAATCTTGTTAGTGGGGATTTATTGGGAAAACCGGGTATTAAATCTGTGTATGAATCGGGCAAACTTATCTTGACCCGTAATGGTGTGTTTGTTGGAAAAGGATATTCCGCTGAAGGAATGATCAAACTATGTATTACTGATAACATGATTAATGAAATTTCTAATTCTGCTTACATGCTTGATTCAGTTACTTTATGGCACAATAGATTAGCACATATTGGTATTAGTTCAATGAAGAGACTAATTAAACTTGGCTTGATATCATGTAATATCAAAGATTTCAATAAATGTGAATTATGTGTTAAATCAAAAATGATTAAGAAACCTTTCAAAAGTGTTGAAAGAAATACAAATCTGCTTGATCTTGTACATTCAGATTTGTGCGAATTTAATGGCATGTTGACCCGTGGGGGAAATAGATATTTCATTACATTTATTGATGATTGTTCTAGATACACTTATGTATATATCTTAAAGCATAAAGATGAGGCTTTTAATGCCTTTAAGAGTTACAAAGCAGAAGTGGAAAATCAATTAAGTAGAAGTATAAAAGTCCTTAGGAGTGATAGGGGCGGTGAATACTTCTCCACTGAATTTGATGCATTTTGTGAAGAACATGGTATAATACATGAATGTTCGGCACCTAGAACACCACAACAAAATGGCATAGCAGAAAGAAAGAATCGAACATATCAAGAAATGATGAATGCCATGTTATTGCATTCCGAACTACCTTTCAATTTGTGGGGCGAAGCTTTATTATCCGCTTGTCACATAATAAATAGAATTCCCTTAAAGAAAAGTGGAATTTCTCCATATGAGGTATGGAAGGGCATGACACCAAATATTGGCTACTTTAAGGTGTGGGGGTGTGTGGCATATTACAAAAACATGGATCCTAAGAGAACCAAGTTGGGTCCTCGAGGGATAAGATGTGCATTTGTAGGATATGCACAAAATAGCAAAGCATATAGACTGTTAAATTTAGAGTCTAATATTATTGTTGAATCCCGGGATGTAGAATTCTTTGAAAACCTTATAACTAAGGATAAAGAATCAGAGTCGGCCATAAACAAAGAATCTTGTGAAAAGGACTCTTCTCGGATTGTAGAAATACAACCTGAAGACACATCTCGAATAAATGAACCACGACCCGAACCTAGGATAAGCAAAAGAGTCCGGAAAATAAAGAACCTAGGACCAGACGAAATTGATTCTCAATCCATTTCATTTTATCTGGTTGAAGGAAATAGTACAAATTTTATTAAAAGCATTCCGGTAATTCTTCAAGTAGGGGAAGATCCTAAAACTTATAAGGAAGCAATAGCTTCAAGAGACTCCTCCTTTGGGAAAGAAGCTATCCGAGATGAAATGGATTCAATTATGTCCAACCACACTTGGGAACTTGTTGATTTACCAAAGGGATCAAGACCCATTGGATGCAAGTGGGTGTTTAAAAAGAAATATCATAGTGATGGTACATTAAACACTTATAAAGCAAGATTAGTGGCAAAAGGATTTAGACAAAAGGAAGGTATAGATTATTTTGACACTTATGCACCTGTAGCGAGAACAACCACTATAAGGTTGTTGTTTGCTTTAGCATCTTTAAATGATCTGATTGTTCATCAAATGGATGTTAAAACAGCATTCCTAAACGGAGACCTCGATGAGGAAATCTACATGGAACAACCAGAAGGACACGTCCTTCCTGGAAATGAACAGAAGGTGTGCAAACTTGTCAAATCTCTATATGGCTTAAAACAAGCACCAAAACAATGGCATCAAAAGTTTGACTCTACGATAATGTCAAATGGATTTATTCCTAATTCTTGTGACAAGTGTTTATATACAAAAGTGTATAATAACACTGTAATATTTTTGTGTCTTTATGTTGATGACATGCTAATAATTAGCAATAGACTTAATGGAATTCTAGAAACAAAAAGGTTTCTAACTTCCACTTTCAAGATGAAAGATCTTGGGCTTGTTGACACAATTTTAGGAATAAAAGTTAAGCAAAATAGTGGGGGTTATGAACTTAATCAAACACATTATATTGAGAAAATGCTTGATAAGTTCAAACACCTGAAATTCAAGGAAGTAACTACTCCATTTGATCATGTAATCAAACTTGAAAAGAATGATGGAAGAGCAGTGGCTCAATTAGAATATGCAAGTGCGATCGGATGTCTTATGTACTTAATGCAATGTACTAGACCCGATATATCATTTGCAGTTAGTAAAATGAGTAGATTTACTAGTAATCCAAGTAATGAACATTGGAAGGCAATCACGAGGATATTTGGTTATTTGTTGAAAACCAAAGATCTTGGTCTTCATTATGGTAGGTTTCCTGCTATACTAGAAGGATATACCGATTCCAGTTGGATCTCTGACGTGGGAAATCACAAATCTACAACTGGGTGGATATTTACACTAGCTGGAGGAGCAATTTCCTGGAAGAGCAAGAAACAAACATGCATTACTCTTTCGACCATGGAATCAGAATTCGTGGCTCTCGCTTCCGCTAGTCAAGAGGCAGAGTGGTTGGGGGATCTTCTTTTGGAAGTTCCATTGGCTAAAGACAATGTTTCAAAGGTAATGATACACTGCGATAGTCAGACCACTTTGGCAAGAGCATTTAGCGAAGTGTATAATGGAAAGTCCAGGCATATAGGACTTAGACATTCGTTCGTAAGAAAACTGATTAAGGATGGAATCATTTCACTTACGTATATACGAACAAGCTACAATTTGGCTGATCCGTTTACTAAGCCGCTGGCCAGAGACTTAGTAAGAACAACCTCGAGAGGTATGGGGTTGAAACTCCTTGAGTAAGAGTTCCGACAATGGCGGCAACCCAATCTTAAGTTGACAGAACATTAACGTTAAGATTTTCAATGGGTAACAACAAGTCGTTGATTTGGATAATTGTCTAACATTTCATAATTATGTTGACATTAGAAAAGAGGGTTGAGTTTTATCTTAAACTCTTAATGAAGTTCAATACCGAGGGTACGTATCTATTGGAAACAGATACTATATGAACTTCACCTATGTGAATTATGAGATGGTGCCGTCTCAAAGTGAGAGTTGGAGTTTCTCTCATAAAAAAATTCATGAAACAGGATAGCACATGGCCATAAATAAGTGCTAAGCGAGTTATGCAGAGGAAGAATCTTTAAGGAGTGTGTGTAAGGTAACACCGGTCTATTCAAATGGATTCATGGTTTAAAAGCATTGCTACCTAATATTCCGATTAAACCTTGTGTTATTCTTACTAAGGTTAAGTTTAAAATCGAAAGATACTTAACTGTATTAATACTTCTTATGTCCCATTTCTGGAATTATTATTTTGTCATTATTAGAACAAGTGGGGGATTGTTGGAAATAATAATTTATTTCCATTAAAGTTGTTCCAAAATGACAAAGTGGGTGTTATAATAAATGCTTAGTCCCACATTGGAAGAGGAGTAAAATTAAATAGCATTTATAAGGCACTTGGAACAATGTAATTTCCAAAAGAGCCAAAAAGGATAAAGTGCCACATAGTCACATGTGGTGGTGCCAAAACTTATGTCACTTGTCTCATACAAAACACCCCTCGCCGGTGTCGCCACCGGCGACACCGGCTCCGGCTCCGGCTCCGGAACCGGAACCGGATCCGGGGGCGTGGGCGTAGAGGCGCTAGTGGCGGCTTGTAGACGGCACTTGAGCACTTGGGCACGACGCATCGGAGCAATGGGCTATTCGCGGCGTTAATGAGGCGGCGCCGATGGCGCTCCGGCCGCCTCCGGCGGGCCGTGATTTCGTTCACGATTCAGTCTGGATCCATTCGACATAGAAGGACTATCTAACATCGTCTACCCGTGCGATGCACGGCTATGTTTTATTAATTTATAATTTTACCAAAATATATTTTAATTATTATAAGTTAAAATATTAGTTTTCAATGAATTTAAAAAATAAATTATATTTGATATGCTTTGTTTAAAATATAAACTAATCGTTATTATGTTTTAAAATATTGTTTAATCACTTAAAATAAAATTTACATGGAACTAATAAATAAATAAAATAAATTATATATTACATTCTCAATTGAAAAATAAGTGAAGTAGATGAGAGACAAAATTATTTAATAAAAGAAGAAGAAGAAGAAGAAGAAAATTGTAGAATTGTAAAATCAAAATAAAATAAAAACCAAATTTTTTAAAAGTAGATGTTGAGATTTATAGAATTAAAAAAGTAAACTATAAAATCAAGTGTAATGATTGAATCGAAAGTTCAAAAAACGTAGTTTAAGAGCATTTAGTTAATAATAAAAATTAAAAAATATTGAAGTATTTTATTATCAATTCATCTCATGTTTCCCGTTGCTTTCAAATTTCAATCATCTCTTTAAAATAATACATACAGTGTCTCATTTCAATACACAGACAAAAGTCAAGCAAGTTTCAATTCCAAAGAAAAAGTGATAGAGTTATGACATTATGAGATTTGGAAAGTATGCAGATGATCGACTTGTGGTTTAGAGGAAGAAAACAATATTGTAGGGAACTCTTAGAGAAACAACACAAAATTAGAGGCATAAGTTTAATAGTATTTCATTTACATTACAGAAAACAATGAGTTTTTACAACATTAACAACGATGCTAATGAAAAATGTATTATGAAACTTCAACTGTGCAACTGCACCCTTGTACAGCCGTTGACACTCTTCAACGAGACACTCAACCCACAACCTGTGGGGATACTTTCGATACAAGTAAGTCGTTCCCTTTACTCGAACTAGGCTCTGATACCACTGTTAGGGGAGATTTTTCAACTAGAGAGCATTGAACATTGTGGGACTTTTCCTTTCTAGAGCAACCTTTATGAGAGACACACCACATACTCACCCAAAACCTTAAGGTGATAGGTGTATGGGTTATCTCACTTATAAATGCTCAAGTCACCACATTTCTATCCAACGTGGGACTATTATCCACACTACTCACACTTGTTAATACGTAACAATAAATACATCACAAATACACTTCTATCTGCATCATTGATATATAATTACAAGCAACCTAGCAGAAAACAACAACACTTGCATACTGGTTAAAATGAAAACTCATATATAAATGAATAATCTAATGAGTTAGTGGAGTTTTTCTTTTTAAAACATTGTGGTAGTGGAGTTAATTTCTCAAAAAATTTATTTGATTAATTATTATTATTATTATTATTATTATTATTATTATTATTATTATTATTATTATTATTATTATTATTATTATTATTATTATTATTATTTATGTTAAAAGTTTTGAAGGGAAATTTTGTAAGAGAACTTGTAGGATTATAATTTAGTATGATAAGTCGGTTTGATAAACTTGAAACTGATAGACTTTTCTATAAATTTTAACCCAACCTAATATTTTTTTTTTTTTGAAATATATGAATTTTACATTTTTATCAATCAAAATGTTAAGAAAGCTGAGTCATAAACTCTTAGGGTGTGTTTGATTCGGGGTAGATGGAGGGGAGGGGAGGGGAGGGGAGGGGAAATTTTTAATTAAATATGTTTGGTTCAAATTTTAGGATGGGAGGGGAGGGGAGGGAAGCAAAATCCCTCCAAAACACATTTTTTGGTTCCCTCCGAATTGGGGGGATTTGGAGGGGAGGGAAGGGAATATTAGTTTTGATATTTAAAAATTATTGTATTTACTAAAATATCCTTAGTTTAATTTCAGTATTTCAAAACTATTTGTTTTCTTTTGTGTTACTGTTTTTTCTCGATTGTTTTCATCAACTTATTATAATTGTTCTCCACCTTCAAATTATTTAATAATTTTTATAATTAATATAAATCATAATCATTGTCTTTTTTATATAAAAAAATTATGTTTCGTTATATTCGTTTTTTTCTTTTAATTTTGTTATGTACTCTATCATTTTTTTTATATCAAATTGTAAACCATATCATTTTATTTATTTTTGTTTATTCATTTTATTAAATATTTTGAACCATTAATACTTAGTAATAAGTTATTTTATATATTTGTTTTGTTATATGATTCATCACAATTTAAACGATGTTATTAACATATAGTTTAATTTTGTTAGAAAGTTATAAGTCGAATCAATTGTACTCAATTTTTTTTAACTTTATGTGACAAATAAATACTTTTTTAATCACTCAATATTAGAAATTTTATTATCAACAAAAATACGCACGAATTATTCACATTTTAATATCATATGACTTATATAAGATCATAAGGATAAAAATGTAAATTATTAATAAAACCCCTCCCCTCCCCTTCTGAACCAAACACATTTTTTATTAAAACCCCTCCCCTCCTCTCTTTTGAACCAAACACTTATTTAATTAAAAAAAATCCTTCATCTCCCCTCCCCTCCCCTCCCCTTCATTAAAATCCCTCCCCTCCCCTCCCCCTCATTTGAACCAAACAGACCCTTAGGGTCCATTTGGTTCAACGGAGGGGAGGGGAGGGGAGGGATTTTAATAAAGGGGAGGGGAGGTATTTTAATTAAACGTATGTTTGGTTCATAAGAGGGGGAGGGGAGGGGAGGGAGAAGTTTTATTCAAATATATGTTTGGTTCACAGGGGGAGGGGAGAGGTTTTAAAACTAACTTACCTTTTTACCCTTAAAATATTATAACAATCATTAAATAAATTTTTATAAAAAAAAAAATATTCACCAAAAAAAATTATTAATTCATAAAAAGTATAGATAATTAAACACAAAATATTTAACATCTATAATACTCTAAAATATCTTTAAATGAAAATAAAATATTGATAAACGTCGTAAAATCAAATTATATGATCAATGATCATATGAACCATTTTCTCATCTTGATGTTGTCCTTAAACAAATGAAGGAATTATAATAAGGTGACAAAAATTAAGGTATGATATTAATAAAGACAATTAAAAATTTTATTAAATAAAAGTGAGGATAATTTTGTCAATATAATAAAAATACATGTTATCATAACTCCTCTTCTTTCCCTCCCCTCCGAAACCCCCCATTTGGAGAGAACAAAAAAATGCTCCAGGAGGGATTCTGGTTACCTCCAATCCCCTCCCATCCCCTCATAAAAAATTGAATCAAACACACCTATTTTAAAATATTTTCTCCCCTCCCCTCCCCTACAAAATCCCCCAACCAAAGAGACCCTTATCTCTGACGAATGGCCTATTGTCACGCTTAATCATAAAAGTTTGACTAATTATAATTATAATATATTTTATAAGTGAATTATGCTAACCAAAAAACATTGTTTAAGGTATTTAATTCCTTTTGATTTTTTTTCTTGCTTAACATCTTTTTTATTTATAATGTTTTTTCAAGTTATAGATCTATTGATAAGAACACGGAAACGGTAGTAAAACAAAATAAATAACATATGGTAAGTAATTTTAGATTAGATATGTTATTTTTATGTTGATTTTTGTTGTTGTTGCAGGTTTTGAGATATTTGATGTGGGTGATCTAAATCGTTTCGTCAACGAGTTGTTAATAAGCTATGTGGGTTAGTTACCCTATAATAACATCGTTTTAGATTTTGTTTTGTTTGTGGTTTTAGGTTTGTGATTTTTAATTATGTTTTTGTTTCTTGGTTTTGTATGTATTTTGCAACAAGTACCTCAAATACTTCTCATACGATTGTTGACTTCAATTTTAATATATTTTTTCTCCCAGCAAATACCAATGTTGTTTCTAAATTTGTTCTAATCTCTCAAGTAACTGCCTGATTTATTTCCATAAGAAATTTATAAAACAATGTCTTTTTAGTAGTAGTAGTTTCGTCTTGCTTAAATAGTGCATAAGTGATTAAGTGGAAATTTTCACCCCAATAACCATGATTCCCCCCCCCCCCCCCCCCCTAATTTCCATTATACCCAACTTTTCATCATATTTACCAATCTAACCAACTTTGAGTTTTTTTTTTTAAATTACAAGGGGGCGCCATTGGCCTTGCCTCCTCCCTTATAAATTATAGGGGGACACCATCCCCTTTAGAGGCACCCTATAATTTATAAAGGGGGTGTCATCCCCTTTGCCTCCTCCCTTAAATCCGAATTTTGAAAATAGTTTTTATTATATAATAAGTTTAAAAATATTTAATAAATAATAATTAACAATTAAAAAATATTTAATAAATAAAAATTTTATAAATAAAAATTTTCGAATAATAAATAAAAATTAAATTTTATTTAATAAACTTAATATTAAAAAATAATTACAATTTTTTTTAATTACAAATGGGTACATATGAGTGATTTGGTACACTAATTTCTACGACTAGGTCGGTTTAAATATCCGTCCGTACCGCATCCTCGATTACGTACGTTTCTTGGTCGTCTTTGTGGTGGAGTCGGGTCGACCGTGTCATCTTCAAGAAATTGCATCATTTCGGCCCATGAAGTCGATTCCATCCCCGTAAAGTCATCCAAATCAAAAGGGTTGCCCATGCCTTCATAATTATTTTGGGGTGGTTGACTGGATGAGGCAATGTCAGGACGATAGCCTGACTGGTCGTAGGGTGACATGGGTGTAAATGTTTGGGCTGGTAAGAATTGATTTGGTGTTTGAAACTGGGTGTTTATTTGGTTTGTAGTATCCATGAAGTATGTTTGGTATTATGGTGGATATTGTTGGTACTCGGACTGTGAATAAGTTTGTGTGAATGAGGTGAATTGGTTAGGGGTATGTTCATATAGTTGTGGTTGTGTGAATGGGGGTTGGGTTGGTGGTTGGAAATGGGGTTGGGTTGGCGGTTGGAAATGGGGTTGGGGCTGGGTTGGTTGTTGGGGTCTTGATGATGTGGCTTGTTGGCGTGGGTCAACAAGATATCTTGGATGCGAAATGAAACCGATGGATACCTCCCTATACCAATTCATGTATTGGATAGTCTGTTTTCTCTCGTATGGAAACACAGTGTTGGACAAAACAAAATGGCTACGATGCCTCCATTCACGACACTCATGTTTTGCATACTTGGTCCATGGAGAATATTCCCATTGGTCGGAGACTTTACCGGTGTGATATTTGTCGGGATGCATTTCGGCGGACATGGAATATCTTGAAGCATTCCAAACTAAAGCTTTACACGATCACTGTTGTGCATCTCCACGGTTGTGAAGTTGATAATCGGCACCTTTGCACTTCACACTGCAGAGTCGTGTTGGTTAACTTCGTGAATGGCTTCTAGACCAAGATATGGGCGCCAAATAAACTGTAGGAGAAAAAAATAATATTTAGTATTTTCTAATAATATTTAAGGAGACTATATTCAAAATAAGTAAGTTAAGGATACTATATTCTAATAATACTTAGTACTTACATCATCTTGTCCCAAATGATCTATAAGATTTCTGTATTGGGTGATACTGAAATGGGGACAGTTGTCGTAATTCATCCCAAGTGAAGACCACCTACAAATCGAAAAGAAAACATTTGTTAATAATAGGATAAATTAAGTAAAATACTATGAAAGATTGATCATTCTTGGTCTAAGTAATTACCTTGTAGCGTATGGGAATTCAAAATTATTTTGTTGGATAGGTGCTAGATTGGTCATCCTTGACCATCCCCAAGCTTGAAGAAGAACACCACAACCGGTCCAATTTTCCGAATTTGCTATTGCGTTGTTACACAAAGACCGATATAGGTGCGCTAGTGTAGAGGACCCCCAACTATATGTTCTTATTTTATCTATATCATCTAGTAAAACTAAATACATAGAGTGGACAGCGTTGCCACTTGTATCGGGACATAAAAATAAACCTATTAATAACATAATATAAATTCTTGTTTTTCTTATTTTCAATATTTCTGGAGAATCTTGGGTTAACTTCATTTCTCCAAAAATTCTTTTGAGCCATGATAATAATATTTTTTGGCCCCTCAAATCTCTTGGGGTTGGTTCAACCCCTAAGAGTTCTTCTATCACAGTACCGCTAGGATTAGTGAGACCGTTTACCGCCTTACCATTAATGGGTAAACCCAATAACATGTGAGTTTCCTCGAGAGTAACTGCACATTCACCTATCGGAAGATGGAATGTATGCGTCTCGGGTCGCCACCTTTCTTGCAGTGCCAAAATGAACTTGGTATCTAGGAGATAATTTGTTATTCTGATGACTTCTCTGAATCCTGCACGCTCCAAAAATGGTCTAATGATCGGGTCATGAGGGAAATGTTTATGCCCACGAGTTCGGAAGTCAGGAGTATTCTACAAAACAATAAAACAAATGATTACAACATTGTATTTGTAAAAATATTATAATGCTATAAATCAATACAACATTGTGTATTATCGGGTACAAATACTTACATAAGACGCGATGTTGCTTGGTGTTCCTCTATGCGTTTCGCCCAATGTTAACAGAGACATTTCTCCTATAATTTTAATATATGAAGAAGATATTGGTAGAATTTAAATTATAGAATATATTTGATGAGTTTTTGAGAATGAGGAGGAGAAGTATTTATAGTAAAAAATTTGAATTTGAATTTTGAATTTTGAATTTTGAATTTATGGTGGTAGAGGTATAGATTTAATTTGTGTAGTTGAAATATTAATTGTTGTAAAGAGGAGTAAATGTATATGGATGAAGTGTGTAGAAAATATATTACACTTGGCATTCTGCATGCATGCAAATCACATTTTTCGTACACATGTCACGGGGGAGCCAACCCCTATAGCGCCCCCCTTGAATATTAATGAAGGGGAGCCATCCTCCATAGGGCCCCCCTTAAATATTAAGGAAGGGGAGCCAACCCCTATGGCGCCCCCTTTGACGAGTTATGAATATTATATTCGTACACTTTTGTTATTTATTAATACATTCATGAAAAAATTAAATATATCTCACCATTTGCAAACACATCTCTTACACTCTTACACTTTTCTTCAAATATGTCTAGAACAACAAATTATATTGTTCATGCCCATTCTAATGGAGAAACTTACATCTCTGAGGATTCGGGTTTTGGGTTTCAAAATACAGATGTTACCCAATTAACAATGAGCAGAAAATCTAATTTTTTGCATTTCAAAGAGCGAATAGAGTCGAAGATATTGTCTGGTCCAATCTCTCAAATTTTTTTACAGAAGTCTCGTATTCTTTGACAATAATCAGGTCAAGTATTTTCAAGAGAAAATATAAGACGACAGCGATGTAGATCAAATGTTTGATAGTCATGAACACTCTGGGTTCGACTATATCGAGGTTTATCTATTACTCTGCCAGACTCAACATCAAGTTGGTGAAACAACAGATGTAGATGAAGTTGATGTCGTTGACGAGGAGGAAGAAGAAACTGAGGCCATGGTTGATCAAATGGTTAATTTGTTCGGGACTGGGGACTACACTGCACTAACTCCGCTTCAAGACATAGATGAGGAGCCACTACTATTAAGGCATATGTATTGTCCTCCCCAACACATGACGAACTTGCAATTGAGTGGAGACGATACTTCCTCAGATGTTTTCTACAATCCTTCTCAACAAATTGAAGGTGTTTTGAAAGTGGGAAACTAGTACCGAACAAAAGAAGAGTGCATGAAAGCTGTAAGAAAGTTTCATATGGATAACTTCGTTGATTTTTACATCAATCGGAATGACTCGAAACGCTATGTTGTAGTTTGTCGTAACGCATATTGCAAGTTTCAGTTAGCAGCGTCCTATCGGAAAAGAAGTGATTGTTGGGTTATAGGTTCGATGGATCCACCTCATAGTTGCACAACCAACATCAATCGGCAAGATCATGGAAAACTAAGCTCTCAATTGATATCCCAAGAGATCTTGCATCTTGTGGGCGTAGATCCATCTGTGAAGGTGAGCACAATTATCTCTCATATTGTTGCATGGTTCAACTATACCCCCATCGTACAGGAAAGCTTGGATTGGAAGAATAAAAGTTGTTGAACATGTATATGGAAATTGGGAAAAATCTTACAATCAACTTCCACAATATTTACTAGCACTTCAAAAATATGTTCCTGGTACGGTTGTAATTTTGGAGTCACTACCAGCATACACTCCTGAAGGAACATGTGTTGATGGTAGTAGGATATTCTCTCGTCTCTTTTGGACATTTCAACCATGTATAAAAGGTTTTGCGTTCTGCAAATCGGTTATTCAAGTCGATGGAACATGGTTGTATGGAAAATACAAAGGAACATTGTTGATGGCGGTTGCACAAGATGGAAATAATAATATATTTCCGATTGCCTTTGCCCTGGTCGAGGGTGAGACAGGTGAAGCTTGGAGTTTCTTCCTCAGAAATCTCAGAACACATGTCGCTCCTCAACCCAACTTATGTCTGATTTCCGACAGACATGCCTCTATTGTGAGTGCCTACAACAATCCTGCTAATGGTTGGCACAATCCTCCTTCTGTCCATGTATACTACATAAGACACATTGCTCAGAATTTTATGCGGGAAATGAAAGACAAAAATCTCCGCAAAAAAGTTGTGAACGCTGGGTATGCCTTAAACCAACCATCATTCATGTATTACCGCGAAGAAATAAGATTGTCAAGCACGGAAGCATTAAGGTGGGTGGATAACATTCCAGTCGAGAAATGGACAAGGGCTTTTGATGGAGGAGCCCGATGGGGTCACATGACCACAAATCTTGTAGAATCCCTAAACGGCGTATTTAAGGGAACTAGAAACTTACCCATCAGTGCGTTGGTAAGAGCAACCTATTACAGATTGGGGTCACTTTTTGCGGCAAGAGGCAAAAAATGGAGCGTTGTTTTGGAATCAGGGCAAATATTCAGCGAATCAAGTATGAAATATATGAAGGATGAAACTTCTAAGGCGGCCTCACATCGAGTTAGACCATTTGATCGTCACGATTACAGCTTCATTGTTGATGAGATAATGGATCACAACGAGGGTCGGCCAATGGGACACTACAGGGTGGAACTTCATAAAAATTGGTGCGACTGCGGAAAATTTCAAACATTCCGCCTGCCTTGTTCACATGTCATTGCCGCATGTTCCAGTGCTCGTCACGATCCATTCTTGCAACTATCAGAAGTTTACAAGGTCGTGAACTTATTTGGTATCTACAGTAACAGTTTTCCAGTGGTAGCTAGTGAGGAATATTGGCCAACCTATCATGGAGACACAATCTACCACAACGAAAATATGAGATGAAACAAAAAGGGCCGCCCCAAGAGCACGCGAATTACAACTGAAATGGATACAACTGAGAAAATGGAAAGACTATGCGGAATATGTCGTCTTCCCGGGCATACGAGGACTAATTGTCCAAATGTTGGAACCAGTTCTAGATAGATTTAATTTCGTCATTAAAAAAACGTGTAATCTTGGAATTTAATATTTATAACAACTTCTGATTACACATAAACAATTTGAAATACTGCTAGACCAACATAAAAAAAATAACTATTGTTACAACATAAACTAAGCTATTACAACAATCAAAGTAATATCATCAGTTCCAAACATTATTGACCTAACTGTGTTGTCATCTCTAATTCACACTCACTCCCGTCGTATATTTCCTTCTTCAACAGAGAAGCACGAGACAAGTGTTTCAATACTCCTAATGCTTTCACCATTTGGAATGTCTCCTTCTAACCACCGATTCAAATTTCTTCGTAGTTGCTTTAAACTCTGGATGTTCCAAAACAACATCCTTATCGGAGGTTTCGTTCTTGAAAAAATTACATGCCCATATCTTCTAAGATACATGACCCCCTCTCCTAAATTTGGATGAAACAATGTGTTGTTTGAATGAAATAAGTCTAACTATTTATACACAAAAATTTTGTACAAAATAGTATTATATTATTTATATCAGAATTTAAAAAAAATAACGAAATAAAGGGAGCTCCATAGGGGATGGCACCCCCCTTTAACTCTTTAAGGGAGGAGCCAAAGGGGATGTCGCCCCCTTTATAAATTATAGGGTGCCTCCAAAGGGGATGGCGCCCCCCTATAATTTATAAGGGAGGAGCCAAGGCCAATGACACCCCCTTATAATTTAAAAAAAAAAAAAAACTCAAAGTTGGTTAGATTGGTAAATATGATAAAAAGTTAGACATAATGAAAATTAGGGGGGAAATCATGGTTATTGGGGGTGAAAATTTCGATTAAGTGTATATAAGTCATTAGTGAAATAGGTTACTTGAATGGATTGACTGAGTTGTTTTCTTTTTTGTTTTCCTTTTTAAAACAGGTTACTTGCAAAGGCATCAATGTTAGATCTGGAGCCGAGCTTCTTAAAAACGGTCTAGAGCTAGCATTACACTATGTGACCCAAAGTACACCTATTATGATAGTTTTGTAGATTCTATATTATTTTACTTCACTCTATATGCCATTTATTTGGCATCTCCCAATTCGAGATCACTTGAAATTTGACAGTATATATAATGACACTTTTATTACTTGTATTTTAAATTGTTCTTATTAGTATTAAATTAGTAATTATTATTAATAGTGATAATTAATACTACCGAGGCTACAAGTTATAGCATACAAATTGTATTGAAAAGAGTTTAATCTGCAGAGACTATGACAACAAGGCTACAACAAGAAGTTTGACTGTATTCGCATCAGAGAGAGTTGGTTTACCTTGGGTGTGCTGGTGCAATTTGGTTCTTTAAAAAATCAGTGTTGTTATCGTGGGATTTCTGGTTATGCAGTAAAGTCTACAACAGATTTTCTGGTGCCAAATCAGGTCAGATTTTAAGGGGCCGTGAAATCCTTAGATTTTTTAAACATTATAGTCCAAGATCTTCTAGTGTTTTTCAGCATATTGGCTGACATGGATAGTCAGGTGCAAGATCTTCAGTTTTTCTGTTTCTATTTGTGATCATTTGTTTCAAGGAGTAGCAGTTTGGTCGGTTCAATCCGGAGTTGATCTTCGACTTGGAGTTTGTGTGTGTAATCTATGTTAGTCGGTGTTGCATCTTTGTTTCTTGTATTGGATGTTTGGGTTATGGTTTAAGTGGGTAGCAGATTTAAAAGTTACTGTTTATTTTTACTGCTTCAACTACTTGTTATGGTGTGGCTGCATAAAATTTTATTGTAGTAGTTGTAATATTTGGCATTTTTATGCACTTATTATTAATTGAATCATTTGCTTGGCTGTTTTAAAAAAAAACAATAACTGTATGAGAAGGCACCATACTATGGGAAAAGAATTTTAAAAAATTAATGATTGTATGCGGAAGTTTTACCCCATACCCCTACACTTATGCCTATACCCCTACATTAAAAAATTTTGGACCAAAATGTTCTCGTATAAAAATTTATTATTTTTTAATTTTTTTTAATATTTTTTTATTTGTTTACCGGAAGATTTTTTGGAAGTCTTCCGGTAAATATTTTTTTTCGTTTATTTATCGGAAGACTTTTTGAAAGTCTTCCGTTTCATGTTTTTTTTTTAATTTGTAATTAATATTTAAGATTTATTAATTTTATATAAACACCAATTTAGTAAATTTTTGAATATTATACTTAAAATATAAAAATTCTATAAATAGAGAATAATTTTCATAATATTTTCTATTTACTATAATTATTAGAATATTAGGATTAAAATCATTTATTTTAAATGATCATAATAGTAGAATTTTCTCAAATATCTTATTAATCTTAAACATTAATAAATAAAATAAATTTAAATATAAGATATAAGTTTACATTATTCAATATATTTAATCAAATGAAAACATATGTGATAAATAAATAATGTATTTTAACTTAAAATGATCACAATAAGTTAACTTGCAAAATAATATAAGTAATAAATTAATAATGTATTTTATTTAAAATAATCACAATAATAAAATACCCAAATAATGTGTTTTATTTATAGGACTGATATAGTTTTATTGATTATTTAATTTTGAATACTACTATGAATATAGTATTTAATCTATACTTTAGAACTCACATAATTATAAATATAAAAAATATTGTTTTATTACCCATATTTTTATTTAATTAAAAAAAATAAGAATATAAATTCATTATTTGTTTTTCATTTTTGTTTGATCTTTTTAATTATTTCACTTTATTTAATATTTTTAATAAAATAAATAATATATTTTATTTAAAGTAAGCACAGTATAGAATATGCAAAAATTTATAAATAAAAAAAAAGATCAAACGAAAATATAGTAAATAGAAAATATTCTATTTATAGTAAATTGGTCATAGTATTCTAATAATTATAGTAAATAGTAATTTGATCTTTTTTTTTTATTTATAAATTTTTTGCATATTCTATACTGTGCTTACTTTAAATAAAATATATTATTTATTTTATTAAAAATATTAAATAAAGTGAAATAATTAAAAAGATCAAACAAAAATGAAAAACAAATAATAAATTTATATTCTTATTTTTTTTAATTAAATAAAAATATGGGTAATAAAACAATATTTTTTATATTTATAATTATGTGAGTTCTAAAGTATAGATTAAATACTATATTCATAGTAGTATTCAAAATTAAATAATCAATAAAACTATATCAGTCCTATAAATAAAACACATTATTTGCGTATTTTATTATTGTGATTATTTTAAATAAAATACATTATTAATTTATTACTTATATTATTTTGCAAGTTAACTTATTGTGATCATTTTAAGTTAAAATACATTATTTATTTATCACATATGTTTTCATTTGATTAAATATATTGAATAATGTAAACTTATATCTTATATTTAAATTTATTTTATTTATTAATGTTTAAGATTAATAAGATATTTGAGAAAATTCTACTATTATGATCATTTAAAATAAATGATTTTAATCCTAGTATTCTAATAATTATAGTAAATAGAAAATATTCTGAAAATGATTCTCTATTTATAGAATTTTTATATTTTAAGTATAATGTTCAAAAATTTACTAAATTGGTCTTTATATAAAATTAATAAATCTTAAATATTAATTACAAATTAAAAAAAAAACATGAACCGGAAGACTTCCAAAAAGTCTTCCGGTAAACAAACGAAAAAAAATATTTACCGGAAGACTTCCAAAAAGTCTTCCGGTAAACATACTAAAAAAATGTGAACCGGAAGACTTCCAAAAAGTCTTCCGGTAAACAAATAAAAAAATATTAAAAAAATTAAAAAATAATAAATTTTTATACGAGGATATTTTGGTCCAAAATTTTTTAATATAGGGGTATAGGTATAAGTGTAGGGGTATGGGGTAAAACTTCCATTGTATGACTATCTTGTCAAATTCATAGCTTGCATATGTTATACTGTCATTTCAAATCAAAGCTTTTTAAATAGAAAAATAAGTGAATAGTTGTTTCCATATATAAAAGTTCTAGACATAACTTAGTTAATTTTTAATAATAATTTAGTATCAAAAGAATATAGTTTTTCCCTTTATATGTAATACTTCTAAACATATATAATATCATTTGTATGAAAATTAATTTTAAAATATGTATTGATAGAAGTAATTTGTAATAAAAGTGAAATGAAAGTATATTGTGATTAAGTAGAAATAATATTTTGCATTGGAAAAATATATAAAATTTGGTTAATTATTTAAAATTTTGTTACTTAATTATGAAATTTATGGATATTCTACAAAAGAGATATTTTTAATAATACTTACATAAATTAAAAAATTGTAAGAGAAAATATATATCTCCAGAAATACTAAATTACTAAAATGGAGAAATAATGTCATTGATAATATAGTAAAACATATGAGACAAATATATTTATATACGGGCAAAATTTAAATATTTAGATTGAACTTTATTTTTATATATATATGAAAAAAAGTGTAAAAATAATGTCAAAATAAAATTTATTCTTATTAAATTTTGAAAACAATTGTGCATAATTCATCAGTATCCGTACGAGCGCACGGGTATCCAGACCATATAAACAGTGTAATCCTCACGTCAATTAAAATAATATTTTCAAATATTATGTTATTATTAGTTGATATTTATAAAACTAAATGATTGCATATATTTGAAATTATTTTTAATTTAAGATACAATTTTTTAAAACATAATATATGAAAAATTGAAATATATTATTGATGTAAAACAATTTTTCTTTTATTCTAAAAATATGTCTTCTTTTTTTTAAAATAATAGACTATTCTGGTAAAACAATTTTTTTTCTTATTTATATTTTTATTACATTTTAAAAATAAAATCGTTCATAATACATTAGTACTCGTGCGAACACACGGCTACTGATATGGTAAAATTTAAAAATAATATATTTTTTTGATTAAATAATTTAAATAATTTATTTATTTATGTTACTAATATTTATTTATACACTTTAAATAATATTTTCAAATATTATATTAATGGTTGTTATTTATAAAACTAAATAATTTGCATAAATATTTTTATAACAAATACCAACGGATGCCCGAGGTATTGATTCTATGTTTTTTAAAATTATAAAATATATTTGTTATGTTTACTAAATTTTTATTAATCCTATTTTTTTTATAAAAAAAAATACGCGTAACACACCATTACTTGGACAAATACACGAATCCTGATATTGGTATCCCACAAAATAGATATATCTAATAATACTTAGATAAAATATATTTATTTATGTTAATAATATTTATTTATAAAATTAAAATAAAATTTATAAATACTATATTATTGTTTGATATTTATAAAACTAAATCATTGCATAAATATTTTTATAACAAATACCAACGGATGCCCGCGGATATTGATTCTATTTTTTATATTTATTAATTTTTATTAATACTATTTAAAATAAATAAATGCGCGTAACACACCAGTACTCGAGCGAACACACGGGTAATGATATGGTTATCTCACGAAATAGATATTTGTAATAATACTTACATAAAATGTATTTATTTATGTTAATAATATTTATTTATAAAACTAAAATAATATTTACAAATACTATGATATTATTTAATATTTATAAAACTAAATCATTGCGTAAATATTTTTATAAAAAATACCAATTGATGCCTGCGGGCATTGATTCTATATTTTTTATATTTACTAATTTTTATTAATCCTATTTTAAAATAACCAAATGTATGTAACACACCAGTACTCGAGCGAACACACAGAATACTGATATGGGTATCCCACGCAATAGATATTTGTAATAATACTTAAATAAAATATGTTTATTTATGTTAATAATATTTATTTATACAGTTAAAATAATATTTACAAATATTATTATATTATTTGATATTTATAAAACTAAATTATTGTATAAATATTTTTATAAAAAATACCAATTGATGCCCGCGGGTATTGATTTTATTTTTTTAAAATATAAATTATATTTTTTATATTTACTAATACTTTTTTTTTAATGAAAAAAATTACGCGTCACCGACGGATACCCGTGCGAAGGCACGAGTATCCCTCTAGTTGAAAATAAAAAGCATATAACAACTTTACATAGTTTTATGGTTAAGTAATCAACTCAACTAACTAACTTAGTTAGTCGTTAAATCATTGATTACTTGACAACTTATGACATCAATTACAGATTAACACTCGCACACCCATATTAATGCATACACCTAAGTATACTCCAATCCTCATTGTTTTCTTAAGAACACAAATATATCGATCTTTAATGTCTATATGAATCCATCATCTAACTAACATTTTGTTGAACATTAAGAAACTTCAAACATTTTTCTTCATAAATTATTCCCTTATGAAGTTAAACCTAGTCAATATATATTTGCTCCTTCCATGTGAAATTAGATTATTGGTTAAATTTGAGCTTATATATGTTGTTAATCATAAGCTTCAATGACTTGTGAACTTAACATTGCAACTCATTAATCAATGAATGCAACCAAATTTCTTGACATGAAGCAAATGTTCCAGCTATATTATATACCCTGCCTGACAGGATGACAAAGACGTGACATATTGTTTCTTTGTACACTAGGAAATTACATCATCATTGTAATAGAAAACATAACCTGAGGTGCTCCTTTTATCGATTATGTCATCATATCAATCAAAATTTAATAAACCTATCAATCCTACCTTTTTCTCTTTCACAACTGCTATAAATAACTATCCAAGTCTCTTAGTTCCCTTTAGGTCGTTGAGTATTAATGACTATGTTGTAATCAATTACTTCAAACATATCTAACAACTTCTTCACATACTTCTAGTGATGCATTATGATGTCTTCCTTAACTTTCATAAATTCCATGATATGCAAGTATGAGAGCTTACCTAAATCAGCCATCTAAAACTCAATCTTTATTTTGTCTTTTCAAATCTTAGATGCATGACCTCCACTAACAAGCAAATCATCCACATACAAGCATATCATCATGAATTTTGAATTGATGGAACCATCCACATAAACACCATACCAAGTTGTACAACTTTTAAATTCTAGGTGAATAAAAAAATTGGCCAATTCTCTTGTTCCAAGGTCTAAGGGCTTGCTTCAATTCATATAGGGCTTTGTGAAACTTCTATGTCATGTGTTCTTTTCCTTTTAGATCTAAACTTGGTGATTTAGTGACTAATATTATTTCTTGTAATTCACCATTACGGAATGCATACTTGACATCCAAGTGATGGAATGACTGATTCCTACTACTAGTTATTGCCATAACTTATTTCTTCGTATCAAGTCTTGCCACATGAGAAACACCTCATTATAGTCAATACCATAATTTTGCAAGAAACCTCTAGCTACAAACCTTACTTTATACCTTAAAGTTGTACCACTTGGATTCATTTTAACCTTAAAGATCCACTTTAACACAATTATTTTTCTTACTTTAAAGTTGAGTAACCAACACCCATGTGTGATTCCTTTCAATTGACTTGAGTTCCTCAATCATGTCCTTCTTCCATACTTTGATATTTATTTCCTCATCATAGATAATTGGCTAAACATCATCTAGTAGTGCAAAATAAATGAGTTCATTTTTGACTTCACTATCAAGAAGTAACTCATATGTGTTTGAGCTTCGATTGGCCCTGTTACTCCACTACCTTAAATCTTAATTTATTCATCTAATCATTCACCATGATTACGTTCAAATACATGAATGAGATTACTTCCTTTCTCAGGTGTGTCTTGCCAATTTCATGCCTCTAATTCATTGAAAAACACATCTTTGTTGATGTGCACACTTTGGTGGAGAATTTGTTTACTATATAAGTAGTTATGTTGACTCTTTCTATTCTTAACATATGAAGCATGTTCTTGGGTTTAATCATCCTTTTGGCTATGTCAAGTATGGTTTTGTTTCTTCTTTCTGCTATACCAGTATGCTTAAGAGTATAGGGTAAGGTGACTTCATGTCTTATGTCTTTACTAATGCAAAATGACTCGAATTTATTCGATGTATACTCACCACCCCCATCAATCCTAAAAACCTATTTTTTTTCCTTTCCATTCTCCTTCTATATTAAGGTTTCGAATCTCTTAAACACATAAAGAGTTTCATTATTGAATTTCATGGTATACAACCACATTTTTCTTGTATGCTCATCAACAAAAGTGATGAAATACTTGCTCCCACATAGTGATGATACTTTAAAAGGGCCACATATATCTAAATGTAAAACTCTTAGTGCATCATTTAATATCTTACGCATGTTTAATGCAAATGAAACTATGATTTGCTTGCTTCTCAAACAGGTTTCACATGACATTATGTTTGCATTCACTTTAGGCAGATCATACATTAAATTCTTAAACATCAATTCACCCAAGCTTATGAAATTTAAGTGACCATACCTCATATCCCAAAGCCACTTTGCTTCATCATTGGTAATGCTTGACAAAAAAAACCTCTTTAATGTTACATTTGAATGTCCAACTATTTGACAAGGTGAACTTCAATATGGTTCTATCTGTTAAACATATATAAACAAATTTTGATGATGACAAAGAAATCAAAGAAAAATAAAATAAACATCTTCAATTTAAGAAGAAAGCTTGAATCAAATCAAAAAGTGGGAAGTTTCTGATGATTGGCTTAAAGGAATCAAAAGATTAAAAACATCATTAAGAAATGTTTCATTTTCTAAAAGCTCGCATGAGATCATGTACTCTAATCTTTTGTTTTTCTAGGATAAAAAATTTTAATATTATATTTTTTTCTCTCAAAATACACACACCGATAGTTTGAAACGAAGATATCGACAATGCAATATACAATGGTTAAAACTTCAAACAAGTTAATTTATTTAGAAATAATGTGATTAGTTAGAAATATAATTTTAATCAAACCTAATATTATACAAATTAAGAATATCGATTTAATAAAATTATGAAGCTTGCATTTATAGATAAAATAATAAATGTGACAACTAACACAAGCATGCGAGAAATCTAAGCACACACACAAGCGCTCACGCGTGTGCACAAACACGCACACACATGTCATACCCTAATTTTTTACCCTAATATCCCACATCATTTTCATTTCATTATCATCATACATGTGTGTAAATCATGTATCACTAACCCATTTGGATATACAAAGATTGTTGTTTGTTTCATTTGACTACCAATTAGGGTTTCAAGCCTCAAAAGAAGCTCAGACAAAAGATTAATCAAGAATGATCATGATATTCAACTTACCAGGTCCTTTATTCATCTAATAAAGATAAATAGATCTCCTCCATCAATAATCAATTACAATCCTACATCATTTCAAGTCAACCAAGCCCCAAGTTCATCTGGTGAACCAATTAGGGTTTTTGTTGATCTGGGCCTCCAAAGTGAAGATTTCCATCTAGCCATGATCCAATACCTCAAGATGTGATTTAAATAACTCAAATGCCTCACATTAGTCCATTCATATTATTGGATTGATCCAAAGAAATTGATTCATAAGCAAGGCAAGAATTCAAGTTCATCTAGACAACAAACTAGGGTTTTAATGAAAAGTCAATTATATCTTTGAATTTTGACCAAGACATGATCTCAAACCTTGGGCAATGATTCAAGACATTCATAAACACCTTTAGAGGTCATTTTTAGTGTTCAAATAGGCCAAGGGTTTGATTTCAATAAGAGATCACAAAATCAAATTTCATCTGATACAAAAGTCAATTGTGCCCAATAATCAGGTTTGACTTTTGAAGTTTTTGGTCAACCATGGTTTCTTCAAGTCAAGAACAATGTTAATATGTGATTTTAATCATTACTTATCAATAAAATTCAAGAAAAGTGAGGTTACTTGTAAAAAGGGCAACCATGAAGAAATGAAAATTTTCTAAGTTATGGAGAAAAACCCTAATTTGGTGCAAACTTTGTAAAGGCATAACTTCCAAACCAAGCATCCATTTTATTTGATCCAAAGACCAAATTGAAGAGCTTGTTACATACTACAACTTTTTCACTTAGGGTGGATTCCCAAAAAATGCATAGATTTTGAGATATGAAGCCATGAAGTTAGGGTTTCAAGACTTTTTGAACCTTGACACTTAGAGAAATTTTGGACAGGATTTGTTTTGTGTTTTAACCAACTTTGAGGCCATTTTTCACCATGATCCATAATGATTCAAGACAAACCTAAAACATAAAACATTGAAGTACAACATCTCAGTTTTCTAAAATATCCAAGAACACAATCTAATTCCATTTGAGTAAGGAGATATGAATTGCACAATAGGCCTTGATGCAACTGTTTTTGCAAGGTAGATTTGGCATTTTCTTGCACCATAAGATTTTGAGTCCAACTTGGAGCAATTATACAAGACTACTGTGCACTCAATTAAATAGAAATATTTGTTAGTCATGCTGAACCTGCAAGATAGAGCCATTTGATCATGAAGATTCTCTTTAAAAGTGGAAGAAAGTCTTGAATTCAAGGAGTACTTATGTGGAATAGTGCATTGTCAAAGAAACCACTGTCACCAATCAAGGTGCACTCTTAAGCAACAATAAACACCTCTACAGAATATGAAATTAGTTAAATGAAGAGCTAGGCTAGTGGAAGAGATAAGGTACCTTGAATGGGAAGTAATGATGCATTTCCAAAACTATTGAACATTGAGCTCATCCTTCAAACCATCATTATTCCTCCAAAACAAACTTACTCACCTATAAATAGAGACCATATCTGATGTTTTAAAACACACCAAAACATTCACAATATTTTTTTTTCTCATTCTTCCTCTTTCACTTCAAATTTTCAAAGAGTGAGAGTCAAATTTTCAAAACCAGAGCTTTTCTACTCAAAATTTTGATTCAAACACTTCACATACATCATGTAGAAGTGATCCAAACACTTAAACACTTTCTGTAACATCAAATTAATCAAGATCATATCTCTTCTTGATCAAGTTATAGTTGGATTCGAACCAAGCAATCCAGGAGGTTCCAACTTGTTCTAAGCATCTCAACGCAATCCTTGAAGTCCAAGGAAGCTGTCCAGATCATCAAATCACATATGTAACACCTCCAACCGAGGATTTGATTTCCTCTTGCAAGGTAAGCCTGAACTTTTCAAACTCAATGATTCATGCATCATAAATATTATTTCAAGTTACCATTGTGTTTCTGGAAGTTCATAGATCATTTACCCTTAATCAATTGTTATTTATATTACGTGTATAGGATTTCATGATAGTTTTTGATAGAGGTGGCAATAGGATCCATTAAGACAAAATCCATTCAATCCATCCATCAAAAAATCCATGCAATCCATCCACCACATAAAAAATAAGTTAATGGATTGGATTAAATCCATCCATTTATATGCATGGATGGATTCAATCCATCCAACATATTTTAAGAATCCAATGGATTATTTTTATTTTTGTTATATTATTTTTTTAAAAATAAATTTTTTTAAAAGAAAAAATTTGTTTTTTTTTCAATAAAAAAATTGTAACTTTTTCAAAAAAAAAAGATTGATTTTTTTTTTCTGAAAAAAAAAATCTGTTTTTTTTCTGAAAAGAAATCGGTTTTTTTTTTGTGTGAAAAATTGATTTTTTTTCCAAAATAAAAAACTGATTTGTTTTTTGAAAAAAAAGTCGATTTTTTTAAAAAATGGTTTTTTAAAGAAAAAAACAATTTTTTTTCGAAACAAAAAACCAATTTTTTTTAATAAAAAAAAATTTCCCGAAAAAAAGACCGACTTTTTTTAAATATAAAAAATACAAAAAACCGACTTCATAATTGTTTTTAAATACAAAAAATGAATTTTTCAAAAATAAAATAAAATCGAATTTTAAAAATAAAAAAATTTATTTATTCTTACAAAATAAAATAAAAAGTTGGATGGATGGATATCCATCCATTAAAAATATGTTAATGGATGGATTGGATGGATTTTATTCTTAATGGATGGATTGGATTGAATAATTTTAAGAAAATTGTAGTCGATTGTTAGTGGACTAATGGATTGTTTTAATCCATCCATTAACAATCCAATCCACATCCATCCAATCCATCCATTTTGTCACCCCTAGTTTTTGAAAAACTAGGGTTCATATGGTTCGTGCTTGATAATTCACTCCACATTAAAAATAAATGAAATTAAAAACTGCAATTTGATTCCTTGTTTTAAAACGAACAACTTTCATGTTTACATCTTCCAAAACCATTCCGTATTGAGTGAGATATCATCCATTCTGCTAATTTGAGCCCGAAGAAGAAGATGAAGACCATGGCGCGCAGTTTTTTTTTAATTTGCCACGCAATCTTAATATTTTTTCAAGTAGATGTGTCTAGTGAAAACCAACGCGCGTTGGCTCAATTGGCAATGGTGTGTTTTGTTGGCCAGATCCTTGGTGGCGTGGGTTCAAATCCCACCAATGACATATTTTTTTTACCATTTTTCATATTTTTCACATTTTTCTTTCAAAATTCAAACATTTATTTCTCCTATAAAATTAATTCTTTTTGACCCAAATGTTTTCACACATATCACTCATACACTCTATTAATTTAATCCATCAAAAAATTCCAAAAAAAAAAAAGAATTTATTTAATCACTTTTTATTAAGTTGAAAAGAAGTGCTTTTTTAGGTTTAAAACCTTGAAATTTTGATTTTCTTTCTAATGTTTTCAAACCTAATTCATTTTTTATTCTTATATGGATGAATACACTTTGTTTAAAATATTGATACAAGACCAACACATGATTATTTTGACTTACACATCATTTATACCATGTTTTAAATCATTTTCTTTTTTAAAATACCTCTAAATAAGTCTTTCATTAGGGTTTCATCTTGATTTAAAAACCTTTTTACAAAATTTTTTGGGCCTCTGTTAAAGTGTAAGACCCATTATATTTTCAAAAACTTTTTGGGTCTCTGTTAGAGTGTACAACCCATTAAATTTTCAAAAACCTTTTGGGCCTCTGTTAAAGCGTAAGACCCATTACATTTTCAAAAATCTTTGGGCCTCTGTTAGAGTGTAAGACCCATTACAAAGTCAAAAATTTTGGGCCTCTGCTAGAGTGTAAAACCCATTACAAAGTCAAACTTTTTGGGCCTTTATTAGAGTGTAACCCTACCCTCCTCCTTAAAACTTTCTTCAATTTCTCAAAATATTCAATCTTTCAAAACTCAATCTTCAAATTTCATTAAACAAAGCCCTAGTGGCATTTAATTTTCAAAACTTTTTAGGCCTCTATTAGAGTGTAAGACCCATTACATTTTTAAACCTCATGGGCCTCTATTAGAGTGCAAGACACACTTCTTTTTTAAGTCAACCATGCTTAGACATGGGCCTCTATTAGATTGTAAGACCATACACTTTCAATTCATGTCTATACTTGTTAAGTACTTGTCATATACTTGTTCATATTATGTTTCTCTTGACATTTATAACAACTCATCCTTAGTTTAGACTTGGTTCAACATTAGGGTTCCCTCAATTACAACTTAGGTCAAACTCTAGTTCCCCTTGGATGAAGTCAACTTCATCACCAGCCTCCTCTTGGGCTTCATACAAGGACCCTCAAGATTCTTAAAAGTATCATAGCCTCCATCTTAGGCTTCATACAAGATACCATCAATTTAAAACTCCCCCCAATTAAGTCAGCCTCCTCTCAGGCTATAACAAACTTTTTAGCTTCATATCTCGGGCTTTGAATAAGACACAAATAAACCTCCAGCTTCACATCTTGGGCTTTGAACAAGATGCTCAAATAATTTAGCTTCTCCCTAGAGATGAGGCATTGAGTCATCTCTGCAGGAAGATATATCTTCTATACACCACAATTCAAAATAAAACATTAAATTTTTTTTCCATATGAGTGATGTAAGTGGCTCACTTGTTGATTTAAAATCCAAGCTGGAGTCCTTCTCTTATCATGGTCCAAAACTTTTTTTTCATCTAAGTGATGTAAGTGACACACTTGTTGATACTATATCCAAGTTAAGGTCATTTTCTTAGCATGTAAAGACTCATAAATGAAGATGCGGAATTGCTTAGGATTCTTTAACATTCAAGTTCAAAGCTTCTTCTCTTATGATATTATTCTCAAATGTTTATGATGAATAGGCAGGATATCTCCCTTAGGAATGAAAATTTGTCTTTTCTTTCAAACCAACAAAACTTTTAGCTTCATCATCTTGGGCTTTGAGCAAGATACAAATTCCACCCATAGTTAGGTGGAACTAAGAACGCTCTGATTTCTCAATTTTCTTTTGAGAATATGTAGGCATAAGATTGCGAGATCTTAGCGAGCACACCTTTAAATAAAACCCCTTAGGTCCTTGTACCTTTCATAAAACAAAAACTCCCAAAAACATCTCATAGTCTCGTTCTCACCCATAGGTTAAGACTTTCCCAATCAACAATAAACAACTTAAGTAGATGAAATGACTGATAGTAAAAAATGCACAAAAGGTTCCTATAGAGTACTATAGATACTCGGGGTGTTAATAACTTCCATTAGTATAACCAGCCTCTAATTCCAGATGTCTTTGCATTTTTAAGGATAACACTTGCACGTAGGATTAGTTTAGATTTCTTCCCCTTCCTTTTAATCATCATAGGATAAACATTATAAATTCGAAAGTGGCATAAGCACGGTTCATGGGAATTTCACCATCTCAGAATTAGGTGGGGTCACGGAAATCGGATTTCGCCCCCGACCTTAATCTAATGGGAAAACTGCTTTAATTAGGGGAAGGATGGGGGAGGGGGAACTCGCCCATGCTTATTAAACTTATGTTATCATCTTTACTTTTAATAAGTTTACTACCTATTTACTTTTCTTAATTTTAAGATAGAAAATATATTAGAATTATTCTTTTAAATATAGATTAAATAAAAATGACAAAGTTTTACCATTATTAATAAAATAACCAAATATTTAGTTGAATTATTGATTTTTTTTGCTATGAAAAAAATGCATTTAAAAAAAATAGTGTTTTTAAGGGTGGGGGCGAGGCAGGGCAGGGAAACTCGTTACTTGTTGGAGCAGGGGTTGGTTGTAATTTTTTACCCCTGACTGGGGGTGGGGGCGGGGAAGAGGCTGGTACAAGAAGGTGGGGCGGAGTTGTTAGATGCCAAATTTCACTTATTTGATCTATCAAAAGTTGGCATCTTTCACTCAATTTCGTCAAGAAAGTGTTGAAAACCACTCTTATTTTGGTTGGTTTGCAACATTATGAGAAAATCTCTTGGTACCTTTGATTTGTGTGTATTGTGCAGGAATTAGGCACAAAACAAGTGAAAAGTAAGACACAAGAAATGGGCAAGGAAACCAAGACAACATGCAAAACCACCAAAATGCTGTCATGCTCGCTAGGCGAGCAGTTAGCGAATAACTCGATAGCTTGCTCGCTAGGCGAACAGGTAGCAAATAACTCGCTAGCTTGCTCGCTAGGCGAACAGGTAGAGAACGAGCCCATAATTGGACAAATTTGAAAGTACCAAAAGTTAGTTGTTCGCTAGGCGAACGTGACAAATCCTGAATGTATATTTAAGTTATTTTCTTGCTTTTTTAGGTGATAACTTGTATTTTTTTCCATTCTAGACATCAGAACTTATTTTTCTTCATTTCTTCTAGAGAGAGAAACATAAAACCCTAAGAGGAAGGAGGTAAGATCTTCGATCTCTTGTTGGAGTTTGGATTGTAATCTTTTGATACCTTATGTATTTCATCTAATATATGTTTTTGAACTTATTTTGGATTCTCTATTGATTGAATATCTTTGATTATGTATTTGTGGGTCTTGACAAAACCTTTTCACGTCTTTGATCTTAGATCTTCTTCTATCAATGAACAAACTTTTGACATGGTTTTGAAGTTGATATTCAGTTTATCTTCTATGGTGTTGTGTTGATTAAGTAGCATGGCTAGCATGGGTAGGATCAATATGATATTGTGTGGGTATGTGATAATAGTGATGAAGAATGATGTTCACCGACATTTGGCGGATTAGATGAATACATGTAAAAAGGGTTAAGCGTGTGTATGTATTCTGATCATTGTATTTTATACAAAACAATTGTTTATCTGATATGGGTTTCATTCTTGTTTACCTGTTAATCTTTGATTTGAATCGTGATAGAGATATACTTTTTGGATCTGGATCTAGGATGATTGTCGGTGAGGTCCTAAACGCTAGAGATAGATTTAGGCTTAGCATTTGCGTGAGTATCAGATCTTAATGCTATGTGTTGTGTTTTTGTTGGGTGAGAGATCACCAATGAGACAACACGGTTTTTCTCTCGACGCCGCGTTAGAGATAAGCTTTGTCGTGAGTGATATGTGATGATATTAGATGAATGGTTGCGTTGTGTTTAATTTGTTCAGAAGAATGCATATGTTATCAATTGATGAAATCCAATCCCAACAAGGCTCCGTTTATATTTCAGTCTTTATTTTATATTTTTTGTTTTTATCTATGGTTCTTTGAACCCTTTAAACCCAAACTTTTGAACAATAAGTTTAGAAATGTAGAAATCGTTGAACGGCGTTCATATCGCACTAATCCCTGTGGAGACGAGAAAACTGGGTTCTTAATATTATTTTTGCTTGCTGCTTTACCGCTCCAACAAAATGGCGCCGTTGCCGGGGATTGGTGTTGAGATTTTGAAGTGCATTGCAACGGTTCTATGTTTTTAAGCTTTGTATATATTGTATATATTTGTTTCTTTTTATGTTTTTTCTAGTGTGTTCAAGAATGACAAAAACTCCTTCTAGAGTGGTTGCTATCGGTATAAAATCATTCAATGAAGCTTTGACCGAGTTTGGATGGCGGTGATAGTATGAAACAAGTGAATGTTGTCAAGGTACATGTTTTCCTTTGTTTAGAATTTTAGAATGCTTAAGAACTTGAGTCTTTGTGCAAATGAAATTTGTTCTTTTGGCAACTCGTTTGAATGATTGTTTCACTTAGGACCAAAAACCACAATTTGTGAGAAAGCTTCCATTGTTTACTAAATGTTGGGTTTCTAATAAACTTTGTTGATTCGTATGATTCATGGTTTATCTTGTTATCATTGTGAATTTATGGAAGCATTAGAAATGATCAAGGAACTTGTTTATATTGAGCACAAGTATGTCCAAATACAACTTACCTGTGAGTAGAGAGAATTCGTCAACCCCTTTGAGCCTAAACAATGTGAATCTCATTCTTAATTTTGTGTGAGATTCTGAACTTTTTTCTTGAACCCGTGAATTTGTTTTAATTCTCTTTATTTTCCATCAAAATCTAAGAGCATTCACTTGAGGATTGAGTAAAAGTTAAGTTGGGGCGAATGAAAAAGGAAGATAGTAGGTTGCTACAACTTTTGAAAAATTCAAGCAAGCACCAAAAAAATTGTGTGAATATGAAAAAAAGAAAGAGAAAAGAAAAAAAAAAAAAAGAAGAAAAGAAAAAGAATGCTTGCTTGGAAAAGAAAAAAAATAGTGAAAGAATAAGTTGTGAAATAAGGTTTGTGAAGGTTTGCAACTAAGAAACAAATGGAATGAAGTTGGGATGTGTAAATAATGTGTGCAGTGAATGTCTATTTTGCATCGGCAATTTCATTTCAATGGCCTTAGAAATGTCTCTTGTTTGTAAACTCGACCAAGCTACAACCTTAAAGACCTTAGTGATCTTCTTGCTTTTATATTTTTGCTTTTGATTGTTAGATTTTGTATGAATTGAATTGATATTTGCATTGTTTATTAGTTGAGTGAAATTGTCCTCGCGGTTGCAAACGCGTAATTTCTTTAATCCTTATTCGAAGAGGAGAGATAGGGTGATTCATTCATGAAAAACATAGTTGTTGATTGATGTATGGCTTTATATTTGCTTTAAGAAGTTAGTTCTTGTGCGTTGTTGGATTCTAAACATTTGAAACCATTGCTTGTTTGCATCATTTGTGTTTGAGCCAATTTTATCCATTCTTGGGTGAATCTTAGTCTTGAGCAAATCCTCTTGTTGCGAAATGAGAGGCATACTTTGCTTGAGGACAAGCAAAAAGCTAGTTGGGGCGAGTTGTTAGATGCCAAATTTCACTTATTTGATCTATTAAAAGTTGGCATCTTTCACTCAATTTCGTCAAGAAAGTGTTAAAAACCACTCTTATTTTGGTTGGTTTGCAACATTATGAGAAAATCTCTTGGTACCTTTGATTTGTGTGTTATTGTGCAGGAATTAGGCACAAAACAAGTGAAAAGTAAGACACAAGAAATGGGCAAGGAAACCAAGACAACATGCAAAACCACCAAAATGTTGTCATGCTCGCTAGGCGAGCAGTTAGCGAATAACTCGCTAGCTTGCTCACTAGGCGAACAGGTAGCGAACGAGCCCAGAATTGGACAAATCTGAAAGTACCAAAAGTTAGTTGTTCGCTAGGCGAACGTGACAGATCCTGAATGTATATTTAAGTGATTTTCTTGCTTTTTTAGGTGATAACTTGTATTTTTTCCATTCTAGACATCAGAACTTATTTTTCTTCATTTCTTCTAGAGAGAGAAACATAAAACCCTAAGAGGGAGGAGGTAAGATCTTTGATCTCTTGTTAGGGTTTGGATTGTAATCTTTTGATACCTTATGTATTTCATCTAATATATGTTTGTGAACTTATTTTGGATTCTCTATTGATTGAATATCTTTGATTGTGTATTTGTGGGTCTTGACAAAACCTTTTCACATCTTTGATCTCAGATCTTCTTCTATCAATGAACAAACTTTTGATATGGTTTTGAAATTGATATTCATTTTATCTTCTATGGTGTTGTGTTGTTTAAGTAGCATGGCTAGAATGGGTAGGATCAATATGATATTGTGTGGGTATGTGATAATAGTGATGAAGAATGATGTTCACCGACATTTGGCGGATTAGATGAATACATGTAAAAAGGGTTAAGCGTGTGTACGTATTCTGATCATTGTATTTTATACAAAACAATTATTTATCTGATATGGGTTTCATTCTTGTTTACCTGTTAATCTTTGATTTGAATCGTGATAGAGATATAATTTTTGGATCTGGATCTAGGATCATTGCCGGTGAGGTCCTAAATGCTAGAGATAGATTTAGGCTTAGCATTTGCGTGAGTATCAGATCTTAATGTTCTGTGTTGTGTTTTTGTTGGGTGAGAGATCACCAATGAGACAACATGGTTTTTCTCTCGACGCCGCGTTAGAGATAAGCTTTGTCGTGAGTGATACGTGATGATATTAGATGAATGGTTGCGTTGTGTTTAATTTGTTCATAAGAATGCATATGTTATCAATTGATGAAATCCAATCCCAACAAGGTTCCGTTTATATTTCAGTCTTTATTTTATATTTTATGTTTTTATCTATGGTTCTTTGAACCCTTTAAACCAAAAATTTTGAACAATAAGTTTAGAAATGTAGAAATCGTTGAACGGCGTTCATATCGCACTAATGCCTGTGGAGACGAGAAAACTGGGTTCTTAATATTATTTTTGTTTGCTGCTTTACCGCTCCAACAGGCTAGTAACGCTTAAAATTGCCCCTGCCCTGCTTAGTTCGGTGATATCATTCTTGTAGGAATTTAATCAAGTCTTTGATGGTGAACCATCAAAATTTTGTTCTTCCATTAGATTCGTTGATTTAGGTTTCAGTTACAACACTTTAATTGAAACAAAGATAAACTATGACAATCCAATTTATCTTTTTCTTGCTTATCACTTGATCTTATTTTCTACGAGTTCCTCCAGCACTTGTGATCTTCACTCAATCACCATCTTTAATCTTTGACTAACATCAACTTTAAATGCTCACTGATCTTCACTCAGTCTCGAGCTTCAAATCTTGAATTCTTTCCTTTGACCTTGACAACTTGTTAATCCTCACTTGATCCTAAATTTCAAGCCTTGCGTACTTCTTCTTCAATAAGTTGACAGATGCACAAAGAAAAACTCAAAACCTATAGGGAAAAGATTCCTTCACTTTTTGAATTTTAGCAAATCAAAACACATGCTATGAAATCTACACACACTCCAAAATTCACAATTATAACCTAATGGCTTCTCACAATCCCTTTTCATACAGACAAATAACATGATAAGTCTCCATGTAAATGATGAATATGATTGTTTAAGAGAGAAAGGAAGTTGTAGGTTCAAAAGTTTTTCTCGCATAAAGTTATTTGATCTTGTTCTCTCGATGAGAGTTTTCTTATCAAGTTGTGAATTTATGAAATGAAAATAATATTTATATGTGCATGAGATGATTAAAAAATGAGCTAAAAAATACTTAAATGAATCAAATCAAAGTTTATAATGAATCAATTCCAATAATGGGAGTTTTCTTTAAATGATTAAGATCAAAAGGCAGTGGAATCAAGTCCAAAGGAATCAGATCCTTCCAACATGTGAACTGATTCCTACAAGAAGAGGGAAAGGTGAATTCTTAAATTGTTAATTGAATCGATTCCAAAAAGCGTGTAAATCAATTTCAACAAATAGAAGGAAACTAAGAGTTTGGAAAAATCTAATTGAATCGATTCCAAGTGATGTGTGAATTAATTCTAACAAACATAATCAAATCATGAATTTGAAAAACATCATTTAGAACTAATTCCAACAGTTGTTAGAATAGATTCCAATGGACTGACCGTTTGGATTAAATCACGCATTACCTTGAATCAATTCATTCAAGGTTTACTTTAGTAAAAAATCATATATGCATGTAAAACCTATTATTTGTCTATGTGATGAGAGATTCAATGAGGAACTCAAAAAATTAAAAATAAAATATACGTTGTGAGATGTTTGATCAAACTCTAGCATGGTCGAAGGGTAGCTTCTGGTTTGACAGGTATTAAGCATGAGGTCGAAGTTTGTTCGCATGTTGTTGTCAGAGTAATCCGTGTTGTAGTAGAAGTTTGTTCTAACATGCATTAGTCAATATTGCTAGGTTTGTTAGCATGTTGAATTGGACCTTGCTTGTAAGTCCAATTGCTTAAGTTAGCTTGTACCCTAAGTTAGCTTGTAATAGGTAATTGTTAAAAGCCCATTTGGTTAGTGTGCTATTTTTCTTATAAATATGATGCTAGTTTCTCAATCTTGGCATAAGGAAAAATAGGAAGATAAAATCCTAATTTCAAGAGAGAGAGGTTATTTTGTTATTCTTGTATACTTATAATCTTGTTTTAAGAGAAATGAAAGAATAGCAGTTTATTACCAATCCTTGTTGTTCCTTGTTGTTTTACCTTGTTTTCTTTGTTAACCCTAACCCTTGTGCGTTTCTTGATCATAAAGAAACCGTTTATACTTTGTTTAAAGACATCTAATTCACAATAAATTGGTGTGGTGAGCCTGGAGAAGATGCCTTCAACAAAGTATGAGATTGAAAAGTTAACCGGAATGAACAACTTCAGTCTGTGGCGCTTAAAGATAAAAGCCCTACTGGTTCAGCATGGTTGTTTGGAAGCGTTGAAGAGAGAGGCAGCCATGGATGCTGCATTAACGACAAAAGAAAAGACAGACATGATTGAGAAAGCCCACAACACAATATTGTTGAGCCTTGGTTATAAGGTTCTTCGACAGGTATCAAAGGAGATTACAGCATCAGGATTATGGGTGAAACTTGAAAGTTTGTACATGACCAAATGACTGGTGAATCGACTCTACCTGAAGCAAGCTTTGTATTCATTCAAGATGAGTAAAGACAAAGTGTTGGCTGAGCAGTTGGATATGTTCAATAAGTTGATTCTTGATCTTGAAAATATTGATGTGAAGATCGATGATGAAGATCAAGCACTGTTGTTGTTGTGTGCTTTGCCCATAACACATGCTCATTTGAAAGAAACTCTCTTGTATGGAAGGGAGTCTCTGACCTTTGAAGAAGTTCAATCAACCTTGTATTATAAGGAATTGAACAAACGAAAGAAGCATAAACCTTTGATAATGGGTGAAGGTTTGGTCGTTAAGGGAAAATTCTTGCAAAAGAATGGTAAGTTCGACAAGAAGAAAAGTAAAAGTCAACAGAAATCTTATAGTGGCGAAACATCTGGTATTCAATGTTATCACTGTAACAAGGAGGGTCACACAAGAAAGGTATGTCCTGAACTCTTGAAAGTTCATGGAGGTAATGGCAACATAGCCATTGTTCAAGATGACTTCGACTCATATGATGTTCTTGTGATTTCAAGTGGCGACTCGAGAAAAGAGTGGATTATGGATTCAGGTTGCACTTGACACATGACTCCAAACAGAGAATTGTTTGAGGAGCTATGTGATCAAGATGATGGTTTTGTGCTGCTGAGAAATAACAAATCTTGAAAAATTGTAGGTATTGGATCTGTGAGATTCAAGCTCCATGATGAGTCAATAAGGTTATTGACTGAAGTCACGTATGTACCTGACTTGAAGAGAAATTTGATTTCTCTTGGAGAATTCGACAGAAAGGGATATGTTTTTCAAGGAGAGAAAAGTATCCTAAGAGTCATGAAGGGGTCGAAGGAAGTCTTGAGAGGCGTGAAGAAACAAGGTTTGTATACCCTTGAGGTTGAGGTTGTAAGTGGTTCGACAAATGTTGCATCCATGAAACCTGTGTCAAAGACAGAATTATGGCACATGAGATTGGGACATGTCAATGAAAGAGGCCTGGTCGAATTGGGGAAGCAGAACTTGCTAGGAGGTGACAAATTCGAAAAGTTGGAGTTTTGTGAATCTTGTGTATTTGGTAAATCCTGTAGGGCGAAGTTTAACAAAGGCAAGCAAAGAATACATGGATCCCTGGATTACATTCATGCTGATCTTTGGAGGCCTGCAAGGAATCCTTCACACTCAGGTGCAGGGTATTTTCTATCCATCATTGATGACTATTCTAGAAAGCTATGGGTATTCATTCAAAAGACAAAGGATGAAACTTTTGAGAATTTCAAAAGTTGGAAGATTCTGGTCGAAATTCAAACTAGCAAAAAGGTTAAGAGGTTGAGAACCGACAATGGCCTTGAATTCTGTAATGAAGCGTTCGACAGTTACTGTGTTGAGTCTGAGATTTCAAGGCATAAGATTGTAGTAGGTACTCCTCAACAAAATGGCTTAGCTGAGAGATTCAATCGAACAATCCTTGAAAGGGTTAGATGCATGTTGGTTAATGCTGGATTGAAGAAGGTGTTTTGGGCAGAGGCTATTTTGACAACAACTTACCTGATAAATAGATGTCCCTTGAATGCCTTGGGAATGAAGACACCTGAAAAAGTTTGGTCGGGACATCCACCTAGTCTCTACAGACTGAGAATATTTGGCTGTGTGGCGTATGCTCATATTAGGCAAGACAAGGTCGAACGTAGAGCTCTGAAGTACATGTTCATGGGATACCCTGAAGGAGTCAAAGCTTATAGGCTATGGTGCTTAGAGCCAGGTCACAGGAGGTGTGTCACCAGTCGAGATGTAGTTTTCAATGAAGCATAGATGGCTTTCAAGAAAACTGATGATGCTGACGAAGATCTGGAGCAAGGAGAGATTCCTGTTGAGGTGGAACATGTTGATGCTGAATTGCGTACCCCAGATGAAGTCGAAGAAGACGCATAAGATGTTTTCGTAGATGAGGAGACTGATAATGACTACCTGCTAGTAAGAGACGGGTCTAGGAGAGTCATCAAGCCACCTCAAAGATTTGGGTATGCAGATCTTATAACTTATGCCTTAATCTCTGCAAGTGAGGTCCTAGACAAAGAACCTATAGATTATAAGGAAGTTATGAGGAGTCGAAAGAAGAATGAATGGTTGAAGGCCATGGATGATGAGATGAAATCTCTTCATGATAACAACACCTGGGAATTGATCAAGAAACCTGCTGGAGCCTGGTTAGTCAGCTGTAAATGGATTTTCAAAGTTAAGGAAGGAATCGAAGGAGTGGCATCAAAGAGATATAAGGGAATATTGGTTGCTAGGGGTTTCACTTAGAAAGAAGGTGTCGACTTCAATGATGTGTTCTTTCCTGTTGCGAAGCATAGATCCATTAGAATGTTGCTTGCCATAGTGGCACAGTTCGACCTTGAATTGGAATAGATGGATGTGAAAACTACGTTCTTGTATGGTGATTTAGATGAAACAATCCTGATGAGGCAACCTGAAGGGTATGTCAAAAAGGGAAGGAAGATTATGTGTGCAAGCTAAATAGATCCTTATATGGATTGAAAAAATCTCCTCGACAGTGGAATAGGAGATTAGATAAGTTCATGGCACGCATAAGTTTCATTAGAAGTCAGTTCGACCACTTTGTTTACTTCAGATTTCGACCGGGTAATTCATTTGTTATTTTGTTGCTCTATGTGGATGATATTCTAATAGCAAGCAACAATGTCGAAGATGTTATGAGGGTGAAGGATGAACTCAATAAGGAGTTTGACATGAAGGATCTGGGAGTTACTTCCAGGATTCTTGGAATTGACATCCGAAGAGATAAAAAGCAGTCAAAATCATGCTTATCTCAAGAGGCATACCTACGGAAGATTCTCAAAAAGTTTGGTATGTCGAATTCAAAGCCTGTTGTGACTTCGACAAACCCTCAATTCAAGTTGAGTATAAATCAGTGTCCCAACACTGATGTTGAAAGAACTTATATGAATAGCATTCTATATGCTAATACAATGGGTTCTTTGATGTATGTTATGGTTTGTACTAGGCCTGACATAGCATATGCAGTAAGTCTTGTAAGCAGGTACATGGAGAATCCTGGAAAGGCTCACTGGCAAGCATTGAAGTGGATTTTAAGGTACATAAATGGGTCTCTGAATAGAGTCCTAATTTATGGTGGAGCATTAGGTGAAGATAAAAAAGCAATAATTAAAGGATATGTCGACTCTAATTATGCAGGTTGTATGGATTCCAGAAAATATATTTCCGGATATGTTTTCACTATGTTTGGGACAATAATTAGTTGGAAAGCAACATTTCAGAAGGTCATTGCCTTATCAACCACTGAAGCAGAATATATTGCCCTAACTGAAGCTGTGAAGGAAGCATTGTGGCTTGAAGGTTTTTCAAAGGAGCTAAAACTTCAAGGTCGAGTTATCACTATTAAATGTGATAATCAAAGTGAAATACACCTGTCGAAGAATTCAGCCTATCATGAGCAAACCAAGTACATTGATGTGAGGCTGTATTTTGTTAGAGGGATAATCGAGCATGGAGAAGTCCAAGTGTTGAAGGTTTCAACAGATCATAATGCTGCTGATATGATCACCAAGACGTTGCCTAGTTGTAAGTTTTTCCACTGTATGTAGTTGATAAAGCTGCATGAAGAAAGCTAGTCCATTGATGTCATAGAGTTAAATCCAAGGTAGATATTTTTGAGATGTTGGATCAAACTCTAGCATGGTCGAAGGGTAGCTTCTGGTTCGACGGGTATTAAGCATGAGGTCGAAGTCTGTTCGCATGCTCCTGTCGGAGTAATACGTGTTATAGTCGAAGTTTGTTCTAACATGCATTAGTAAATATTTCTAGGTTTGTTAGAATGTTGAATTGGGCCTTACTTGTAAGCCCAATTGCTTAAGTTAACTTGTACCCTAAGTTAGCTTTTAATGGGTAATTGTTAAAAATCCCATTAGACTAGTGTGCTATTTTTCTTATAAATAGGATGTTAGTTTCTCAATCTTGGCATAAGGAAAAATAGGAAGATAAAATCCTAATTTCAAGAGAGAGAGGTTATTTTGTTATTCTTGTATACTTGTAATCTTGTTTTAAGAGAAAAGAAAGAATAGCATTTTATAACCATTCCTTGTTGTTTTACCTTGTTTTCTTTGTTAACCCTAAACCTTGTGTGTTTCTTGATCATAAATAAACCATTTATACTTTGTTTAAAGGCATTCGATTCACAACATACGCAAAGAATCAAAACATCGAAATAACTTATAATGCACTTGAGGTCAATTTCATGAGGGACTCGCCTAAACGTTGGAGGTGATCAAATTAAATTTGTTATTCCTTTACAACTCCTCTTTCTTGAGGTTGTGTGTATTAGTATAATTGTATTGGATCCTAAACAGAGATAAGTTTATCAATCCTGGAGAAAAGGGTTCATAGGAAGTAATACAAAATTCCCTAAGGGTGGTGAGTACGATATGCCGCCCAAATTTGGGTTTCTAGTCGCCCATTGGTCACAACATTCACCCAATTGTCGTAACACTTGTTAGTTGGTTGCAACACTCATCCCCTATTGGGCTTAGGTCAGATTGTCCCTCACCCACTTATGTAGGATAAAAATGTGTCCTTAGGAACTAACAATATGGAAAGCTTTCTCAAAGAGGGGAAACCGCATTCTTTAAGAGAATATTTGAAATAACAGTTTCCATGTTCCACACTCCTGATAGAGGAGAAAAATAACCACTCTTAGGATCCAAAGAACCATTCCAATAGGCCTATATAAAAACCACAACCTTAGGCTTGAGGAGGTGATTTTATTCGCCCAAGATTAACAGATGCATGGCTTTTCACACTCTACGTGAGCTTTCTCTGACACTATCGACAATCCTAAAACATCACATATAACCCTCAAAGTATAGGTATATCCTTATTGTACGTTTTTAGAAAGTACAAAATTGATCAAATTTCTTTAAAGCTTTGAAAATATTTTTTATCATAATTTACCCCCTTGTGTTTGAAGTCACTTGGGTAACATTCAATACCAAATTCTTGTAAGGATCAAATAGTTAAAGTCCATTACCATTCATGGTAATTGAAAATCCATTTTCAATTAGTTGTCTGATACTCATCAAGTTACACATCATAACATGTGCATACAATACCTTTTCAATGAGTGTGTTCTTTCTATACTTTCTCCTTATGACAGTGCCACATATGCCTTATGCTACAAGGTAATTATTATTAGCTATTCTAACATTTGTTCTTTTGTTTGAATCAAAGTTTGTGAGTTATTCTTTGTGTCCAGTCATATGACTTATATAACTTGCGTCAAGATATCATAACTCACACATTGGATTTCCTTCATGGGTTGCGGCCATTAGCAAAACTGCTTCTAAATCATACTCATAATCATGAGCTATGTGTGCCTATTCATCCTTATGTTGATTCTTATTGCCTTATTTCTTGTGCCAACATTCATCAGCAAAATGTTCATACTTTGTAGAATTGTAGGATTTTACTTTTCTTTTATAAAATTCCTCTTTATTTGATTGGTTTATTTCAAAGTCACATTCTCTCTTAGAGGATTCAAGTTTGTCATCAGCTTTTGATTTTATTTTTTTGGACCAAATTTTTGTTAGAACAAGATTTGTTCATGACATATATCCTTTGGATTTTGATAATAACAAAGTATTGAAAGAAAAATTGTGTTATCTAATGTGTGTTCTAAGTGTATATGTTCTAAAGCTTAAAGAAGAATATATTCAAAATCCGGTATAAGGACGCACTTGAGAGAAGCTAAGTTATTGGATTTCGGTGGCTCAGAATCTCAAGAACGTTATTTAAGTGAAGACTGATAATATAGGTTTGGGTAGACTCTGAAGCTGAATGGCCCAGCATTAGAAGAGAAATATATTTTCTCTAAGCTTATTGAATGTATTGTCTTTTGGTGATCGTTCAGAACCAATGATAAAGCTAAAGTTATTCGTATTGTAGAAAGTAAGCAACATTGTTAGATCTGCTGTCAGCTAGAGTCTGTATTCACAAGGCTCAAGAAGAGTTGACATGCTTTACGGATATCTAATCTCAATGTATCTATAGTACATGATCATTAGAAAGATGCAATGTGTAACACCCCGTTTCCCAAAATAAAATAAAACAATTAAATAAGCACACATCAGAGTATCTCCCACAACGGGATGTCACAATTCACACTAAAATTCCACAAAACATTTTTCCAAGTTAATTTTCTCAATAAAACTGCAGCGGAAAATATAAACATCGTCTGCCATAAATCACAAAACAACATATATATATATATATATATATATATATATATATATATATATATATATATATATATATATATATATATATATATATATATATATATATATATATATATATATATATATATATATATATATATATATATATATATATATATATATATATATATATATATATATATATATATATATATATATATATATATATATATATATATATATATATATATATATATATATATATATATATATATATATATATATATATATATATATATATATATATATAACCCATATCCATCATCCTCGTCATATATATATACAACAATCCTCATCTGCCCAAAATGCATATAGCATCATCTACAATCACCATCAAACAGGATACGCCACAGGGGCACACAAAATCAACAATACACAATAAAACTCCCAAAACGCCCGGGTGTTACATATCAGAGCAGTTCTACGGGACACCATAATCCAACAAGCTAAACACCTGGATTGTCTGTACTTCCGAAGAAGCACAGACCACAACAACAACAAAGGGGTGAGAATCACGATTAAATAATAATGGCATAATAGTACATGAAATAAAAGGCAGAAATCAATAATAATACTGTTTCATATACATGTCCTCCGGACTCACGGTCTCACCATCAACCACAACACACTATCACGCAACAACGCATCCATACAACTCTAACCATACGATACCGACTCATAATCACGGTGGACATCGGGCCATCAACCCTCCACACAGGAGAACATATCAACGATGGGCACTTGGACATCAACCCTCCACACAGGAGCACATATCAACGATGGGCACTTGGCCATTAACCCTCCACTCAGGGAGCACACCACACCGATGGGCAACTGGCCATCAACCCTCCACAGTGGGAGCAACACAACAATACTGATGGACACCTGGCCATCACCCTCCATAATGGGAACACATCTCCGATGGACACCTGGCCATCACCCTCCACTACGGGAGCACCACACAATAAAATCGATGAACACATGGCCATCACCCTCCACCACGGGAGCACCTCATCAACATCGATGGACACTTGGCCATCACCCTCCCCACCGGGAGCACAACGCAATATTCACACGCATCAAACATCTAGCACACCAAGTGCGCATCGATCCTGTCGATCCACCCCTCACACAACATATACATATATACGACGCACAAGGTGTACCGATCCCACGGATCCGCTCACATCATGAAATACATACATAACAAGCACATGCAGTGCGTTGAATCCCACGGATCCCTTCACCATATAACTTATCACATACAATGCACACAAGGCATGTCGGTCCTACTGACCCAATACATCACGTAATAGCACACAATGGCAACACATAATAAGCGTATCGATCCTCACGGATCCACTCACCACAATGCACCAACAAAACGCACTCAAGGCGTCACGATCATACTGTCCCTCACATCTCACACACAGCACACTCACGGTGCACACATCTCACATACGCATCCACATCGGTTCATACATAATGCGTACTCCACCAATTAGGCCACTTGTGATAAACGCCGGCTAAACAGCCCAACAACCACCAACATACACTTGCCGCAGCTCTCCAACAAGCCTTTCATCGCACAAGACCAGGGAGGGTCCAAGTTCACAAGGGAACAACACAAAATCAGCAGCAAAAACACAACCTGCTGTCGGGCTCGCTGGCACATTCGCCCGGCGAAGCCCCGCAGCGAACACTCGCTGCCATTCGCCTAGCAAAACCTCTGGCGAATCCAAACAGAAGCTTCTGCCAGCACTCGCTGGCTAGTTTGCCCGGCGAAGGCTCGCCCCCATTCGCCCAGCGAATACCTGCGTATTCAGAAAAATTCTGCGCTGCAGAATCGCATCCCACACCGATTTCACCCAATTAAATCGAAACCCATAACCATCCACATACTGCAACTTAGCTACGGGGTCTATCCCCGATTCTATCCGACTAATCATCAACTCTGCGTTCAAAACCAACTTCCGGCTCAACTCCGGAACTACTCAAAAACCCCAAACTCATTCAACCCAATATTCCCAGCACATGCAAACGAATTAATCATCAAACAACACAACATTCACATCAATAACAGCATGCAGTCGACATCAAACATCAAGAAATCTATGGGGATTAGGGATTTCCCCCTTTCTACCGATTAATCATGCATTTACCCAATTTAACCGATTATTCTCCCCCTTACCTCAATTCAAGCTTTGATAATGAACAAGCTCCTTAATCCGCACGAAATCCGCTTGCTAAGTTGCTGTTCTTGATCGTGTTCTTTCTCTTGCTCAAACCGTGTTCTCCTCTTCTTTCCAATTCTATTTTTCACCAAAATGCCAACAATACCCCTTTTCCAATTAATTCCACTTTTTAATCCAAAACAAATATAATTCTCTTAATTCTTTTAATTCAAAAATCCAATAAATAACATTTTCTCATTTATATTAATATTAGCAATAATAATGATAATAATCAATAATAATTTTTACATTACTATCAATTATCACATTTTATCACAATTTATTAATATTATGAGTTCTTGACCTTCCACGATAATTCTCAAAATACAACCGCGAATAAAATAATTACAGAAACCAAAAATAATTAAAATGGGCGTTACAACTCTCCCCCACTTTAATTATTTTCGTCCTTGAAAATACCTGATGGAAACAGCTCTGGATACGCTTCTCGCATCCTGCTTTCCAATTCCCAGGTCACACTGCCACCTGCAGCACCTCCCCAAACCACTCTCACCAACTGTATCTCTTTCCCTCTGAGTCGCTTCGTCTTGCGATCCTCGATCCTCAACGGCAATGTCTCCACAGTTAGGTTCTCTCTAACTTGTACTTCATCTCTCTGAATCACGTGAGACGGATCATGAACATACTTTTGAAGTTGCGACACGTGAAACACGTCATGCAAGTTCGAAAGCTCCGGCGGCAACGTCGCCCTATAAGCCACAGTACCAACCCGCTGCAAGATCTGATACGGTCCGATAAACTTCGGATCCAACTTCTTGGACTTCAAAGCACGTCCAACACCCCTCACTGGGTTAACCCTCAAGAATACATGATCACCCACACTGAATTCCAACTCTTTCCTGCGGTTATCATAATAACTCTTCTCCCGATCCTGAGATGCTTTCATCTTTTCACGGGTCATCTGTACTGTCTCAGTAGTCTGCTATACCAACTCTGGTCCCAACACAACATGCTCACCCGACTCATACCAACACAAAGGAGTCCTGCACCTCCTACCATAAAGAGCCTCAAACGGTGCCATCCCGATACTGGAATGGTAACTGTTGTTGTACGTGAACTCTACCAGAGGCAAAAGAGTATCCCACGTACCACCTTTCTCCAACACACAAGCCCGCAACAAATCCTCCAAAATCTGAATAGTCCGCTCTGACTGCCCATCCGTCTGCGGATGATAAGCTGAACTCAGCTTCAACTCGGTACTCAAAGCCTCTTGTAAACTCTTCCAAAACACAGAAGTGAACCTCGGATCTCTATCCGACACAATGTTCGACGGTATACCGTGCAGCTTCACAATTACCCGAATATAAATCTCTACAAGCTTCTCCAACGGAAAGCTAATACTGATCGGTACAAAGTATGCAGACTTCGTAAGCCGATCCACAATCACCCAAATGGCGCCAAATCCTCTCGCCGTATTCAGCAAACCTGTAACAAAGTCCATAGCAATACAATCCCACTTCCAAACCGGAATCTCTAATGGTTGCATCATCCCAGAAGGTCTCTGATGCTCCACTTTCGACTTCTGACAAACCAAACAAGCATAAACATATCGAGCAATATCCTTTTTCATACCCGACCACCAAAATAACTTTTTCAAGTCCTGATACATCTTCGTAGCTCCTGGATGAACACTTAGGCTACTACGATGTCCTTCGTCCAAAATCAACTTCTTCAACTCATCATTATCTGGCATGCAAATTCTGCCCCGAAACCTCAATACACCCGCACTATCCAACCTGAAATCACTACCGGGGTCACTTCCGGCCTCTCGCATCAAATCCACAAGTTTCACATCCAACTTCTGATGTTCTCAAATCATGTCCAAGAAGTCATTCTTCACTTGAAATTTACCCAACGTCACACCATCCGGTGTAAACTCACAAACCATGCTCAAATCTCGAAACTGCTCAATGAGCTCCATCTCGTTTACCATCAATGCCGACATATGAATTGTTTTTCTGCTCAACGCGTCCGCAACCATATTCGCTTTCCCTGGATGATAACTCAAACTAAAATCATAATCCTTTAAGAATTCCAACCATCTCCTCTGCCGCATATTCAGCTCCTTCTGATCAAACAAATATTTCAAACTATTGTGATCACTGAATACCTCAAACCTCGATCCATATAAATAATGTCGCCAAATCTTCAACACAAAAATTACCGCAGCCAATTCAAGGTCATGAGTAGGATAGTTACGCTCATGCACACTCAATTGTCGTGAAGCATAGGCTACCACTTTTCCATTCTGCATAAGAACTCCGCCCAATCCCATTTTGGACGCATCACAATATACCACAAAAGGCTCACACGGATTCGGCAACACCAACACCGGCGTTGAAGTCAATCTCTTTTTCAGTTCCTCAAAACTCTCTTCACAAGCCGCATCCCACACAAACACTTGATATTTCCTTGTCAACTAAGTCAACGGTAAAGCCAATCTAGAAAAGCCTTCAATGAATCTTCGGTAATACCCTACTAAGCCCAAAAAGCTTCTAACCTCTGTTACCGTCTTCGGCGGTTCCCACTGTAACACCACACTCACCTTAGATGGATCCACAGAAACACCATCACCCGAAATAACATGCTCCAGAAAACTCACCGTCTTCAACCAAAACTCACACTTCGATAACTTAGAAAACAACTTGTTATCCTTCAACACTTGTAAAGTGATCCTCAAATGTTCCGTATGCTCTTCTTCAGATTTAGAATAAATCAGAATGTCGTCAATGAACACGACAATAAACTGATCCAAATAAGAATGGAAGATATGGTTCATATATTCCATAAACACATTCGGCGCATTAGACACTCCGAAAGGCATTACTGCATACTCGTAATGTCCATATCGAGTCCTAAACGCCGTCTTCTGAATATCACCTTCTCTCACTCTTATCTGATGATAACCCGACCTCAAGTCGATCTTACTGAACACACGAGCTCCCACTAACTGATCCATCAAATCATCGATCCTTGGAAGAGGATATTTGTTCTTGATGGTCATTTTGTTCAACTGTCGGTAATCAATGCATAAACGCATGCTACCGTCCTTATTCTTCACTAACAATACTGGAGCTCCCCACGGCGACACACTTGGTCTAATAAACTTTCTATCCAACAACTCTCCAATCTGAGTCTTCAACTCGGCTAGCTCCACTGCCGACATCCAGTACGACGCCATAGAAATGGGTCTCGTACCAGGAACAAGATCAATGCTAAACTCAACCTCTCTCTTCTGAGGCAACTCTGTAATATCATCCGGGAATACTTCCGGAAACTCATTCACCACAGCTAACTCATCCAACAATGCCTTATTGTTAACAGACAGTGATGCAAATAAAGCAAACATATGCGCTTCGTCTTCCAACAAGGTTCTCAATTCCTTACCAGACAAGGAATCTGCCAACGCTTCCTCTTCAGGAGTCAAAAACAATAACACTTTCCGAAAACAATCGATGTACACTCGGTTGAACTCCAACCAGTTCATACCTAGTATAACATCCAAACCACCAAGTGGCAAACAGATCAAATCCACACCGAAGTCTCGGCCAAAGATAGTCAATGGACACTTCAAATACACAAGTGAAGTAGTCACTGAACCAATCGAGGGAGTTTCAATAGTCATCCGCCGCTCAAGAGTAGTCGGCACCAAACCTAACCTCTTCACACAATCAACAGAGATAAACGAGTGGGTCGCACCCGTATCAATCATAGCAGTCAAAGGAATGTTATTGATAAAACAAGTACCTTTAATCGAACGTTCTCCATCTTCCGCTTGAGTTCCCACAACTGCAAATACTTTACCCGCCACCTGAGGCGCCTGAGCCTTCCTCGGCTTCTCACAATGAGTACTAATGTGGCCCTTCTCACCACAGTTATAACAAGTAGGCATATTGGTCCTACAATCCGCCATCACATGGCCCGGCTTCCCACACTTGAAGCACTTTTTCGCATCAAGATGACAATCATTGGCACGATGACTCATGCCACCGCACCGGAAACACTTCATACCAGCCAACGCCCTACCTTCTCTGGGCTTCCTATCAACAGCACCCTTGAACTTCCCCTTACCAGTCGAAACACTGTAAGGAGTACCACCGAACCTTTGTTTACCCGTACGATCACTTGCCGCCTTGTAGTGTGTGATCCTCGCACGGTTATCGTTATCATAGATACGACTCCTACTCACCAACTCAGGGTAGCTCCTGATTTTCTGACATGTGATTCCCATCTTGATCTCTGGCCTCAGCCCATTCTCAAATTTCAGACACTTCGAAGTCATAGCTTCCTCAGTATTGTAATGAGGACAATACTGAGCCATCTCCTCAAACTTAGCCGCATACTCGGCTACCGACATACTGCCCTGTTTCAATTCCAAAAATTCCACCTCTTTAGCACTTCTGACATCTTCTGAAAAATACTTCTCCAGAAATCCAGACCGAACCACCTCCCAAGTAATCGGAGTCCCCGAAGCTTCCATCCTCTGACGACAATTATCCCACTAAGCCCCGGCCTCCCCCTCGAGCATGTGAGTACCAAACCTCACCTTCTGCTCGTCACTGCACCCCATGGTTCTGAAGATCTTCTCTATTGCCTTCAGCCATTTTGTGCAGCCACCGGATCCAGAATTCCACCTTCAAACTTTGGTGGCTTGTTGCTCTGAAAATGCGTCAGGTCTCTAAACTAAGCTCCCGCAACTAGATTATGGTTGGCCACCACTTGTGCCATAGCCTGCATCGCCGCAGCCAACGCCGCGTCATTTCTTCCAGTCATACTGCTCAACAACAACAATCCAGGTTAACAGAAAACAAGCAACTCTATCCTATAGACAGACTCAACACACTACACTGGCCGGACGGACCAACCTGCTCTGATACCAACTTGTAACACCCCGTTTCTCAAAGTAAAATAAAACAATTAAATAAGCACACATCAGAGTATCTCCCACAACGGAATGTCACAATTCACACTAAAATTCCACAAAACATTTTTCCAAGTTAATTTTCTCAATAAAACTGCAGCGGAAAATATAAACATTGTCTGCCATAAATCACAAAACAACATATATATATATATATATATATATATATATATATATATATATATATATATATATATATATATATATATATATATATATATATATATATATATATATATATATATATATATATATATATATATATATATATATATATATATATATATATATATATATATATATATATATATATAAAATCCATATCCATCATCCTCGTCATATATATATATATATATATATATATATATATATATATATATATATATATATATATATATATATATATATATATATATATATATATATATATATATATATATATATATATATATATATATATATATATATATATATATATATATATATATATATATATATATATATATATATATATATATATATATATATATATATATATATATATATATATACAACAATGGCCATCTGCCCAAAATGCATATAGCATCATCTACAATCACCATCAAACAGGATACGCCACAGGGGCACACAAAATCAACAATACACAATAAAACTCCCAAAATGCCCTGGTGTTACATATCAGAGCAGTCCTACAGGACACCACAATCCAACAAGCTAAACACCTGGATTGTCTGTACTTCCGAAGAAGCACAAACCACAACAGCAACAAAGGGGTGAGAATCACGATTAAATAATAATGGCATAATAGTACATGAAATAAAAGGCAGAAATCAATAATAATACTATTTCATATACATGTCCTCCGGACTCACGGTCCCACCATCAACCACAACACACTATCACGCAACAACACATCCACACAACTCTAACCATACGATACCGACTCACAATCACGATGGACACCGGGCCATCAACCCTCCACACAGGAGCACATATCAATGATGGGCACTTGGCCATCAACCCTCCACACAGGAGCACATATCAACGATGGGCACTTGGCCATCAACCCTCCACTCAGGGAGCACACCACACCGATGGGCAACTGTCCATCAACCCTCCACAGTGGGAGCACCACAACAATACTGATGGACACCTGGCCATCACCCTCCACAACGGGAGCACATCTTCGATGGACACCTGGTCATCACCCTCCACTACGGGAGCACCACACAATAACATCGATGGACACATGGCTATCACCCTCCACCACGGGAGCACCTCATCAACATCGATGGACACTTGGCTATCACCCTCCCCACCGGGAGCACAACACAATATTCACACGCATCAAACATCTAGCACACCAAGTGCGCACCGATCCTGTCGATCCACCCCTCACACAACATATACATATACGCGACGCACAAGGCGTACAGATCCCACAGATCCACTCACATCATGAAATACATACATAACAAGCACACAGAGTGCGTCGAATCCCACAGATCCCTTCACCACACAACTTATCACATACAATGCACACAAGGCATGTCGGTCCTACTGACCCAATACATCACGTAATAGCACACAATGGCAACGCATAATAAGTGTGTCGATCCTCATGGATCCACTCACCACAACGCACCAACAAAACGCGCTCAAGGCGTCACGATCATATTGTCTCTCACATCTCACACACAGCACACTCACGGTGCACACATCTCACGTATGCATCCACACCAGTTCATACATAATGCGTACTCCACCAATTAGGCCACTTGCGATAAACGCCGGCTAAACAGCCCAACAACCACCAACATACGCTTGCCACATCTCTCCAACAAGCCTTTCATCGCACAAGACCAGTGAGGGTCCAAGTTCACAAGGGAACAACATAAAATCAGCAGCAAAAACACAACCTGCTGTCGGGCTCGCTGGCACATTCGTCCGGCGAAGCCCCGCAGCAAACACTCGCTGCCATTCGCCTGGCGAAACCTCTGGCGAAGCCAAACAGAAGCTTCTGCCAGAACTCGCTGGCTAGTTCACCCGGGGAAGCCTGGCGAAGGCTCGCTCCCATTCGCCCAGCGAATACCTGCGTATTCAGAAAAATTATGCGCTGCAGAATCGCCTCCTACACTGATTTCACCCGATTAAATCGAAACCCACAACCATCCATATACTGCAACTTAGCTACGGGGTCTACCCCCGATTCTATCCGACTAATCATAAACTCTGCGCTCAAAACCAACTTCCGGCTCAACTCCGGAACTACTTAAAAACCCCAAACTCATTCAACCCAATATTCCCAGCACATGCAAACGAATTAATCATCAAACAACACAACATTCACATCAATAATAGCATGCAATCGACATCAAACATCAAGAAATCTATGGGGATTAGGGATTTCCCCATTTCTACCGATTAATCATGCATTTACCCAATTTAACCGATTATTCTCCCCCTTACCTCAATTCAAGCTTTGATGATGAACAAGCTCCTTAATCCGCACGAAATCCGCTTGCTAAGTTGTTGTTCTTGATCGTGTTCTTTCTCTTGCTCAAACCGTGTTCTCCTCTTCTTTCCAATTCTATTTGTCACCAAAATGCCAACAATACCCCTTATTCCAATTAATTCCACTTTTTAATCCAAAACAAATATAATTCTCTTAATTCTTTTAATTCAAAAATCCAATAAATAACATTTTCTCATTTATATTAATATTAGCAATAATAATGATAATAATCAATAATAATTTTTACATTACTATCAATTATCACATTTTATCACAATTTATTAATATTATGAGTTCTTGACCTTCCACGATAATTCTCAAAATACAACCGCGAATAAAATAATTACAGAAATCAAAAATAATTAAAATGGGCGTTACACAATGGTTAACCAAGTTACCAATGAATCAAGATCTTTTGGTGTATCTATCTTCAACGTCTCTTGAACTATGGAGTAACAAAGACACTTGTACAAGTTATCTCTTCCAACAGCTACTCCTCCGAAACTGCTATATAAGTAACTGAAGATTCAACATGGATTTTCAACAAGGAACAAGTAGAAAAAAGAAGAAGAGCCAAGAAGGATAGAATCGTTCCTCACTTCTACTAGAATGGAAGAATAACAAGATCAACAATAGCAAGACAATCGAGTATGCATAATTCCTGTTATATGTTGTAAATTGTACAAAGCCTTAAGATTTCTTAAACATTGAATATCTTATAAATCTTAAGTGTTGTGATATTTGTTATGGTTATTTCCCTGTACCTCTTATTATGTATCAAGTACACCTTGTTCTCTATTATCTTAAACAAGTTGTTTAGTAGTTTAGGTAAAGTCTCTTTCTATGTGCTTGAGCATCAAAGTCTTTTGTTGTGAAGCTTGATCCAAGTAAGTCTCCTGCTATGTACTAGAGTATTTAAGTTTTAATTAGTTGTTGATTGAGTAAGATAGTCTTGGACTGTAGGATTGAGCAGAAGTTTTGGATTCATGGAATTTGAGCAGGAAAGTCTTGTACCTGAAGGGTATGAGAAGAAGTCTAAAATCTGTGGGATTTAAGCAGAAGTCTTGGATTCCTGGAATCTAAGCAGGGAAGTCTTGGACTTAGAGTCTGAGCAGAAGTTTTGGGCATGAGGGGCTTAAGCAAGGAAGTATTTAACCTGAGGGGTTTAAGTAGGAAGTCTTGAGTTGAGGGTCTAAGCAGATATTCTTGGGCTGAGGATCTGAGCAGTAAAGTCTTATGTTGAGGGCATAAGCAATTGTAATCATGATTTTATTATAGTGGAAAATATCTTGTGCTGCAAGGGGATTAAACTACTCTCAGTTTAGGAGGAAACACTATAAATCTCTTGTGGTATGTTGTTATTTATTTGCTTATGTTATTATTTCGTTGCAATTAATCATCATAATCTGAATAATATTTTAGAAACTGATCTCTGCTCAGAAGCAAAGTAAAGAAAATGAATAACACAATTTAACCCCCTTTCTTGTGTATTTTTCTCACCTTCAATTTCACTCTTAAAGATTCCTTTGCCTTTCTTTTTGAAATTCTTTTCATAACCTATTTCTTCATCACTTGAGCTTGCAATGCTTTTTGGACTAACCTCTCAGTTACTTTTGTTAATCCCCATGATTTTATGAGCCTTCAAAGAACTATGTAATTCCTAGATTTTCATGGTCTTCAAATCTTTGGATTTTTGAATTTCCACCACTATGAAATCAAATCTTTAAGTAATATATCTTATCATTTTTTCAACCACGTATTGATCACAAATAGTCTCACAACATATCTTAATTTAATTCATCATTACGATCAATTTAGAGAAGTAATCACTTATTTCTTGGTCTTCTTCCATTTATATCAGCTCAACTTCTTTGTTAAAGATTGAAACTTCACTTGCTTCCCATTTTCTCCACCATTATGGTACTTCTCTAGGATATCCCATGCCACTTTTTGATCTTATCATCATTGAGATCTTTTTAAAATGATGATCCATCAATATCCTGAATAACATTTCTAATAGTTATGGCCTCAGTCTTTTCATATTTAACCACATCTTGTAATATCCATTCTTAAGGAAACTTTTCTATAATTTCTGAAGCAGTAAGTATCTTAGGGGTCATAAAATTAAACCTACTAAGATTTGCTTCAATAACACAAGTTTCATTTCTTGGAGTAGTTTTAAGTGATTTGAAATCATAATTAACAGTAGAGACTTTGTAGGTAATTCTACTAATAATGTCAATATTGGAAACTCCAGGATTAAAATTATCACTTAGACCTTTAACATATATAATTAATGAGTTCTTAGTGAATTCATCAATTAAGCTCGTAGAGTAATTGGGATGATAGTTAAAGTAGACTGGATCATCATTAAGATTTGATTCAACTATAGCAATAGTTGAATTATGAAAGTCCTTAATACGAGTATCACGAAGAACTAATAGTATATGAGTGTTAGGTTCTAACTTATGTAAAGGTTTAACAACGATTTGAATTAATGCTGGATGAATATAGCGATATCGTTCTCTGTAACGAGTTTCTAACAATTTTCTGTCTAATAAATTAAACATTTCATGCTTATTAGATATAGACTTAGCATATTCGATAGTATGAATAATTTTTTGACTTTTAAAATGAAAAGTGTTGGGAATCTTGTTGTGAATTACGACAAAATTCAATATCAATTTGTGAGGTAAAGAACAATAGCAACCAAAATAAATAGTTTTGAACAATAATAATTCGTACACAGATAATATAACAGAATAAAGTAAGAAAAAAAATCGAATGTTTGTTTATCCAGTTCGATCAAACGATCTACTCTGGGGGAGAGAGTAGCTCTCCAATTCACTATACTCAGAAAGTTGTTACAAGAAATTACAGATGATTTACAATAAAATAGTTTTTGCCTTCGGGTTCCCAAGAACAACCCTGAAGGCGCCTAAGAACAACTCTATTTTCTACCCAAGTATTTCCCTACCTCTCCAACTCTCAATATATGAATCACTCAAACCCAAGGTGTAATCCTGATATACCTTTAAACTCTTGGTCTCACTTGTTGGTGAAAACTATAAGATAGTCACACACCAAACATATAAGAGATACATATTTATAATAGCAAATACCAGCAAACAAAGTCCAAAATCACATGGATCCATGGACTGAATCGAAAAAAGCCCGAAAATGCGAAAATACTATTCACCGTACGGGCAGCACTATTCACCATACGAACGATACTATTTATCAGCCATTTTTCTTTCTTTCAACTTTTCGTCCGACTTTCTAAAATTTATGATTTTCATGGTAAATTCAATCTCCAAAATATATTTTCTTTATCTTCACCAACAAAGATTTTAAGGCACATTTACAACAAAAAGTATCAATCTTATATATTTCTTTCAATTTAATTTCTAGCATAGACCAATTAATTAATCTATTTTTAATTTTTGGTTTCAGAAGGTATTTTGATCTAATTCAATTTTATCTTTATTTAAGGTAGTAGAAATTAAGGTGAACTGCACCCTAACTCATTAAATGCCTTGATGATTTGAGACATGGTTACTAAACAATATATATACAATTAACTTTGTAATATCGAACTAGTTATTTTTCCTGCTTTCTTAGTTACTCTTTATCTCCATCCTCCCCCTTATTGTTTGTCTTCTGAGACGAAATTTAAAATTAAATATTTTTAATATAATAAAATATTTTTCTGAAATTAATATATTTTAGAATTTTTTTTAGGATATAAAATAATTAAATTATTATAATAAATCTCATTTAACATTTTATTTTCAATTTCTAATAAAATTAACTCATCTAAATACTCTAATCATTATTTTTTAAAAATCATAATTGAAAAACAATGTCAACATTCTTTTAAAAGATACTTAAATTTACTATCTATACATGTGTATTTTTAATTAATAAATCAAACAATATATATATATATATATATATATATATATATATATATATATATATATATATATATATATATATATATATATATATATATATATATATATATATATATATATATATATATATATATATATATATATATATATATAGTTGTGATTAATAGAATAATAAAATTAATTAATAACAAATTTTATATTTGTGTTAAAAACTAATTTTTCTATAAATATTATTTAAAAAATAAAACTATAAAAAAATAATTCTTTTACTATATAAATATCGTGAACACTTTAAATATTTGTGTTACTTTTTGGTGTCATGAATGATATCTTATTAACATTCTATTACTAGCATAAGAACATCATACAAAATAACTTAGTATTTAGGTACAATGTTAACATTCCAAATTTTAAAATATTAAACATATGATATACAAGTTAATCTATTTAGCTATGTTTGGTTTTGCGTTGCGTTATCCAAAATCACAGCAAATTATCATGTTCATGTAGAAGCTAAGATTTGTCGCTTCGATGGCTGTACTTTGGGACGCGAAAAAAGGGAGTTGGACGCAGATCCAAACATATACTTATTTAATGTTTGTTATTTGAGACACAACATGTGAGCTAATGACTTTATCATATTAATGATGCAAGCTTGATCCACATCTCAACCGCGATCTTCTCCATTGCGACTTACACTTAGAAGTAGACATAGATCATACAAAAAAACAAACAGTCAAATCAAATGAAAATTAACATTAAAACATAAAAGTAATATTTAAGTTAACTCAAAATTAAAATCAATTGTCACACCATAACTTTAATTTGATTCGACAACAAATAAATGTCTTAAACATCATAAATTAGGACAGAGTTCTAGAGAAACTACACAAAAAATTAATGTTGAAACGACAAAAAGTTGAATTACACTCTTTTGAATCGTTAGTTTTTTTTAAAGGCCAAAGAATAAAAGTGCATTAAACTAGCAAAAGGCACAATAAGTGCAAAAAGGTACAAGAAGAAATCCCAGTTGATGGAAAAAGTAACGACTAACTAACACAAGCATCATAACTAGATAAGAACATTATAAGACACTTGCACAAATATACAAATAAAAATTCCAGAAAATCAGCACCACTAACACCGGACCAGTAAAAACCCAACAAACCCAATACAGCAACCTAGCTTGCAGCTCCCTACCGTCTAAGCTTCGGCCCGAATGCAATCGACAGGCCCGCTGCCACGACCAATATTGACCAACAAACCAATCTAGCGACAAAAAACAACTGATACAACAGCTGCTACAAATCCTCCTGCAAGCCCAAACAAAGCAGCCAACCGAAATGGAACCGCGAGCTAACTTGGAAGCCAACCAACATGGATAGCCTAACCAACACGGGTCAGGCTACGAAAGTGCAGACTTTCACGGCCCTAAACAAAATTGCTCCTAAACAAGTACTACAGCTTAGATTAACTTGTATAGCCTAGATACACAAAATTGCTCCTAAACAAGTACTACAGCTTCCAGACCCTACATCTATTCAAAAAAGTCACAGACCAAATTGCAATAATGCATAGACAATACTATAGTTTCCAATCGACCAACAAATCCGACTTCCTTGCAAATGATGGTACAAATGAGGGACAGCCAAACCTTCGATACACAGCACCAAAACACAAATGACAGGGCAAAAGCCTCAAAATAGAACAGAACCGCAAGTTCCAAATATCATCCAAACAAAAGCCAAAACCACCCAAGCAAAAACCCTCTTGCAAAAAATTACAACTTGTCGGCTCTAAATGTAGGCCAAACAAACCACCCCAGAACACTTCCCCACTAACTGGTATCATGACTAGCCAACAGCAAACCTGCTCCCAAACCAAAACAGGCGAAACAGACACCAAAAAGACGGGGTCAAATGATACATTCTGTCGGATTTAAAATCCACAGTTCCAGAGGATACAAAAATCCAGTATTGTTACTCTTTAACCATAACCATGCTAGAGTTTTAATGTTATCAGCCACACATCCTACTTCCATGTCCTTATTCCTGAAAATTTTCTCATTCCTACATTTCCACACTGACCAAATACACGCGAACCATATTTATTTGATTATTTCACCTTTCCCCCTGCCATATTCTATTAACCCGCTGAATTGTTTAAAATTATCCATACCTGAATTGTGTAACACTGTCGACACTTTCAGCCACCTTAAAATTACAAACCAAACCTCACTCACTTTTGGGCACTCAAAAATAAATGAGCAACAGTTTCTTTTCTTCCGCATCCAAACGGGCATAATGTTTGTGAATCATTCAATATTCCTCTTTTGGCAAGATTATCATTAGTTGGTATTTTGTTCTGCCATATTCTTCATGTTGTGAATAGGATACCGTTAAGCAAAGTATAAACGGTTTCTTATTAAAAAACACACAAGGGTTATGGTTAATAAAGAAGAAAGCAACAAGGAACAACAAGGATTGGTTATTAAATTGTTATTCTTTTCTTTCTCTTAAAACAAGATTACAAGTATACAAGAATAACAAAATAACCTCTCTCTCTTGAAATTAGGATTTTATCTTCCTATTTTTCCTTATGCCAAGATTGAGAAACTAGCATCCTATTTATAATAAAATAGCACACTAACCTAATAGGCTTTTTAACAATTACCCATTATAAGTTAACTTAAACAATTGGGCTTACAAGCAAGACCCAATTCAACATGCTAACAACCGTAGCAATATTTACTAATGCATGTTAGAACAGACTTCGACTACAACACGCATTACTTGCGAACAAACTTCGACTATAATAGAGTTCGATCCAACATCTCACAAATCTCCACCTTGGATCTAACTCTATAACATCAAAAAAAACTAGCTTTCTTCATGCAGCTTTATTATCTGCATACAGCGGAAAAACTTGCAACTGGGCAATGTCTTGGTGATCATATCAGCAGTATTATGATCTGTCGAAACCTTCAGCACTTGGACTTCTCCACGCTCGATTACCCCTCTGATGAAATGCAGCCTCACATCAATGTGCTTGGTTCGCTCATGATAGGCTGAATTCTTCGACAAGTGTATTGCACTTTGACTATCACATTTAACAGTGATAACTCGACCTTGAAGTTTTACCTCCTTTGCAAAACCTTCAAGCCACAATGCTTCCTTCACAGCTTCAGTTAGGGCAATATAGTCCGCTTCAGTGGTTGATAGGGCAACGACCTTCTGAAGTGTTGCTTTCCAACTGATTGATGTCCCAAACATAGTAAACACATATCCAGAGATAGATTTTCTGGAATCCATACAACCTGCATAATCAGAGTCGACATATCCATCGATTGCTGCTTTACTATCTTCACCCAAGGCTCCACCATAAATTAGGACTCTATTCAGAGACCCATTTATTTACCTTAAAATCCACTTCAATGCTTTCCAGGATTCGCCATGTACCTGCTTACAAGACTTACTGCATATGCTATGTCGGGTCTAGTACAGACCATAGCATACATCAAAGAACCTACTATGTTAGCATATGGAATGTTATTCATATAAGTTCTTTCAACATCAGTGCTGGGACACTGATATATACTCAGCTTGAATTGAGGGTTTGTCGGAGTCACAACAGACTTTGAATTCGACATACCAAACTTTTCGAGAACCTTCTGTAGGTATGCCTCTCGAGATAAGCATAATTTTGAATGCTTTCTATCTCTCCGGATGTCAATCCCAAGAACCCTGGACGCAGCTCCCAGATCCTTCATTTCGAACTCTTTATTGAGTTCAGCCTTCACCCTCATTACCTCTTCGACATTGTTGTTTGCTATTAGAATATCATCCACATAGAGCAACAAAATAACAAATGAATTACCCGGTCGAAATCTAAAGTAAACACAGTGGTCGAACTGCCTTCTGATGAAACTTATGTGTGCCATGAACTTGTCGAATCTCCTATTCCTCTGTCGAGGAGATTGTTTCAGTCCATATAAAGACCTATTCAGTTTGCACACATAATCTTCCTTCCCCCTTTCGACATACCCTTCAGGTTGCCTCATCAGGATTGTTTCATCTAGATTACCATACAAGAACGCAGTCTTCACATCCATCTGTTCCAGTTCAAGGTCGAACTGGGCCACCATGGCAAGCAACATTCGAATGGATTTGTGCTTCACAACAGGAGAGAACACATCATTGAAGTCGATACCTTCTTTCTGAGTGAACCCCCTAGCAACCAATTTTGCCTTGTATCTCTTCGACGTCACTCCTTCGATTCCTTCCTTAACTTCGAAAATCCATTTACAGCTGACTAACCTGGCTCCAGCAGGTTTCTTGATCAGTTCCCAGGTGTTGTTATCATGAAGAGATTTCATCTCATCATCCATGGCCTTCAGCCATTCAGTCTTCTTTCGACTCCTCATAACTTCCTTATAGTCTCTAGGTTCTTCATCTAGAACCTCACTAGCAGAGATTAAGGCATAAGCTATAAGATCTGCATACCCAAGTCTCTGAGGTGGCTTGATGACTCTCCTCGACCTGTCTCTTGCTAGCAGGTAGTCATTATCAATCTCCTCATCTTCGACAGCATCTTCTGCGTCTTTTTCGACTTCATCTGGGGTAAGCAATTCAGCATCAACATGCTCCACCTCAACAGGAATCTCTCCCTGTTCCAGCTCTTCGTCAGCATAATCAGTTTTCTTGAAAGCCATCTCTGCTTCATTGAAAACTACATATCGACTGGTGATACACCTTCTGTGACCTGGCTCTAGGCACCATAGCCTATAAGCTTTGACTCCTTCAGGGTATCCCATGAACATGCACTTCAGAGCTCTAGGTTCGACCTTGTCTTGCCTAATATGAGCATAGGCCACACAGCCAAATACTCTCAGTCTGTCGAGACTAGGTGGATGTCCCGACCAAACTTCTTCAGGTGTCTTCATTCCCAAGGCAGTCGAGGGACATCTATTTATCAGGTAAGCTGCTGTCGAAACAGCTTCCGCCCAAAACACCTTCTTCAATCCAGCACTAACCAACATGCATCTAACCCTTTCAAGGATTGTTTGATTGAATCTCTCAGCTAAGCCATATTGTTGATGAGTACCTGCTACAGTCTTATGCCTTGCAATCCCAGACCCAACACAGTAACTGTCGAAAGCTTCGTTGCAGAATTCAAGGCCATTGTCGGTTCTCAACCTCTTAACCTTCCTGCCAGTCTGAGTTTCGACTAGAATCTTCCAACTTTTAAAATTCTCAAAAGTTTCATCCTTCGTCTTCTGAATGAATACCCATAGTTTTCTGGAATAGTCATCAACGATGGATAGAAAATACCTTGCACCTGAGTGTGAAGGATTCCTTGCAGGCCCCCAAAGATCAGCATGAATGTAATCCAGGGATCCATGTGCTCTTTGCTTGCCTTTGTTAAACTTCACCCTACAGGATTTACCAAATACACAAGATTCACAAAATTCCAACTTTTCGACTTTGTCACCTCCTAGCAGGTTCTGCTTCCCCAATTCGACTAAGCCTCTTTCGCTGACATGGCCCAATCTCATGTGCCATAATTCTGTCTTCGACATAAATTTCGTGGATACAACATTTGTCGAACCACTTACAACCTCAGCCTCAAGGGTATACAAGCCTTGTTTCTTCACGCCTCTCAAGACTTCCTTCGACCCCTTCATGACTCTTAGGATACTTTTCTCTCCTTGAAAAACATATCCTTTTCTGTCGAATTCACCAAGAGAAATCAAATTTCTCTTCAAGTCAGGTACGTACCTGACTTCAGTCAATAACCTTATTGACTCATCATGGAGCTTGAATATCACAGATCCAATACTTGCAATTTTGCAAGATTTGTTGTTTCCTAGCAGCACAGATCCACCATCTTGATCACATAGCTCCTCGAACAATTCTCTGTTTGGAGTCATGTGCCTAGTGCAACCTGAATCCATAATCCACTCTTTCCTCAAGTCGCCACTTGAAACCACAAGAACATCAGATGAGTCAAAGTTATCTTGAACAATGGCTGCATTGCCATTACCTCCATGATCTTTCAGGCGTTCAGGGCACACCTTTCTTATGTGACCCTCCTTCTTACAGTGATAACATCGAATACTAGATGTTTCGCCACTATAAGACTTCTGTTGACTTTTACCTTTCTTCTTGTCGAACTTTTCATCCTTTCGCAAGAATTTTCCCTTAACAGCCAAACCTTCACCCACCGTCGAAGGTTTATGCTCCTTTCGTTCGTTCAAGTCCTTAGAATAAAAGGCTGATTGAACTTCTTCAAAGGTCAGGGACTCCCTTCCATACAAGAGAGTTTCTTTGAAGTGAGCATGTGTTCTGGGCAAAGCACACAGCAGCAACAGTGCTTGATCTTCATCATCGATCTTCACATCAATATTTTCAAGATCAAGAATCAGCTTGTTGAACATATCCAACTGCTCAGCCAACATTTTGTCTTCACTCATCTTGAATGAATATAAACCTTGCTTCAGGTATAGTCGATTCACCAGAGATTTGATCATGTACAAACTTTCCAGTTTCACCCATAATCCTGATGTTGTAGTCTCCTTTGATACCTGTCGAAGAACCTTATCACCAAGGCTCAACAATATTGTGATGTGGGATTTCTCGATCATGCCCGTCTTTTCTTTTGCCGTTAACGCAGCGTCCATGGCTGCCTCACCCTTCAACGCTTCCAAACAACCCTGCTGAACCAATAGGGCTTTCATCTTCAAGCGCCACAGACCAAAGTCGTTCACTCTGGTGAACTTTTCAATCTCATACTTTGTTGAAGGCATCTTCTCCATGCTCACCGCACCAATTTGTTGTGAATAGGATACCATTAAACAAAGTATAAACGGTTTCTTATCAAGAAACACACAAGGGTTAGGGTTAATAAAGAAGAAAGCAACAAGGAACAACAAGGGTTGGTTATTAAACTGTTATTCTTTCCTTTCTCTTAAAACAAGATTACAAGTATACAAGAATAATAAAATAACCTCTCTCTCTTGAAATTAGGATTTTATCTTCCTATTTTTCCTTATGCCAAGATTGAGAAACTAGCATCCTATTTATAATAAAATAGCACACTAACCTAATGGGCTTTTTAACAATTACCCATTATAAGCTAACTTAGGGTACAAGTTAACTTAAACAATTGGGCTTACAAGCAAGACCCAATTCAACATGCTAACAACCGTAGCAATATTTACTAATGCATGTTAGAACAGACTTCGACTACAACACGCATTACTTGCGAACAAACTTCGACTATAATAGAGTTCGATCCAACATCTCACACTTCACACCAATGTCGAAACCTAAAGCGGAATACATTTAATCCAAGCCTCTGCAAAATTCCTCCTTTCTTCAATCACACTATCTTTTAGGATTAGCTTATAGGCTTCTTTCACCAAATATTCTTTATTAGACCAAGACCACTTGCCTTATATGCCTTCACAACGTTTTGTTCTTTGACATTTTTCTATAATTTCCTCTTCGAACACCCTCTCCTCGTCACTGAGAATTGATTCCACATAAAGTTCATGTTCCCTTCTTCCATAAATATCTGCATCACTTCACTAACATACATCTCTTTGTACACTGCCAAATTGAACAACTCTGGGAAAGTATTTTTCAAAATTTAACCCTCTAACCAAGGATCACTCCAAAACAGCGATGTCGTTCCATTTCCAATTTTCCTGCATAACTTTTCAGAGAACCACTAAAATTTAAATCCCTTAGCCCAGTTCTCTATCTTATTAAGGTCTTGCCACCAGCTCGAACCAGCATACTTCCCTGTATTCTCCCTGAATTTTATTTTGCCATATTTGCTAACCAAAACCCTAGCCCGTAAACTTTGTTTTTTGATATGCAACCTCCAAAACCATTTCCCTAAAAGCGCGATGTTAAAAGCTCCTAAATTCTTTAGGCCTAGGTCTCCCTCCTCTCTCTCCCTACAAAACAAGTTCCAGTGCACCCAACTTATTTTTCTACTCTCCACTCCCCCACCCCATAGAAACTTTATAAGTAAGGATTCAAGGTCAGCGATGGTACCTGACGGAGCTTTGAAGAAAAAAGAAAATAGACAGGTAATGCAAAGAGAACAGATTTCAGAAGTACAATCTGACCACCAATAGATAAATGTCTATTATTCCACTTGGCCAATCTCTTAGAAACTGCCTCCACCACCGGTTTCCAAAATTCCTTTCTTCTTTGGTTGCCTCCAATAGGAATACCGAGGTATTTAAACAGTAATTTTCCGACTTTGCAATTTAATACTTGAGCGGCTTCTTCCAACCAATTATACTCCATGTTTACTCTGACCAAGAGACTTTTATGAAAGTTAACTTTCAATCCAGATATCAATTCAAACAATTGTAGATTTGCCTTAATGCTCCTCATATTTTTCCAGCACTTCTTTCCATAATTAGTGTATCATTTGCGTATTGGAGATGCGACACGAAAACCTCTCCAGAGCCGAATTCATACCCTTCGAACTTGTTCAATTGAACACTTTTCGACATCATTAAACTAAGCCCTTCCACTGCTATCAAAAAGAGAAAAGGCGCTAAAGGATCACCTTGCCTCAAACCTCTACCTACGTCGAATTCTGAAGTGGGGTTGCTGTTCACTAAAACTGAAATCCTGGTACTCTCATACATTTTGTCATCCAGCCTCTCCATTTGATACTGAAACCCATTTTCTCCATCACGAAATCCAAATATTTCCAATCCATTGAGTCGTACGCCTTTTTGAATTCTACTTTAAACATCACCGCCTCTCTTTTTCTTCTTTTTGCATCATCCACCAATTCATTTGCCACCAGAATTCCATCCACCAGTTGACGACCTTCAATAAAAGTGTTGGGAAATGCCTGCATAATTTCCCTCCTCCGTGAACTCAAAATAGGCACTTAGCGGAAACGTGAAATAAAAGCGTAATGACACAAAGATAATTTTAGCATGGAAAACCTTCTCAATGTGAGGAAGGGAAAAACCACAGGACCCTTGGGCCTCTTAAAACATCCACTATAATGATAATGGGAATACAACAACTTCACCCTTAGGTGGATCTCACTACAATGTATCTCTCAATTTGTAAGAAACACTCTCACAAATTGGCTCACTATTTCTCTCACAAGAAACTCTCTATGAGGATTTTCTCTCTTGAACAAGGCTTTCTTTCTCTCTTGCTACTTGTTGTTCTTCTCTTGTGGTGTGTTGTGAATGCTTGCTTATGATCCTATTTATAGGAGAGGCAAGCCAAAGTTGTCTTACATGCATGAAGACACTTGTCATTTGCCTTTCATGCAAAACACCAAGTGTCCCTTGTAATACATGCACCACACCATGTGTTACTCATGCACCACAACATGTGTAAATCATACACCTTGGTACTTGCCATCACATGCAACCTTCCATTTTGTCAATCCAGCAGCTTGTTTGCAGAACTCTATCTTCTCTTTTGGTAGAGGTTTTGTCATCATGTCTGCCCCGTTGTCATTGGTGTGAATTTTCTCTATTTGCAACAGTTTATTCTCTAACACATCACGTATCCAATGATACCTCACATCAATGTGTTTTGACCTTGAATGATATGTTGAATTCTTGCTGAGGTGAATTGCACTTTGACTATCACAATAGAGAACATAACTTTCTTGATTCTGGCCTAACTCTTGCAGGAACTTCTTCATCCACATCATCTCCTTACAACCTTCAGTGATTGCGATGTACTCTGCTTCTGTGGTACTTAAAACAACGCACTTTTGTAGTCGCGATTGCCATGAGACAGCTCCCCCTGCAAAAGTAATCAAATATCCAGATTTAGATTTTCTTGAATCTACATCTCTGGCCATATCAGCATCCACATATTCAGTGAGCATTTTATTTTCATTGCCAAAACATAAGCACTTTTTGGCAGTTCCTTTCAGATACCTCAATATCCATTTCACAGCACTCCAGTGTTTCTTTCCTAGGTTTGATAGAAATCTACTCACAACTCCTACCGCATAAGCAATGTCTGGTCTTGTGCAAACCATTGCATACATAAGGCTACCCACAGCTGAAGAATAGGGCACCTTGCTCATTTCTTCTTTTTCTTGGTCATTCTTTGGACATTGTGTCTTACTAAGTTTCAAATGTCCAAGTAGCGGAACATGCACATGTTTTGCATTATGCATGTTGAACCTTTCAAGAACTTTCATGATATAGTCTTCTTGTGACATCCACAACATTCTTTTAGAGCAATCTCTAACAATCTTCATTCCAAGAATCTTCTTCACTGCACCCCGATCCTTCGTAGCAAAAGATTTGCTCAATGCTTTCTTGAGAGCAGTTATCTTTGCTTTATCTTTTCCAACAATAAGCATATCATCAACATACAACAAAAGTATGATGGATTCCCCATTTTCATAGTTCTTCACAAACACGCAATGGTCTGTTGACGTCTTTATGAAATTGTGTTGGGTCATGAAGAGATCAAACTTCTTGTACCATTATCTTAGAGCCTGATTTAAGCCATATAGACTTTTGTTCAAGCGACACACAAGGTGTTTTTTGCCTGGTTCAATAAAACCTTTAGGTTGCTCCATGTAGATTTCTTCCTCTAGGTCTTCGTGCAAGAATGTTGTTTTAACATCAAGTTGTTCTATCTCTAAGTCTAGTTTTGCAGCTAGACCAAGGATTGCTCTAATGGATGTCATCTTTACCACCAGTGAGAATATCTCTTCAAAGTCTATGCCTTTCTTCTGATGGCACCCCTTCACGACAATTCATGCTTTGTATCTGGGATTTGGGTTGTTCTCTTCAGACTTGAGTTTGAACACCCACTTGTTTTTCAACGCCCTTCTTCTCTTTGGTAATTTTACCAAGTCATATGTCTGGTTTTCCTTCAGCGACTGCAATTCTTCTTGCATGGCTTGCATCCATTTCTCCTTGTCATCAATCTCAATGGCTTCCATGAAGCTTTGAGGTTCTCCTTCATCGGTGAAATTCACATATTCACCTGAGAAGTACCTTTTTGATGGTTGTCTGGATCTTGTTGATCTTCTCAATTGAGGTTCTTGATTTATCTCATCATCAACATCATCATCTACCATATGCTCTTCATGCATTGCTTGATTTTGTTCTATTTGATCAGGATAATTCATCTGATCGGGTTGTGTTGGCTGATCACGATCATAATTCATTTGAGGAATATCTCCCCCTGAGTTGTGTACCACAATGGTCTTTGGCTTCTTAGATTTAATGTTGTGGATTGTTTGATCTTCATAGAATACCACATCTCTGCTTCGAACAAGCTTCTTAGTAGCATGATCCCATAATCTAAAGCCAAGTTCATCTCTTGGTGAACCAAGGTATATGCACTCCTTCGTCTTTGCATCTAGCTTTGCTCTTTCATCTTTTGGAACATGAACAAATGCCCTGCATCCAAAAACTCTTAAATGACCATAGAAGGCTTTCTTTCCATACCATACTTCATCTGGTATCTCTCCATTTAATGGTTTTGAAGGAAACAAATTAATCAAATCAACTGCAGTTCTCACTGCTTCACCCCAAAATGATTTGGGAAGTTTTGCATGAGAAAGCATACTTCTGACTTTTTCTGCAATCGTTCTATTCATCCTTTCAGCTACTCCATTCATTTGAGGAGTCTTAGGAGGTACCTTCTCATGTCTTATTCCATGAGATCTACAGTAGCCTGCAAATGGGCCTATATACTCTCCACCATTATCTGTCCTTAAACATTTCAGTTTTCTTCCGGATGCCCATTCTACAGAGGCATGAAATTCTTTGAAAACTTGAAGAACTTTATCTTTTGTCTTCAATGGATACACCCACACTTTTCTAGAGTGATCGTTAATGAAGGTAACAAAGTATTGTGAACCACCAAGGGACCTTTCAGATGTAGAGCAAACATCTGAATGAACAAGATCTAGGATATGCTTTCTTCTTCTTGCATCATCTGATCTTTGAAAGGATACTCTATTTTGTTTTCCTACTAGACAATCTTCACAGGATTCAAATGGTTGACCCTTGATGTTTGGAAGATGATTCTTAGAAAGAATATCCAAACCTTTCTCGCTTATGTGGCCAAGTCGTTTATGCCACAATTCTTTGCTCATGTCTTGAGATACATTGATATCTCCCTTGTTTATCTTTCCCTGCATCATATACAGAGAGCCTTCCTTTTTACCACGAGCAATGATCATGCTTCCCTTAATGAGATTCCATCTACTGGATCCAAATTGGTTTATCATCCCAATATCATCTAACTTTCCTGTCGAGATAAGGTTTAGACGCATGTCTGGAACATGTCTAACCTCCTTCAACACGAGCTTATAACCATTCTCTGTAACCATAGTCACCTCACCAATGCCAACAATCTTGCTTGTGACTTGATTGCCCATCTTCACCATACCAAAATCTCCTTTTTGATATGATGAGAAGAATTCTTCATGAGGGGTTACATGAAAGGATGCTTCTGAGTCAATTATCCAAATGCAATCATCAGACGCTACATTTAGATAGTTTTCCTCTTCAACAAGAAAAAAATTCTCGTTAGTTGCTACGAATGTTGTCGTTGTTCCATCTTCCTTCTTCTTTGGTCGATTTTATCAGGATGCATCGTTCCATCCTGCTGATCTCTCTTAAAGAATCTGCACTCAAACTTTCTATGGCTTGGCTTGCCACAATAATAACAACTTAGTTTAGAGCGAGACTTTGATCTAGCTTGTGATCTCCCACGACCTCCTCTTTCACGATTCTTACTCCTTCCTCTATTATCAACAATATTTGCTTCGAACTGGTTGTTGAAGCCTCTTTCCCTCCGTCTTGATTCTTCACTTAGCAAGGAATCTGTAACAGAATCCATGACAAGTTTTCCATCTGGAGCAGAGTTACTGAGAGTGACGACTAGAGTGTCCCAACTCTCGGGTAGAGAACTTAGGAGTAGAAGAGTTTTCAACTCATCATCTATCTTCATGTCGGCTTTCGTTAGTTGATTCACAATACCTTTGAAGGTATTTAAATGCTCGATCATGTTTTGGCCATCAGAGTACTCCAATTTCACTAGTCGTCTGACAAGGTGGGCTTTGTTCCTTGGTGTCTTCTTTTGAATCAAGGAATCAAGTTTTGTCCACAACTCATATGCATTAGTATAAGTTGACACATGCTCGAACAGACTTCTGTCTATGTATTTTCTGATCATTGCTATTGCCTTCCAGTTTTGAAGTTCCCACTCCTTATCGGTCTTCTTCTCGGGTTTATCCTTTTGGGTGATTGGCTCATGAAAGTTTTTGCAATACAAATGGTCTTCCATTATTGGCTTCCAATATGAGTAGTTGTCAGCAGTTAGCTTGAACATATCACCATCATGGCTGATTGAACCCTCCATCTTGAGTTACACAGGAAACAATTTCTTTAACCAACGTGACTAGTATCGTATACTAGAATAAGTGAGTTCGTGAATAGTGCACCAGGAAAGTCCCCAGGTAAGAGAGGTGGGTCAATAGACACGCTTAAATACCAAGTCTTTCCTTGCCAGAACTTTCCTAGACATGCAATATATCACTACCTCACTTTTATTTCTAGCGACAAGAATATTTCTTTTCTGATGTGGAAGATCAAACAATGTTGCAGCCACAGAGCATACTAAGATTTATCTTGCAGATACGACACCTCAGAGTCCCATAGCAACGAGTGCTCTAATACCACTGTTAGGAAATGCCTGCATAATTTCCCTCCTCCGTGAACTCAAAATAGGCACTTAGTGGAAACGTGAAATAAAAGCGTAATGACACAAAGAGAATTTTAGCATGGAAAACCTTCTCAATGTGAGGAAGGGAAAAACCACGGGACCCTTGGGCCTCTTAAAACATCCACTATAATGATAATGGGAATACAACAACTTCACCCTTAGGTGGATCTCACTACAATGTATCTCTCAATTTGTAAGAAACACTCTCACAAATTGGCTCACTATTTCTCTCACAAGAAACACTCTATGAGGATTTTCTCTCTTGAACAAGGCTCTCTTTCTCTCTTGCTACTTGTTGTTCTTCTCTTGTGGTGTGTTGTGAATGCTTGCTTATGATCCTATTTATAGGAGAGGCGAGCCAAAGTTGCCTTACATGCATGAAGACACTTGTCATTTGCCTTTCATGCAAAACACCAAGTGTCCCTTGCAATACATGCACCACACCACCATGTGTTACTCATGCACCACAACATGTGTAAATCATACACCTTGCTACTTGCCATCACATGCAACCTTCCATTTTGTCAAATGTATGGTGGCCATGTGGCAATGGCTGGACCCCACAAAAAGCACTCTGCATTTCCGAGATTACTTTTTTAATCACCCGCTTCAGTCTGCTTGCCAACAACTTCAATAGTATCTTATACATGCTTCCAACTAGGGCAATTGGCCTGAAATCTCCAAGATTCGACGGATTCTCAATTTTTGGAATTAATGTTAGAAATGCACAATTTGCTCCTTTAACCAGTCTGCCATTTTGATAGAAATCCGTAATGAATCTAACAAAATCTTCTTTCATTACATCCCAAAATTCTTTGATGAATGCGAAATTTAAGCCGTCTAGCCCGCGGCTTTTTGAACTCTCACAATCCCACACTGCTTTTTTATCTCCTCCACTGTGAATTCTGCCGTAAGAAGCATATTGTCTAGCTTGTTGATTTGTTTAAACGTCACATTCTGAATTACTGGTCTGTTGACATTTTGAACATCAAATAGCTTTGAGAAGTAGTTTATTGGTTCTTGCTTTATCTCATGTACTTCTGTCAATTTTGCACCATTTGCTTCAATACAATTAATTTCATTACATCTTCTTCTGTTCAGCAAACATCTATGAAAGAATTTCGTGTTAGCGTCTCCTTTATTGATCCATTTCACACGTGATTTTTGCCAAGATATATTGCACTTCAAATTTGAGAGTAAATAAAATTGAATAGAATCTTCTCTTTTTGTTTGCATTTCCTCTGCTGAAAGTGATACTAGTTCACCCTTTACTTCCAAATCGTTAATAACTTTCTTTGTTTCTTCTATTCTTGCATCCAGGTTTGCTATATGTTGTTTTCTCCACTCTCTAAGATGGTGTTTGATCCTTTTGATTTTTTCTTTCAAAACTTAATGGATTTCATATGAATTCCACTTTTCTTTCACAAAATTGCGGTAACCTTCCAGTTTACTCCAACAATTAAGAACCCGAAAAGGTTTAGGTCCCCAATTTTTGGATTCCTTGCTAAAGATAATTGGGCTATGATATGATAAACCCTTGTCCAAACACCTTTGTGAACCGTTTGGCCATTGAGCTAACCAGTCCTCAGATACTAAGAATATGTCGATACGACTCATTGTTGATCCTTCCAAGTTTGACCATGTGAATCTTCTATCAATTAAGGGTAAATCTATCATCTCCGCCTCCGAAATGAAATTCTCAAACTCTCTCATTTCCTCCCTTCTAGATATCTCACTGACTCCTTTTCGTTCTGATACGACTTGATTGCGTTGAAATCTCCCAACACGCACCATCTCTCTCTTGGTTTAGAGCTAATTAATTCTATCAGTTTTCTCCATAAGTTTCTTTTCCCCTGGCCTCACAAGGAGCGTATACGTTTACTATGTTCACATAGATCCCTTCACTCCCCATGGACCTTCAACACAAATGAAGTAATCTCCTGCGATCTCATTTAACTTGTTAAAGACATTTGGATTCCACATCATCAATAACCCACCTGATCTGCCAACTGATGCTTTGAATGTAAAGTCAACTTCGTTTGTGTACCAAATGTCAGCACACACTTTCTTATCCAGGTTCTCCAATTTAGTTTCTTGTATACATATCATATCCAGATTGTGTTTTCTGATTAATTGATCAACTTCTTTCTTTTTAGCTACCCCACCTAAATCTCTCACATTATAACTAACAATCTTCATAACTACTATAATCTTTCTCCTGTACTTCCACCCTAAACTTATTTCTCGTTTCCTCCCCTCACCAATTTTTTTCTTTTCGCCTCCCTATCTCTTTTCTCTTGCAAGACCAGCTGCTGCAAAATTTCTCCTTCCTCTCCCATGTTAATTATTCCAATTTCCTTTCCAAAGTCCCACACCCCTTTTGCAATTTCTCTAGCTTCACCATGTACAAACTTCCAATCTTCCTCATCTAATTTATTGATGAAATTATTTTGAGATGGAGTGGTTAATACCTGATTATCCTTGAAGCCTTTCTTGTTCTTTCTCTTTATCATGCTCTTCCTTAAATTTCTCCTTTTTTTTCCTTTTCTCATTCATGATGATTTTTCTCCTCCGTCTTCTTTCTTTAAATCCATTTCCGCTTACATCGTTAGCTAATATCTTCTCTGGCTGGGCATTCCTAGATTTTTGTATGTCGCTGCCTGCTTCCATGTTGTTGACTGCTTGGGTGTCGTCGATTTGGATCTCCTTTGCCCCTCTCAATTTCACCTTTTCACTTCCATTCTATTGACTTGTAAATATAGTTTCCTTTTGCACATATTTTGGGCTTTCAAATTGACTTATGTTCGGGTCTGTTTCCAAATTTGTTGGATTAATAGTTAATTGTGCCTCCGTGATATCGAATATTGACTGACTCAGCTCAACGTCATCTATTGCTTGAGTATTTTGATCCACTCCTTTTCTGGGAAATTTTACCCCATACCCCTACAATTATACACATACCCCTACATTAAAATTTTTTGGACCAAAATACCCTCGTATGAAAAGTTATAATTTTTTGGTTTGTTTACCGGAAGACTTTTTGGAAGTCTTCCGGTTCACATTTTTTTTGTTTGTTTACTGGAAGACTTTTTGGAAGTCTTCCGGTTTACATTTTTTTTTATTTGTTTACCGGAAGACTTTTTGGAAGTCTTCTGGTTCACATTTTTTTGATTTGTTTACCGGAAGACTTTTTGGAAGTCTTTCGGTTCATGTTTATTTTTTAATTTTTTTTTAATTTTTAATTTTTTTTAATATTCAAATTACAAATATATTTATTCTATTTACTCTATTTTAGTTAATTAATATATTTACTCTATTTATTCTATTTATTTATTTAATAATAATTATTCCACTAATTTGATTTTTTTTTAATTTATTCTTATTTATTTACTTAATAATAATTACTCCACTAATTTGGTATTGTTTTTTTTAATCAATAAAAATAAAAGTTGTTAACTAATTTATATATTGATTGTGTTCTTTAAAGAAGAAAATTAACAATCTAATAATATGTTTATATGAAAAACAAAAATAAATATCATATTTAAATTATAATCCTATCATTTCTTCTGTAAAAAAATTTCACCAAAAATTATAATATATAACATTTATAATTATTTAAACAATATTTTATGGGGTAAAATATTAACTTTTAAAAATATATTTTATGGGGTAAAATATACTTTTAAAAATTTTCACCATAAAATATTAACTTTTAAAATTTGTAGGGGTAAAATATTTTATGGGATAAAATATTAACTTTTAAAATATTAAAAACTAATTAAATCATAAACATTTCCTTCCGAGTAATTGTGGTGTCTCAAAATTCTCAGGCATATCTAGAATCACAAAGTCGACTGAAAATGATAGAACATCTACTCTTACCGAGACATCTTCAAGAATTTCATATGGGCATGTGATTGATCTATTCGCCAGTGTTAGAATCATTTGAGTAGGTTTCTACTCACCATATTTTAACTTCCTCATCATGGACAATGATATCAGATTGATGTTAGCTCCTAAATCACACAGAGAAATGCTAATATTTAGCGAACCAATAACATAAGAAATAGTGAATCTACCTGATTAATGATTTCGGGTGGAAGCTTCCTTTGGATGATTTCACTATACTCTTCTGCTAAAGCATGTTTTCATCACTCTTCTGCTAAATATTTATGATTTAATTAATTTTTAATATTTTAAATGTTAATATTTTACCCCATAAAATATTTTACCCCTACAAATTTTAAAAGTTAATATTTTATGGTGAAAATTTTTAAAAGTATATTTTACCCCATAAAATATATTTTTAAAAGTTAATATTTTACCCCATAAAATATTGTTTAAATAATTATAAATGTTATATATTATAATTTTTTTGTGAAATTTTTTGATAGAAGAAATGATAGGATTATAATTTAAATATGATATTTATTTTTATTTTTCATATAAATATATTATTAAATTGTTAATTTTCTTCTTTAAAGAACACAATCAATATATAAATTAGTTAACAATTTTAATTTTTATTGATTAAAAAAAACAATACCAAATTAGTGGAGTAATTATTATTAAATAAATAAATATAGTAAATTAATAAAAAATCAAATTAGTGGAATAATTATTATTAAATAAATAAATAGAATAAATAGAATAAATATATTAATTAACTAAAATAGAGTAAATAGAATAAATATATTTGTAATTTGAATATTAAAAAAAATTAAAAATTAAAAAAAAACATGAACCAGAAGACTTCCGGTAAACAAACCAAAAAAATGTGAACCGGAAGACTTCCAAAAAGTCTTCCGGTAAACAAACCAAAAAAAATGTAAACCGGAAGACTTCCAAAAAGTCTTCCGGTAAACAAACCAAAAAAAAATGTGAACCGGAAGACTTCCAAAAAGTCTTCCGGTAAACAAACCAAAAAATTATACGAGGGTATTTTGGTCTAAAATTTTTTAGTGTAGGGGTATGGGTATAATTGTAGGGGTATGGGGTAAAATTTCCCCTTTTCTGCTCTTCAATAACTCCATTTGGGCCAGGAGTTGCATCTGTGGCCCAAGATTACATCTCTTTTCCAATTGACCTGACTCGACTGTCATGTCTTTTTGATTTCCTTCTACGCTTGATGGTCTCACATCCTGTGCTATGCCCCAGGCTTCATCATTGTGAACCTGCTTATCAGCCATCACCGCCTTTTCATTTAAGTCCCTTTTTTCGAAGAAAGATTAGGCATTTATTAACATTATTGCTTAGTAATTGTCCTCAAACTCTTGGTCTCCTGCATTGTCTTCCTCCTCTGGTAATTGGAAGGACATGTCGTCTTCTTCATGAGCCCCTTCTTCACATTCCTCATCTGTTTCTTCTCTATGTGCCCTTGTTGTCTGATATCTTAAGTGGGATTGTAAATGCTTCCTCCACTACCTTGATTTAGAAATTTTGGCCGTTGATCATTACTCTCACAAGTTTATCAATAGTAACCATGGACATTGTTCTCATTAAGCATCAGCATAATTCAATCGTCTCTTCTCCTTTGTAGCTTTATCAAAGGATATCATACTTCCCAATGAAATGCAGACTGTCTCAAAGAAATTTCTATTCCACGCATGTACAGGGGTTCCATAGATTCGAATCCAAGTATATGTATCCTTCATTATCACCTCAAGATACCATTCTTTAATCTTAACAAACCACTTTTGGAAGAGTTCCTTGGCTTCATATTAAGCTATATTTGGCAACTAGCATCTTTTCTTATAATTAGACAAATCTGATTCTGTTTTGATGTTTTAGTTATTTACAGCTGTATTGTAATTAAGGTCATTCATATAACAGTAATTACTGCTATAATATCATAGACACAATTATAGGAGAAAATGTGAGTGCCATGTATGTATATAAAGAGAAGTACATCGAGAAATAAACAACAAGAAAAGAAAGAACCAATTCTTTACATGGTATCTAGAGCCAGGCAACCCTAAAAATAAAACTGGCAGGTGCTATGGCTGAAAAAATGAAACAGGATCTTCTCTAAGAGAAGAAGATCAAAAGAAAAAACCATCACCATATGACCTCCATTCCAATGACAATCCTGGAAGTGTCATTACGCAGGTGCAATTGCAGGGTGAAAACTACGACGAATGGGCTAGAGCCATCAAGACATCTTTGAGAGCAAGAAGGAAATGGGGTTTCATTGATTGAACCATAAAGAAACCAGAAGAAGGATCCTCTATAATGGAGGATTGGTGGACCGTTCAAGCCATGTTGGTCTCATGGATCTTGAATACAGTAGAACCTACATTGCGAACAACCATATCTTATTTGGAAACTGCCAAGGAACTTTGGGACGATATAAAGGAGAGATTTTCAGCTGTTAATGGTCCACGCATTCAGCAATTGAAATCAGACCTTGCCCATTGTAAACAAGGAGGTTTGTCCATGGTTGCTTACTATGGAAAGCTGAAAGCTCTATGGGATGATTTGGCCAATTATGAGCAAGTGTTGGCCTGCACTTGTAAAGGTTGCACATGTGGTATTCAGGCAAAAGTTGAAAAGCGCAAAGAAGAGGAAAGAAGTCACATTTTTATGGGCCTAGATGATGAACTGTATGGAACAGTTCGTTCAAATCTGCTAGCTACAGATCCTATGCCACCTTTAAATAAGATGTACTCTATCCTAGTACAAGAAGAAAGAATGAGGATCATTACACGAGGTAACAATGAGAGAACGGAAGTTGTGGCCTTGGCTGTTAGAGAAAACGCAAGGATGAAAGGACGAGAGATGAAAAACAAGTCTGTTTGTGCACACTGCAACAAAGCTGGTCATGATGAGGCAGGTTGTTTCTTGCTAATTGGATACCCAGAATGGTGGGGTGAACGTCCCAAAAATGATGACAAGGCAGGAGGACGGGGAAGAGGCCAAAATAGCGGTGGAGGTACCAGATCAAATAGTGGACTTGCACAAAAAGGTCCAGTGCGCGCTTATGCAGTTCAGAACTTGGGATCCAACATTGGTGGAGATTCAGAAACTTCCAACATGACAGGATTAAGCAAGGAGCAGTGGCAAACTTTGGTAGAAATTCTCTATAGCTCGAAGGTGAAAGCATGACCGGTAAGACTAAATGCGATTCATGGATCCTCGATAGTGGGGCGTCTAATCGTATGACCGGAAACTTACAGTTCCTATATGATGTAAGAGAAGTAATTGGATGTCCTGTTGGTCTACCTAATGGAAGAACTGTCACATCCACTAAGGAAGGAACAGTAAAGCTCATTGATGGTCTAAGACTTGAAAACATGCTTTATGTTCCTGAATTGAATTGCAACTTAATCTCTATTTCACAACTGTCAGATGAACTCAATTGTAACGTACAGTTTAGTGCTAATTTGTGTGCTATACAGGACCGCACTTCGAAGACGCTGATTGGTGCCGGTGAACGAAGGGATGGACTCTACTTCTTCCGGGAAGTTCCGAAAGTGAAAGCTTGTAGAGTTGAAGGAATGAATCAACTTGAAGTATGGCACAAGCGTTTGGGACATCCATCTTGGAAAACTACTCAGGTAGTCTCTAATTATAATGGGAGTAGAATTAGTGAGTTACAGAATAAAGTTTGTGATAAATGCCAAAGAGCTAAGAAAACTAGAGAAATATTTCCCTTAAGTAATCATCAAGCTTCTAATACATTTGATTTGATACATTGTGATTTATGGGGAGCATATAGAACTCCTTCTTCTTGTGGCGCTTCGTATTTCCTTACTATTGTAGATGACTGCTCACGTGCAGTATGGATTTCTTTGTTAATTGATAAGAAACAAGTGTCAAAACCCTTGACAAATTTTCTTGCTATGGTTGAAAGACAATATAACAAAAGGGTTAAAACTGTGCGAAGTGATAATGGAACATAATTTATTTGCATGAAAAAATATTTTCTTGAAAATGGGATAGTTTTTCAAACCTCATGTACAGGAACACCTCAGCAAAATGGCAGAGTCGAAAGAAAACATCGCCATATCCTCAATGTGGCACGAGCTCTCCGGTTTCAAGGAAGTTTGCCCATTGAATTTTAGGGTGAGTGTATCTTGACGGCAGGATACTTAATTAACCGCACTCCAAGCTCTGTTTTAAAGGGAAAGACTCCATATGAAGTGTTGCATGGACAACCACCCTCTTATGCCCATTTGCGTGTGTTTGGGTCCTTGTGTTTTGCGCGCAACCAAAATACGAACGGAGACAAATTCGCCAGTCGTAGTCGTCGGTGTGCCTTCATAGGATATCCTTATGGAAAAAAGGGATGGAGAGTTTATGACATTGATACTCATGAATTCTTTGTATCACGAGATGTTACTTTCTTTGAAAATAAATTTCCTTTCCAACACACTGAAGTTGCGTCAATCACCCTTACAGAAGATGTTGATGAGGAGAATCAAATTGATGATAAGGAATTCACACGAGCTGAGATGCCAAAAGAGGTGATTCTTGTTGATAGGGAGGGTGCTCAGACTGCTGCTCAGACTACAAATGTTATTATCGAAAATAATACTACAGCTTCAGATCCTTCGAATGTGCAGCCCGCTAGCTCTCATGATGAGTCTGAAACATTTGGGCATGGTTATCGTGCCAAATTTCCATCCACTCGGCTGCAAGGATTTGTCACAAACACAATTCAGAAGCTGAGTCATTCCACTCGTTCACCAGCTGAATCGCATCCTTCAGGTGCACCCTATCCTATAACAAACTAAGTTGTGAAAAAATTTCCTTGCAATATAGACATTTTCTTGCAGCAATTACTGCAGAAAAAGAACCAATGTATTTTCATGAGGCAGTGAAAGATGCTCGTTGGAGAGAGGCAATGCAAACTGAGATTCAAGCTCTTGAAAAGAATGATACGTGGAGTATGCAATGTTTACCTCTCGGGAAGAAAGCTCTTGGATGCAAATGGGTGTACCGTGTAAAGTATAACTCAGACGGGACAGTTGGACTTTTTAAAGCCCGGTTGGTTGTACTCGGCAATCATCAATTGGAAGGAATTAATTACACTGAAACATTTGCACCGGTGGTTAAAATGGTCACAGTGTGCACTGTCTTAGCAGTAGCATCAGCGAAAGATTGGGAACTTCACCAGATGGATGTACACATCGTGTTTCTACGTGGCGATCTACATGAAGAAGTTTTCATGAAAATGCCTCCTGGTTTTTATGTTTCACAACCGGACATGGTTTGCAAGCTACGCAAATCACTTTACGGGTTAAAACAAGCTCCGCGTTGCTGGTTTGCCAAGCTCTCTGCTGCACTCAAATCTTATGGTTTTCAACAATCATATCTTGATTATTCTTTGTTTACTCTGCACCAAGAAGGCAGCCAACTTATAGTTCTCGTTTACATTGATGATTTAATAATTGCAGGTAATAACCCTTCTGCAATTAAGCACTTTAAGCTCTACCTCAACACATGTTTTCATATGAAAGACCTTGGTGTTTTGAAGTATTTTCTGGGTATCGAAGTTTTCTTGGCCTATTGGTTACTATCCCATGCTTGGATGTTGGACTTATTGGAATTAGATTTAGGTTCTTGGTCCTTTACTTTGGAGTTGTGACTTGAGACCTTGGAATTCATCTGGTACCTTTGACCTTGGGTTGACTTTTTGAAGACTTGACTCTGTTACCTCATCTTTGACCTTGGCTTAAGTTCTTCTTTATCTGATACTTCGTTTATTCTTTGCTTAATTGTTGCTTAATCCAAATGATGGAAGTGTTGGCTTGACTCATGTCAGAAGCTTGCTATCTTGGTTATATCTTTCTTTTCCTTGATTTTACTTTATGCATTAGGGTAGCCTCTTCATCTCCTCCTCTTCTTTAATTTTCAAAATCTTCTTCGTTTTTCAAAACCTTCTTGTTTTCAAACTTGAACCACTTTATCAATAGACCTTGACTTTGTCAAGTGATTTTCAAACTCTTTTTCTTAAATAAATACTAATTCATCTTAAGCATGTCAAGACCATTTCAAAAGACATAAAAAATACACAACTCGTTCAAACCATTTTTGTGTCATTTGTGCACTTTTTCTTTTAAACATTTTCTTAAGGATTAGACATGAGTCATTTTCATAGTTGAGACGTAATTCTCCTATCCCCATATTGATATTTTCTATTGATTATTTTCCACTTGACAAAGTTAGTGGCATACTTGTTGATCTCTATTCAAATTGGAGCCCTTCTCAATAGTGATGCAAAGGTCCATTTTCATATACTTGTGGGTGATTAGTTGAGTTTTCTCTTTAAAATGACAATTTTTATTTCCATTTAAAATCAATCAAAACAAATTTTTTTGTTATTTTTACCATGAACTACGAAGTTTTGATCCTCCATTGCACTTTGTGGGTACGTAGGCACGAGGCACAGGAAGTCTTATCAAACACCAAAAACCATAAAAAATATTTCTCGTCTCATCTCTTCAATCTTTTGCAAAGAACACTTTTTAATCCAAACATATATTTTCAAGAGGTTCTTATAGAGTACTATAGATATTTTTGGTGCTAACACCTACCCATTGCATAACCAACCCCCTTACCTTTTATCTCTCTGTTTTATTAGTTTTATTTTAAAACTTTTGTAAGTTTTATTCGCTCTTTTCCCCATTCCTTTGGAAAAATAAAAGTTCGGTGACTAATCTTGTTTTATGAGTTAATTTAATCAATAGTTTAAATCTCAAATTTTCCCCTGCTACAGTCCCGCCCTTTGGTGCCATTGGAAATAGAGAAGTCTTCTTGACTGACCATCTTCGAGAAAAAAATGAGGCGCTTGTGGAGTGCATTAGCGCTCTTACCATAAAACAAAATAGATTTTTGGATGAGCTCACGAAGACAAATGGTTTGTTGGACGATACTAGGAATAAGGTTCACTCTTTTACGTATCCTCATATATTGATTGAGAAGGTGCAACCATTGGTTCTTGAGATAAAGGGGAGGGACATTCCCCTAACTTCTGCTCACCCTTGAAAATTAGAGATCATGAGGTAAATCACTTAAGGGGTAAAGAAATTTCTTTGGTGAAAGTTGTGTAGGGAAGATCTATTGCAGGGAGAATGATTTGGCAACTAGAGACCCATATGAGGGAGTCGTACCCAGATTTATTAGGTAAATTTTCGAGGGCGGAAATTATTTAAGTGGAGGAGAGTTACACCGCCCTGATTTTTATTCTAGTATTTATTTAATTTTTTTATATAAGCTTTCAGGGGGTGTATTTAATTTAATTAATTATTATTAGAAAATGTGAGAATTTGTTGTTTTAGGTAAGAAACTATAATGTAATTAAATATATGAAAGTGAGTAGAATTAGTAAGAGTTGATGGATTAGTAGTAATTATTAGAATATATAAAATAATTAGGTTTTATTTAAATAGAGGAGAAAGGTAGATAACGAATAAGTTTTGCCGAAATAAGGAGTAAGAAGAAAGGAGAGTAAACCCTAGCAGAGCAAGTGAAAGAGGAGAGCCTCCATAGGTAAAATTTCAAGTTTTTATGCATAATCGAGGTAAGGGGAAATTGTTCGATATATTGGTGTCTAAGCATAAAAGATAGTGGAGATTCCTTAATCTTTTTTCCTTTACCTTTTTCTTCAATTGATGTGAAACTTGAATCTTGAAGGGTTTATGCAAAACCTCTCTAGATTGTTACTATATAAATCTAAGTTGTGATTTAATGATGTTGTTGATATTTCTACTGTGTAAAATTTGTATGGGTTTATGCTTTGAAAAGTTTATGCTTGTGCTCATATGAGATGTTGTATTTTTATGAAAAAATCATGATGAAGTCGGTTGGAGATATTGAAATCTAAAGCGATTCCACGGTGAAAACGCATAAATCACGTTTTGTACAGCGGTTACGGGCGTCACTAGCGTGATGGGACAACCGTCATTGTGTAGGGGACGAAGATGCCAATCGACAGCAATGAAGGGCGTCAACCGAGTGAGAGTCCAAAAGTCAGCACCCCTAAATGAGCGCATGATCCCAAATTGTCAGCGGCTGGCGGATGTCATCCCTTAGAGGACGACGACCTTCATCCCTGTGAAATGGTCGTAGTTAGGTGTTTAACTTGACTTTTCGAGTAGTTTATGATTTTCTAATTTCTTCCTTGTTGTTTGATGTTAATTGATGAGAAAAGTTTTATTGAGTTATTGTGTTGAGTTAATTGATGAATACCTCATGAGGAGGAACTATTTATGTTGAGATAATTAGGTCCGATGGAACCAATGATGTGGCCATAAAATGGAAATAATTGTTGATGATGTATTTTAGGTCTGAAATGGACCAGTGATGATTATAGAAGTCAGAGGTTTGGATGAGAATTGCATATTTCTTGTAACATTCATGCGTCATGTATATTGGAGATAGATGAGACTTTGGTCCAGTGACGAGTAGGATTTAGGTCGAATAACGAGTAGGACTTCGATCCAGTGGCAAGTAGGACTTCAGTCCAGTGGCAAGTAGGACTTCGGTCCAGTGACGAGTTGGAATACCTCATAAACATATCTCTAAATATCATAGAGATTGGTACCACATGCATTGGAGTATAAGAGATGAACATTTCATACATAATTGCAGTTGGTGATGCTGTTATAATAAGTTTATGATTGTGATTTAAGAATTATGATGATTAAAACTATGCTTACTGTTTTATGCACCATTTATATATGAAATGTATTTCTCACCTCTTTTTGTTTCCACGTTGTTTTCTATGGACACTATGCAGATACTCAGGTAGAGACTAAGGAGCATTAAACATTACTTATTTTGGAGGATGGCACGCTTGGCCTACTCGATGCTTTAATTCCTATGTATCCGCCGTATCTTATCGATTGTTTAGTTTTTGTTGTGTCGCTCTGATAGTGCAACACTGTTGGGAATACCTTAATTTTGTTTTCTCAATTGTTCATTAAATACATTATATCATGAATGAGGTTATTTTCTAAGTTTCTTACTTAAATAATGATGTTATGTTGTTTTGAAGTTAATTCTGCATTTTGAATTAAAGATATTGAATGTTGAGAGATATGTGTGACACCCTATTTTTATTTTATCATCATATTTTTCGCATGCGTTTGTATAAAATATATGTTGGGGTTTATGGTGTTACAACGATGGCCTGGGAAGTTAGAATCGTGATGGTTGAGTTCACGTACGTTCATTAACGTGACTGTTTAGTAGAAGTGATCATGATGATAATGACGTATGCATACTACTATGAACAATGTTCAGATGTTACTAAAAATGCCACTTGTCTTCCATCTTATAAACATGACCGAAAGTTGCATTTTGGAGGGCATCTGTTAGCCTCTAATTTTCAACATTATGTTGAAACCCACTATGGCTGGTTTGGAAGAGTCTAAATAAAAAATTTGCAAGATTAAGATCACTCTCTCTTCAAAACACGTCCATGATCTCGAAAAGGGTCGCAGTGGGTTATAATCTCGACACAGAGATGTGATGTAAAGGTGGTGAATTTGACTTGCCTTTCAGGTGTTTTGAGATTTAGTATGTTTTGAGTTCAAAGACAATGCGATCTAGAGACATGTCAACACCACCACAAGATTCGATAGATAAGCTTTTTGACTGAGGTAGTTAAAGGTTGTGAAGAAGGTTTCAATAATAAGAGCAGATTGGAAGCAGTTCAAAGACCAACATGTGGAAGTAAAATAGAGAACAAAAGGGCATGTCATTGTGTACGTGTCGAGTGCTAAAGAGAAGGTTGTTATTGACAGCTATGAAAATGTAGTAACAAGGAAATTTCATTCAAGTAATCAAGGTTCTCAAATTTTATTATTATTCTCTATAGAACTCGAGTATCCAAATCACAAATAGAAAAATATTAGAGTTTGGCTTAACTCATCCTTACAAATCAGCTTGTAAGGTGAGGGGCGTCACTCTATATAGACTCTTTAGAGTCCCTATGTCTAACCGATATGGGATTTGGAATCTTTCCAATAAAAAGAGTTTGTAGAAATCAAAGCATTTACTTACTTACTTTTATTGTCTTCTTCATTTACTTTATCATTTTGAACAATCCCTGCATTGTTTTATTGGAATTTCTTTCCAATTCCTCCATATTCAAACATCAATATTTAAAGCACAAATATACTTTCTCAAATCTTTTGCACAATAAGTCCGAGAATTCTTTTGAGTTTAATTCTTTAAGTGAACAAAAACTTGTGATTTGATTTACCGAAAACAATGGTAAACACCTACTTAATATCAAGGAATGTGTGTTCACATACTGGTTCCTCATCCTATAAGATTTAGATTTACGGTCGTAGAAGGAGATCTGATTAAAGTCACTGGAAAAATGTTAGAAGGTGGTTAAACTCAATATTTCTCTCTGAGAAAGATCTGACAACTTAAAAAAAGTTTGTTTTCCCTTAGCCAAAAATACATTGGTTCCAACATCGAGGGAATTCAAGTTCACATGCTACATCTAAGGCCTCCCCTCATAATTGCATATATTAGAATGAGCTTGTGCCGTAATACGCTCAACCACAATATACCTAGTTTAAAAATTTTCAAAGATTTAGGAATGACCTCAAATAATTTCGAAGATTGTTTGAAATGAATTAAACCATAGGGAGAATGTGAGCCTTCCCAAGAAATCGAAAGAAAAATTGTGGAAAAGACTCTAACATAAGCTTCACGGTTCAAATACTAGCACACAGGCTACAAAGCTTGAATGAAGGCTAAATAGTTTGGATGTGACTTTGTAGGCGTCAGAACCAGCTAACAGAATACTTCCCGCTCAAAGGTAGTAAACTTTAGGAAAAAATTCATCTCTTTAAATACTACGTCAAATAAGGGAAAAAATGATGGAAAGTCTTAGCATATTTTATCTATAAGGAAGCGTTAAGAGGACTTCTTACTTCAACGACAGCCTCGTAGCTCTCTGATTCCTTCGAATTGAAATACATTGAAGGAATCTCTAAGTAAATATCATTTATCCAAAGATAATAGTTGCATGTGTCCTTATCAAGAATGAGTTTAGAAATGTCTAATGGAATGAGTCATTATACCTAGATACAGAGAAAAGAAAATAAGATACAAACGAAGCAACCTTATACACTTGATAATAATGGAGCTAAAACTACCTTCACAATGCAATGATGTCAGAAGCGTGGAGTCCGATAAGGCGGAAATATTTATGACAGTATGACGCTACAACAATGATGTTAGAATGGAAAATATCAACCATATATTAATCGTTTCAAAAAAGGTTCTAGACCCTAAGGAGCAAGTATGAATTTTTCTTAGAAAAACACCTAATTCATGAAGATGATTGAATGGGGGGTCGTTGGCTAAGAATTAATTATATTCTAACATTTGTTCACATAAACATTGATGAAGTTCATCAGTCTCCATAAACGCTATAGACAACCTCTATATGGAGGATTTAGGTACAAACTCTCGAAAATCTAAAAACATTACCTTTTATCTTATTCATCAATTGATTATGGTGTCAGAGTGATATTAGCATTTCTTTCTCTTCAAACCAAGAAGAGATCTTCGAGTCAAAACACTATTAGACATTGGCATCTTATCGATCTTCATCTTATCATTGAAATATTTTCATTCGGGCAAACAAAATAATTTTAATTCTAAATAATATCTGCATAAATTTAATTATTAATTTGTAACTAATATATAAGTTTAATTTCTATTTACTACAGTGAAACAATTTATACAATCCGTCTCTGACTTGTGTGACTAAAATATCTTTAGCATTTCCGAGTATATGAATTAAATTCTTATTTTTTTAAATTTCATAGTAAAAAATAGTTTATAACAATCTTAACACATATAATTATATTATCTTACATATATTATTAACGTAACGTGGCTAATTCTTTTGTCAAAATATTGACATGATTTTGTGATCTGAAAATGCCGCATCGGCGTTTCTTAATCCCATCTCATACACAACTTCATTCTGGTTCTTCTTTCTTCCCAGTGATCACAGAATAGAATGCAATCTAATCTACGTTGGAAAATTTGTCACTCCAATCTTTGATCACAAGCTTCTGTTGCGGTTCATCACATTACGGTATCAATTTATTTATCACTCTCATTCTTTTATATAATTACATAATTTTTGTATGCAATCTCACACTATGTTTGTGCCCTTTGCATTGTATTGTTTTTGTATAATAATCCCTTTTTTCATCAATCTATTTTTTCTATGAGGTTATTCACTTATTTGTGGTGGTGATTCAATGTTTGTTACTCTAATTATTTTAGTTATAAGTTTGTCTATCAAACATATACACCAGAGACGCGACACTGACACGTTGCTACCGTAGTAATTTGAATGTAACTAAATGTGTAGATATCTTCCATGTTAATCAATGCTATATAGAAGTTTGTTACATGCAATATATGATTGTTATTCTGATTTCAGATTTCAGGGAAATTTGTTCATTCATTCATGTGAGAATGGATGCGAAAACAAAAAGGAGAAGTGAGGTAGAGAATGGTGATGAAGGAGAGGACTTGGTTCTGGCAACTTTGATTGCCAATGGAGATGATCTTAGCCCTCTTGTAAGGCATGCGTTTGAAATGGGACGGCCCGAGGGGCTTCTTCGCCAGCTTAATTTTGTGGTTAAGAAAAAAGAAGCTGAAATCGAAGATATGTGCAAGACTCATTATGAAGAATTCATTCTCGCAGTTGATGAACTTCGCGGTGTGTTGGTTGATGCTGAAGAGCTAAAGAGTGAACTCCAGAGTGATAATTTCAAGCTGCAGCAAGTTGGAATGACCCTTCTTGTCAAACTTGAAGAGCTTCTGGAATCGTATTCTGTTAAGAAGAATGTGACTGAAGCTATCAAGATGTCGATGAACTGTATTCAGGTGTTGGAGCTTTGTGTTAAGTGCAATAATCATATTTCTGAAGCCCAATTTTATCCTGCATTGAAAACTGTTGATTTGCTTGAGAAGAGTTATCTGCAGAGTATTCCTGCTAGAGCTCTTAAATTGGTGATAGAGAAGAGGATTCCTTCGATAAAATTGCATATTGAGAAGAAGGTGTGTAGTCAGGTTAATGAATGGATGGTTCTTATACGAAGTTCTTGTAAAAAAATCGGGCAAACAGCGATAGGTCGTACTGCGTCGGTTCGTCAGAGGGATGAAGAAATTCTAGAAAGGCAGAGAAAGGTTGATGATCTAAATGTTTCAGTTGTCGACGATAGGTTATATAGTTTGGATGTTGAAGAAGTTGATGATGATTCTGCAATGCAATTTGACCTCACGCCGCTTTACCGTGCTTGTCATATTCATAGTTGTATGGGGATCCTAGAGCAATTTCATCAGTACTATTATAAGAATAGATTGTTACAGTTGAACTCCGATTTGGAGATATCTTCATCGCAGCCTTTTGTTGAATCGTATCAAACACTTTTAGCGCAGATTGCAGGGTATTTTATCGTTGAGGACAAGGTTTTAAGGACTGCTGGAGGACTACTTGTAGAGGACCAGGTTGAAACAATGTGGGAGACTGCTTTGTCGAAAATGACATCAATGTTGGACATGCAATTCTCACATATGAACTCTGCCACGCATCTTCTCTTGATTAAGGATTACGTTACACTTGTCGGTTCGACTCTTAGAAAATATGGATATGACATTAGCCCTTTATTAGATGTGCTCGATAGCTGTCGCGACAAATACCACTTGCTTCTTTTGGCGGATTGTAGGCGGAAAATTATCGAAGTTATTGAAAATGACTCATATGAGCAAATGGTGATAAAAAAGGAAACTGACTATGAGAATCATGTTCTGTCATTTAATCTTCAAACTTCTGATATTATGCCCGCTTTTCCTTACGTGGCGGCGTTCTCTTCGATGGTACCTGAAGCTTGTCACGTCGTGGGGTCGTTCATCAAAGGCTCTGTTGATTACTTGTCTCATGGTGTGAGAACAAGTTTCTTTGATATTGTGAGGAAGTATTTGGACAAGCTTTTGATTGAAGTGTTAAATGAAACATTACAGGACACAATAAATGGTGGCAATATCACTTTGTCTCAAGCTATGCAGATTGCTGCAAATATTTCTGTTTTTGAAAGAGCTTGTGATTTTTTCCTTAGGCATGTGGCTCAATTATGTGGAAAAGGTGTCTCGGTTCGATCAATCGATAAGCCTCAAGCTGCATTAGCTGCAAAGGTGTTACTGCAAACTTCAAGGGATGCAGCTTATATTACCCTACTGAGTTTAGTCAACACAAAATTAGACGACTATATGAAACTCACCGACGGTGCTCTTTGGACTACGGAAGAGCCGAAGCCGAATGGAAACGAGTACTTAAACGAAGTGGTTTTTTACCTTGATTCGCTTATGTCTACGGCGCGACAAATTTTACCCTTGGATGCTATGTACAAAGTCGGAACTGGTGCACTTGAGCATGTTTCCGATATAATTGTGACTGCTTTTCTTAGTGATAGTGTCAAAAGGTTTAATGCTACCGCAGTTATGAATATTAACAACGATCTTATGATGTTGGAGGGTTTTGCGGACGAGAAGTTTTATTCTTCTGGATTGGGTGAAATCTACAAGGAACGTAGTTTTAGGAGCTGTTTGATAGAAGCAAGACAATTGATCAATCTTTTGTCAAGTAGTCAACCTGAGAATTTCATGAATCCTGTCATAAGGGAGAAAAATTACTATGCACTTGATTATAAGAAAGTTGCTAACATTTGTGACAAGTTCAAGGATTCTGCTGATGGTTTATTTGGAAGCCTTTCAAATAAAAATACAAAGCAAAGTGCTAAAAAGAAATCAATGGATATGCTCAAAAAGAGACTGAAGGATTTCAATTGATGATTTATTAGGAAAAGGAAAAGTATTATTTCATTTAATGAAGTGTTTAGTTGTATTGATTATTTCTTCAATTATGGATTATTAACTTCAGAATGATTAGTGTTTCTATGTTGCCCTGACTTGTTTTTCATTAATAAAGAATCTTTTCTTGTCTGGTTTCCAAGAACTGTTTGTTGCTGCTATATCTTTTCTAATCCTACACACCAAAACCACATGCAATTTGCAGTATATTTGGGGAAAGAAATGATATAAGTTAGTTTTACAAGTAAACATAGTGTATGTTTGGATAAATGATTTTTTTTACAGGAAAAATGATTATTAAACATGGTTTTGAACAAATGTGATGTTGTGAAATTAATTTGATTAACATCAATTTTTAAGTGAAACAAAGATTTGACATACAAGATCAATTTTGATTCAAAGAACTCAACATCTAATTTTAACCAAAATCATGTTATATTAGAGGGAATGCATTATGAAAGAGTTTGAACACATTCAAACATGCTATTGCAGGAATGGGTTATAGACATTATATTCAAGTAGTAACATTAAGTACATGTTTGGGAGAGCAGTGAAATGTCATTTTACTGTGAAAAAACAAAACAAAGTGAGCTTAATATTATTGCCTGCCATGGACATTTCGCGGCCAAAACAAACACGTGCTATTTAAGTTGCTCTCAAAAGTGAAATACATGATAACCAACAATGTGAGAACCCGTCAGTCCTAATCTAGAATGCAGCTTCATTGTATTTCAACAATCTTAATTATTCATCCTTCTGCTGGTTCATCCCCCTCAAAAACCTTCCTTAGATTCTCTTCATCGTGTTCAAAAAGCTTTCTTGCTTGTTTCAGCTCTTCATTCATAGACAACAGCTCTGTGCAACGGTTAAGTTTTGGCAAATCCTGCAGCAAACAAGAAGTTTTATGAGTCTTCGTCAAAATATCAAGATTAATGAAAAATGTAGTAGGGGCAAATCTTGTCATTTTAAACTACTACCGACTACATATGCTCAACTCAATGAAAAATGTACTTCATTTTAGTGCATGTGCATCATAATTCATATTTGTGAAAGTTATATCTCAGAATTCTTGGCCACGTGAGAAAAGGTTTAAGCCGAAGTGTATTTGAGCCTTTGAGCAATGAGAAAACTATCCGCTGCAAAGAGGCAAAGAGACTTCAGCAACATATTTAATCTTACAGTGGTAGCACTTGATAACCCTCAAGACAAAGCTCACCCAACCCCAAGTTAGATCAATGATATGAGCTCTAATGCTAATATGATAAATTGTCCTAGAGCTATAAAACCCTAGATTGTTAAACTTGGCCGAACAGCCAATTCTTGGCGCGGAACGGCACAGTGGCCAAAAACTCGTCAGACCGTGCTGGAACGCTACAATTGGGCGACACGGCCAGAGCGGCCGAGAAATCAGTATCCGTATTCATTGTTATTTGTTAATGAATAGTAATGTACAGTAGAATCACCCTGTTAATCCCACGAATGAAGTGATTTAAGTCAAGATTATTATAGAGTTCCTAACCCCTGGCAAATACGTCAGATAACCAAATATTGAACCAAGACAGGTTATTAAGGATTAGGAAGTGATTTACTGGTTTGAAACTTAAGGCCCATTAATACCGACTATGGCTTAAAGAAGCTTACATAGATCCTACTTGAGAGAGTTCTCTGCAGAAGACCTTTAAAGACTGATAAAATTTGAATAGGAAACTGATACAAACAACTAACAACAACTAACAACTAACAACTTCCCAACTGGAGATCTTTAAAGACTCATAAAGGCAGACCAAAAGAAGTGTTCAATTCTTCGAGTATAGACATGTTCGTTAAAATTTCAGTTAGCTTCTCAAGTGATTTCTATTTGATTCATTTAATCGGTTTTGCATTCTCTTATAGTACATGGTTCCCTTGAGAATAAGGACAACAGCATGTATGTATGTAGGTCGCATTCAATTTCCAGTAGTATTTGAAGATAAACACATATAACTGTTCCCCTATGTCTATATTTGCAGCTTTTATTAACAAAAAAGAGAGTACCTTGCGAATCAAATAGAGGAAATCCTCAACTGATAGCTTCCCCCTCTGTGATCCAATATCTTGTGCTTTATGTACCTTAACAAAAAGAAATTTTGCACAAATAAGAACAAAGACCAAGAACTCCATGGCAGTGATACTAAGTTGAAAAATGAAATACATTAGAAAGATTGTTATTCCTTACCAGTTCTGTAATATATTCTACGACGATGTCATCCATAAGTGCGACACTTTCAGGAAGTGGCTAATTCAAGTAAAAAACAAGAACAAAACCTCAAATTAACAATTCACACGAAAAGAATTCGATAACCTAGAGAATATAAATTTTAGGAAAAACTAAAATTACATTAGGATCATCTCCGAAACCGTACATCATGTGCTGCACTATAGAAGAAACCAAGGGAGAAAGATTAGGAAGAGAAATGGAAAAAAGTAGAGTGAAATTGAAAATTAGTTGGAAAGAAAATTAGTTACATTCTCTTTGGAAAACTCCTCTCTTGCGCTTGGATGAAGATGACTCTGAGGGTTGTGCCGAAGCTGCTTTTGATTTCGAGGAGGCTATTGCCGACGAATTGCTCATTGTTGTTTAGGTCTGAATGAAGATTTCGGTATGTTGTTTATCTTCCTTTCAACGGGTTGTGTTGTGTTCTCGCTCGTTTGAATGGTAATGTCCTTATATATAAGCCAGATGATAAATCGCGGCCCAAAATAACATTAAACGTTTCAGTTTTTCTATAAAATTTAACTTAAAAAAATAATAATAAATAAGAATAGCACTTGCTGATTATTTTGCAGTTTCTAGAATTATTTTTGGGAATTGATTTTTCACTCTAAGACTCTGTTTGATAATAAAAAATAGTTGATTGATAAGTTAGTTAATAGTTTATGGCTGATGATTGATGATTAATGACTAATATCTTATAGTTTATAACAGATGGTCGATGATTGATAGCTGATAAGATAATTGAAGTGTTTGATAAAATTAACTATTTAACTAACTTATAATGTAGAATGGCATAAAAGATATTTAATACATATTTATTTTATTTTAAATTAAAATAAATTATAAAGGATAAAAAAGAGTTTTTGTTAAAATAGTAAAGATAAAAATGGAAGAAAATATGATAAGCTATAAACTATAAACTAAAACGTTATTTAAAATAGCGTTTGGAAAATAAGCTTTAAATTCGTGATAAAAATATTGTTATCAAACAGATCTAAATTATTATATGAGCTTATAATCTATATGCCCGAAATTGTGACTTACTAAACAGAGCCTAAATACTGCTCGTCTTCACTAATGATAAATTAAAACTATTTTTAAAAATTGAAAATATAATTTTATAAGCACCTCATTCACATTAGTTTTTGTGTCAACTCTAAATCTATATCAAAAAAAAAAAAAAATCACAAAATGTATCTCCATAAAAGTTACGAAGATACATATTCTGACTCATTTTTAATTAAATGTGCGTCAAAGTCTTTTCTCCTTCCTCATTTCTTGAAATACTCTCAAATATCACAAACTCTTGGAACCTCTCAACTCTCAGAACCTCTCAACTCACAAACTCTCAAACTCATTCAACACACTTCCAAGTTTTTATAATCAACATTCAATCGATCAAAGAGTTCAACTTCAAACTCATATTTCGTAAGTTTTTTATTTCACTATTTTATTTTCCATATACATTTGTAGAAATTGAGCATTAGATTATGTAATATATAACATAGATATGTTATTTAAATGAGTAATGTGTTTGATAAGTAGTTTCAATGATCAATGCATTTTTTTGGATGTTGAATTAGAGTGCATTTATGTCATTTATGTTCATCACTGAGTTGCAAAACATTACAGAGACACATCTATGGATTTTTTCATAATTTTTTCATAATTTGAATATGCATTTTTGGATTTTTTTTTTTTTTTTGCATTGTTTGGATTCATTTCATTGTGTTTCATTTGTATAATTCTTCAGTGGTTTAATTATAGACATTATGAGTGATAAGTAAAATAGATTGAGACACAACAGAGGAAAACTCAATACTGGAAGGCGTTGGTTGGTTATAGTTCAGTTGATATGGAAGCGTCAACTTATGTGGCTCATTCACCTCCTCATTCGTCTTCCCGTAGAAGGCATGTGTCACCTCCTGATGCCCTAGAAGTCCTATTAGTACATGTTGAGGCGCCCAAGGCACCTTAGGGGCTTGGAAAAGGTTTGTCCGACTTATCGTTGTTGTCTCTATATTCGGACCATGTTGCTAGGCACGTGTGAGACTGAGAGGTAAAATTCAATTGTATTCATTCTTTAAGATACATTTGTTATAATATTTGAAGTTTTTGAAGATGAATTATTTTTCTGTAGGACCGTGATGCTTTGAAATGCATCAATCATGGCCAGAAGATTATGGGTCTGCAAAAGCCTGTTAAGCACTGGTTTTGGGATGTGATGCAACTATTTGGGCTGCGAGACTTGTGTTGGATAAATTATGTTACAATTATTTATGGTATAACATCCGTGTTTGCAGAGAGATGACACTCGAAGATGTCATTTTTCCATCTTCCACGTGGTGAGATATCCATTATATTAGAAGATGTCTCATGTTTGCTGCATCTTTTGATCAGGGGAAGACTGTTAGATCACGATAGGATTAACATAGATGGGGCAATGAAGATGATGGAAACCTATCTGGGAGTTGACCCACAATATTCTATTCAAGATTTAGAAGTCACCCAAGTGTGTCATGATAGGTTTTTATTCCTTAAGAGGTTGTATGCACAACAACTACAAGCAACGAAGCAGACCGCTGGTGATGATGAACTAGTTATGCAGCATAGAGTATACACATTGATCGCATACATGTATTGAATACCGACTTGCCTTCAAACATGATATAATCTACATAAATCTGAGCAATCATCAACTTTCCTTCTTCTTTTTGATAATACCACCTTTGATTTAACCATTTTTGGTGAGAAATCATGTGAGACTCTCCTATAAAGCTCTTGGAGCTCATTTTAACCCATATAGACCCTTCTTTATCTTGTAAACATGATGTGGTACGCTAAGAATCAATGAATCCTTTTGGTTGTTAAACATGAACTTGTTCACTCAAAAACCCATTTAGGAATGTACTTTTGACATCCATTTTATACAACTTGAACTTTATAAGACACGATATTCCCAATAGAAGCTTGATAGATTCAAGGCGAGAAACTAGAGCAAAGGTTTCATCAAAGTTGATACCTTTAATTTGTGTGTATCCTTCATCAGTAACCAAGCCTTATTCCTTGTCACATTGTCATTCTCATCTGATTTGTTTTTGTAGATCAATTTGGTTCATATGATGTTGACTTAATTGGATATGAGAACTAACTTCCACACTTTGTTTCTTTTAAACTGAACAAGTTCTTCCTACATGGCATTGATTAAGTATTCATCAGTTAAGGCTTTATTTTAACATTCTTTGGTTCAACTTTGGAGATAAAACACATGTTGGCATTCACTTATTTTGATCTGGTGATAATTCCTTCATTGAGATCTCTAATCACATACATTTTCTATTGGATAATACTTTTGAATTCTGACAGAAGGACCTTTGTTTGTTGAAATATTTTTCTATCCGTCTTCAGAGTCTTCAACTTCATGATTATGAATGATGTCAGTATCTTTTCTTGGCAGACCATCTGTGACATTTTTCTCATTTATGAATATGTAGTGTTCCCCTTCATCATTTGTTTCAACTTGAGGAATTTCATTTACAACCACATTAATGCATTATATAATGGTCTTTGTACGGTTGTTATGCACACAATATGCTATGTTATTGACGGAATATGCCGAGAAAATTCCATCATCACTTTTAGGATCTGTTTTGCGCCTTTGCTCTTGATCAATCAATATGTAACACTTTTTGCCAAACACATTTTAATATTTAACATTAGGCTTTCTTCCTTTCCACAGCTCATAGTGTGCCACTTTGTTGCTAGGACGAATGGTTACTTTATTGTGAACGTGACAAGTTATGTTCATTACTTCAACCCATAAGTAATAAGGTAGATTATTCGCACGAAACATGACTCTGACCATTTCTTGAAGGGTTTTATTCTTGCGTCCAACCACTCCATTTTGTTGTGGATTAATTGGTGCAGAAAACTCATTAGCGATACCTTTTGAAGAGTAGAATTCTCAAAAGCTAGAGTTTTCAATTTCTGTTTCATGATCACTACGTATTCTAACAATCTTGCCAATTTCACTTCCTTTCTAACGTTGAAGGCATTTGAAATTCTAGTAATCAAACACCAGATGTCGTATACGATGTCACGACACTGGGATCAGGACAATAACATAGCACACGCAATTATGAAATTAAAGTAAATAGCTGGAAGTAAATAACACTGTTAATTGTTAACTCAGTTCAGTGCAACATCACCTACATATGGGGGCATCTAAGCTAGGAAGTAAATCCACTATAATAGTATTAGTTTGAAGCATAAGTAAACAACCTCCGATTTACAATCTTCACACTTAATCACTGCCCACGTTATTTCTATCTAAGACACTCCTAGGTATGATACCCCATTTACTTCCCTTCAATCAGTCAACAGTGATAAAAAAACAATAGAAGACACACTTCCAATAACACGAATCCACTATTGCTTAAAAGCTCATGAGTGATTCAGTCCACTTCAAGCATCTAAGTGATGCATGAATGGCTTACAAAAAACAATTCAAAAATACAGTCTAACTCTGATATTAAAGTGATATAAGAGCGGATCACAAATAATAAACTAGACCATAAAATCTCCTTTCACACACATAGATTAGTTTCATTCTTTAGGTTTAGAAACATCCTTTAAACAACCTTTGGTAAGCATGGGCTTCTGGCTATTTAAAAAAATGTAACGCTTATCCAAAACGCTTATTACATAAATTATGCAGAATCTTCTGCACAAAAATAGGGACGACATCACAAGTTTCCAAAAATGTCCCAAGGTTCCTCTTTATGAAACAAATGCATATATAGAATAAAACATGTGTTTCTAAAATACCCTTCTTGGATTGTGACAATATGTGAGCTAAAACCAAAAGGAATCTCACATTTAAAAACAAATCTTCCAAGAAGTAAAACCTAAAACCCGCATTGATGTCTAACTAACATGTTACGATATTGTGCTTAACATTTCTGCAATGATGTCTGACCAAAATGTCAAGACATCTTTCTCAACATCTTGCTGTGATACATATTTTAATAAGATTACTGCCAATCCCAAAATCACAGACCTAACAACGTTGGCACAACCTTTCAAATGTGAAAAAGGTGTCAAATTTTTATTTAATAAAAGCAATCCAGGTGTACCTTGAGTAGTCATCAACACACACAAAAACATATCTCATTCCACCCAAGCTTTCTACTTCCATGGGTCCCATGAGATCCATGTGAAGTGACTTCAAAACTTTTGAGGTGGTAAGATGTTAAATCTTTTTGTGAGGCATCTTGGGCTGTTTGCATATCTGGAAGTAGCCACAGATTCTTCCTTCTTCAATCTTGAGATTTTGAATGCCATTGATAACCTTTTTAGAAATAATATTTCTCATGCTTATAAGATTTAGATGGCCAAGTTTCTTGTGCCACAATTTGGTTTCATCCTCCTTAGTAATTAGACAGATTAAGGGTTGGTCATCTGATTGAGATCTCCATATGTAACACTTATTTGACGATCTTGTACCTTTCATGATCAGCTTTAGATTTTTTTAGTGATAATACATTAAGAATGATTTAAGTTGATATAGATATCTTGATCACATTGTTGGCCGATACTAATGAGATTAACAGTCAGGATTTCAACTAAAAGAACATCTTCTAAATTTGGGAGGCCTGGATAATCTAGTTTCCCTTTTCCCATAGTTTTCCTTTAGCAACGTCACCAAAGGTAACATAACTATTAGTATAAAATTTTACCTCTTTCAAATAGTTCTTCTATCATGTCCTATGTATGGAAAAACCACTATTAAAGTACCAACCTTCACGAGAGGGTGCTCTTAGAGAGGTGTGAGCAATGTGACTTATAATTACCTTCTTAACATTCCATACTTGTTGAGCAATCTGATTTGGTCTTTTTAAAACTTGATAAATGATATTTTGTGAAATCTTTCCTTATTCCAAGGAGGAGAGGAAGATCATCTTTGGTGAGTTTCGGATGAAGTTCTTCTATCTTTGCTTATCATGTGGGTGCTTCTCTTTGGGATGAAGTTTCACGACAATTGTTGAAACATATTATTAAAATCAGCAGGCTGATAGATGCTCGCACCAAGGAGGAGAGGAAGATCATCTTTGGTGAGTTTCGGATGCACTTGGCTTCCCTATCGTCAATTTTTCTCTTTGTAATGTTTAACTTAGTAATCATTTTTTGCTAATTCAGTAAAGGATGAAAAAGCGCTTTGACTATTGAGATGGAGAATCCGCCTAACTCAAATTGCAAAAGACCCTTCAAATGCTTCAAGTTTGGTTAATGTTCCTTCCCCATAAGGATCTGTCGGAGGTGTTGGTGTTTTGGATAACCCTCGGTGGTCATTGCATGGGTCGGGTCCTCCATCTCCTGTCCAACTGACAAGGCCAAGGTCCTATACTCTGAAAGAACATTTGGCGTACACCTTGATCTAACTATGCATGTTCCTCTTCTAGTATCTCTAGATGAGCTGGCCTCGGTGGATCTCCTGGAGCAGTATTCATCATATATGGATGTGACACCCTGAAGAACCACCTGATGTACTTATTAACGTAGCTCCAATCACTCTCAACTATGCTACTACATGCCTCCTCCGATATCATATGACTCTCATAATCATGAAATATGGCATCCATCTGTCTATGTGTCAAAGCATGAGGAGCAAAGATGACAGGGTGTTTGGGAATGATCTGAGAGTAGTCGAACTGCCATATCACACGCTTGGGCAAATAAAGAGTAGTGAGACGTGATACGCAGGCCAACCATCCTAGGTATAACATTGTCTCGTCAAATGGTTGTGTCTCACAATGATCCACATAATTGTTGAAGTGCATGTCCTTGACAACCAATCAGTTTAAATACACTCTAAACGGCTCTTTCACTTGGTTTCCTCTGAGCGGGGAAAATGCAGTAGCACGCGACATATCCTCAATGTATGTCGATACACTCGCCCAGGCGGAGATGCGCAGGAAGTGTTGGAGGATCCAAGCATAAAATTTTTGGAACATACGAATCATCAGTAATGGCGTTGCAACACTGAAATGAAAATGACACTGAAAGATTAAAAGACCAATAAATATCATCGTTAGCGTGAGGGCAAGGTTCCTTTTTAATATGTTTTAATGATGTCAAAACCATGATATTAAGTACTTGTGTATTATGGACGGTATCACCTTGTCTAAGCCATTCATTAATCTCTTGCAAACGTGCATAAAGATCCTTATACATGTATTAGACATATAGGATCATACACAGTGTCAAAAATGGGTTTTTGGGTCATTTTTAGAGCCATATGTCGACTCATAAAGGTCATAGATCGACTCACACTGAAGGGAAAAGTTTTTGAAACTCTCTGCCTTGCATGTGCCTACCCTGGGTCGACGCATGGGCTCCTACAGGTCGACTCATACTGTAGGGAATTTTTTTGAAACTTTATGCCTTGCATGTGTCGACGCATGGGTTCCTGTAGGTCGGCACATGAGCCAATTTTTTTATGCAGTTTTGGCCACTGCCTTGTATAGGTCAACTCATAGATGTTAGAGGTCAACCTCTCGCTCATTTTTCTATGTCTTTGTGTTCCCAAGCTCTTTTTTTTACTCGTTCATGCACATATATATACTATATGCATCACGTTGTTAAAAAATTGAAAAGAAAAAAACATTGTTTTGCTCTTCATCTTCACTCTCACAATTACATTCATCAATAATCACACATAATCATCATTATTGATTATGCTTAGTCAAGAGTGATAACGTCCAAACATAGAATTTGTAAATCAAGTTTGGGTAGAGATTTAGTGGGATTTTCTTTGATAAAACCATTGGGGTTTTGTCCTTCAAGATCTTGATAGATTGGGGGGGGGGGGTTGTACAAGTCTTCGCATCACAAATTCAACCGAGTGAAAGCCTTTGAGAACGATGGATTCAGTCAAGGAGGTAACGGTAATCAGAGGATCATTTTGGAAGATTTTAGGTCAAGCATCTTGCGATCGAAATCAACCGAGTGAAATACTTAAATAACGGAAGGTTCAGTCAAGTGAGTAGTGGTAACCTGAGGTTTGTTCGTGGTGTTTGATGCACTTGGTTCAGCTGAATCAAGAGGGGAGAAGTGGTTATATCCAACCTCAACAATTGAGTTAGATTGCTGGTTTGCTAGAACTTCTCTTGTACTGAATATTGCACACATATTTTATACATACCTCAATTGAGGGAAGATGTACCCTAAGCGAGGACGAAAGGGGAACTTCCTAAACAAATTGGGTGTCTCTCTTTCTCTCTCTCTATCTCTTTACTTTTATATTGTTGAAGTTTAAGTGATATCAATTATTAGCAATATTTCGATTGATTTGTAGTGTTTCAAACAACTGTATAAAACCATTGCAATCACTTTGATTGCAAATGGAAAAAAAATTGCACTACAAATTCAAAGGAAATTTGACTTGGTGTGTTTTGCACGCCAAGTGTTTGATATATTGATAACATACAAATTGTTTGATAAATTGTCAATTCAAATTTTATCCTCAATTAAGTATTGGAAACTGGTTCACCTTAAGTGGATTTTATTTGAATTATTGATTAAGAACCTTGTTGATTCTACTCTCTCATCAAGATCATTCCATTTGGTTTCGCATATCCAATCTTTCCAATAAAAGTTCGGATATACGAGTTTTGATCTGAGGCCGCTTTCGCATATTTTAGAATAATTTTTTAAGCGCAAATTATTAAAAATAAGTGATCTATTCAACCCATTCTCTAGATCAGTGCCTTCGTCTAACAGTTAGTAGTGTAATGTTGTCGATGACCTGCTTCATCTTTCATCTGCAAACCTCTGATAACTTAAAGTACAAGTAGACTAAACAAGTATCCCCACAAGTTATACTTATGAATATGCTTGAAATCCTCGAAGTACCGTAGGCAGGCGATGTCTGTATAAGTGGCACTTTTGTCCATAAAAATTTCAGTGTCAACCAAATATAGCAAGTATACTCTCATAGCATACGCTATATGGAGGCTCACTTGTTCGTCATCCTTTGTAGCCTCTTGTGCTCTAAGGATCTCATTTGTGTATACATTTTTTCAGAAATTCAAACCTAGCACGAGCACCCCTGATTCTGTCCAACTCCATCGTTGCATCCGCTGGGTCAACTCCCTGGTAGTCTACCATCATCTCGAGTGCTTCGTCTTTGGTAATCCTCTCATGATTTAGAAGTTTCCCCCTGATCGGAATATGTAGCAAACACGACACGTCGTCGAGTGTGATAGACATCTCACCATGTGGGAGATGAAATGACAAGGTTTTTGAGTGCCATCTCTCCACGAATGGATTAAGAATTTTGTGGTTGACAGTAGTATAACTGGTCATACACAAGTCCTTCATCCCAAATAAGAACAAAGTTGTTTGAAACCACTCCACATTTGGCTGAGGCAAGCAAATAATCTTCTGCATGTGGTTAATAAACTTTAGCAGATCACAGTCCTGCAGAAAATAAAAACTAATGTAAGAAACTTTTAATCTATTAATAAACGTAAATTAAAAAAAAATCAACTAATGTTACCTCTCTGTACAAGATATGTCTGGACGTATGGCCTGTGTAGAGAGGCATGAGTGACAAATCTACAAGGCCTCCTTCAAATGCCTCTGGCTCAATATCCTCAACAACCTCACCATTCGAAGGTGGTATTGACTCGGCAGTACAAGGTGTCACTAGCTCAGTAAGAGGTGGAACTGGCTTAGCAGCATCAGCAGTAGGAGGTTGCACCGGTGACTCTAGTACCTCTGGCACCTGAATAGGTGAAACTTGAAGCCTGCAAGAGGATGAAGGGACTGATGCGTCGGTAGGTGAAACCCGTCTCCTACAGAAAGAAGAAGATGGAAAAGCATGAACCCCAAAATTAGATGTCTCTGCATGGTAAGTGTGAACACGAAAAAATTTGAAGATGCACCTCCAAAATATTTTTATACTAACTTAAAATTGGGTGCGTCCAAAGATGTATCTTCAAAATCTATAAACTTTTACCATAATAACCCATTTTTTCAAAACAATTCCCAAAATACTCCACTTTTCAAGTTATTTTCCAAAATACCCCACTTTAGAGTACTGACTGTATGGTGGCGCCATGTGAATTGGCGACAACTTTATTTGTCTTAGTGGTGTCACCAATTGGATTGAAGACATCATAAGGTGCTGCCAGTTTAATTGGCGCCTGACTCTTACGGTTTGTTTGGTTCAAATGAGGGGGAAGGGAGGGGAGGGATTTTAATGAAGGGGAGGGGAGGGGAGTGGAGGTGAAGGAATTTTTTTAATCAAATAAGTGTTTGGTTTAAAAGAGAGGAGGGGAGGGGAGAGGAGGGATTTTAATTAAAAATGTGTTTGGTTCAGAAGGGGAGGGGAGGGGTTTTATTAATAATTTACATTTTTATCCTTATGATCTTATATAAGTCATATGATATTAAAATGTGAAAAATTCGTGCGTATTTTTGTTGGTAATAAAATTTCTAATATTGAGTGATTAAAAAAATATTTATTTGTCACATAAAGTTAAAAAATTGAGTACAATCGATTCGACTTATAGTTTTCCAACATAAATTAAACTATATGCCAATAACATCGTTTAAATTGTGATGAATCATATAACAAAACAAATATATAAAATAACTTATTACTAAATATTAATGGTTTAAAATATTTAATAAAATAAATAAACAAAAATAAATAAAATGATATGGTTTACAATTTGATATAAAAGAAAATATGATAGAGTACATAACAAAATTAAAAGAGAAAAACGAATATAACGAAACATAATTTTTTTTATAAAAAAAAGATAATGATATTATTTATATTAATTATAAAAATTATAAAATAATTTGAAGGTGGAGAACAATTATAATAAATTGATGAAAACAATCGAGAAAAAACAGTAACACAAAAAATAACAAATAGTTTTGAAATACTGAAATTAAACTGAGGATATTTTAGTAAATATAATAATTTTTAAATATCAAAACTCATATTCCCTCCCCTCTCCTCCAAATCCCCCCAATTCGGAGGGAACCAAAAAGTGTGTTTTTGAGGGATTTTGCTCCCCTCCCCTCCTAAAATTTGAACCAAACATATTTAATTAAAAATTTCCCCTCCCCTCCCCTCCATCTACCCCGAACCAAACACACCCTTAATCTTAAAAGGGAGTCGCCAATTGATATGGAGACAGGGTGCATTGTGTAAATTTTTTTAACAAAAATAAATAATATTACATACATTAATGTTGGCGACCGGGTTGGTCATACCTGTCACCGGTTCCACATCTCCTAGACACCCTCACTCGTTGCACTCGTTTCCCTCGTTGTTGATTCACTCCATGTATTTGAGGAGTTGAAGTCTCATGAACATTCTCAGTTGATTTCCTAAGAATTTCTTACATTTCCACGAGGTTTTGTGCGTTGAAACTGAGTGCGCGACCCATGCTAGAGTAGTTCAGATGTGATGAAGGGGTCATTGGTGTGTGGTCTGAACGATTGAAGGGGGACATTGGTGTGAAAGATTCGTTGGTGAAATATTGAAATGGTAGTGGTGTTTGAAAGCCATAAGGTTGTTGGGATATATGACTTTTCCTCAACGACGACGATAATGTTATCAGTGGAACAAAGATATGAGATGAATTATGGAACTAAATGATCAAAACACCTTTATTTGTAGAAAAAAATTTCACTTTCAAAGTTGTCTCCAAATAAATTGCGATACCTTTGTAAGTATTACACGGTGTCGCCAATTGAATCGACAACCTCATGTGTTGTCTCCAATCCAATTTGCAACAACACATTATTCTTGTGAAGGGTCGCCAATCCACATGGCACCACCATCCAACTAGTACCAAAAATGAAGTACTTTGAAAAGTAAATTAAAAAGTTGAATGTTTTAAAAATTGTTTTTGAAAAAGGAAATTATCTAAGTAAAAATTTTCAAAATCCATAAATATTTAAATCTTTTTACGTTGTGCCTAAGATAATAATATATTAAAAAAATCCTCCACTAAATTTTATAATTTTAAATTATGAAATTGCAGACCACAGGCCCGGCCCATCATACCCATATTTTTTACGAAATAAAATAGATTTAAATTTGCACCCTTCATTATGTTTTGTCATATTTATTTATGAATTTTTGTAAAAACATATTAAAATTGTGGTACATACTTGTTTGCTACCTTACTCAAAAAATTAATAATGCTCTTTTCAATTAACTTTTAAAAAAATTACAAAAAAGTTATATAAAGTTCGTACTATCAAAATCAGAAGACAATTGACAATATATTGAAGTAACTACTATCAAAATAACCTCTATAGACAGACATATAAAACAACAAAAAAAAAGTCATAAAAAAGTTATTTAAAGTTTCTACAAATTATAGTTCGAACTATCCTGCCGAATATTTATGAGAACGTGAAATTTAAAAACTATAACCGACACGTCAGTAAACACCCACATGTTGTAGAACCACACCAATGACGTGTCAGTTACATCTAAAAGTTCGGAAATAGTACAAGTATCAAAATCACGCGCTTTCCCACGAAATCGCAAAACACAAATACACTCCTCCGACACGTTGCCCTCACTTCCACGTGACCATCACCATTCCTAACTCCTAACCCCTAAAAAATAAAAATCAAACACGTAACACTATTCCCCCACAAAACGCCGTCGTTTTACACCCCAAGTATATTAAAAAAAACCCACTTACGCAATAATAACAAAAATTCGGTCACCTATTTTTAATTTTCCGTTTTGGTTCCCTTCCCTTAAAATAAACTCCTTCCTTCTTTCTTTCCCTCATTCTTTCTTTCTCTCGTCTTTTTTTTTTTCGATTTAAAAAAAAACAACACCGAAAAACATCATCGTTCGAACATTGTTTCTGTCTTTTTTTTATTTTTTATTTTTTAATTCTGAGAAACCAAACAATGGAAACTATGTGTTTAAAAACTGGGATAGTTCCCACGATCTCCATTGCCGGATCGTTAGATACACGCGCTTCTCCGTCTCAGGTTAGTGCGGTGGGTCGTTCCGCCGTGGAGAAACCGTCGCGGAATTCTATATTTTCTAGATTCTCGTTTCGGTATCCTCTGGAGTCGTTATGGCCGGGACAACGGAGTTCTGGGAATAGGACGTTTAGTCGTTTGTCTCTCGATGATGCTGTTATGGCGGAGATCGGAGAGACGGAATCTGTGAAAGATGAGGGGGAGGATGAAAGCGTGAATGGCGGGGAGGGGAGGAGAGAGAATTGGGTTTTGAAGATTTTGCATGTGAAGTCTGTGTGGAAAGGGGAACGAAGGAATGAGAGAGATGGAACCGAGAACGATGAGAACAATGGTGGTGGTGATGAGGTTTGTGATGGTTGCGCGGTTGAGAATGATGATGGCGAAAAAGAAGAAGGTTTTGAATTTGATAGAGGCTCGTTTTCGAAGATGTTGAGGAGGGTGTCTTTGCCTGAAGCTAGATTGTATGCGCAGATGTCACACTTGGGGAGTTTGGCTTATTCTATACCCAATATCAAGGTAACTTGATTCAGTTTAGTTCAGATTTGAGATCTTTCTTTTGATTAGTTGTTTTGTATTTGTGATTTTTTGCTTTTTTTATTTTGGATGATTTGTATGAAGTGAAAGATTTTTTTGATTGATTCAGACTTGGCTAGGTTGTAGATTTTTTTATCATTCATTGGTTTTTGAGGTCTCAGATCTATTTTTGTTGTTTTGTGATCTGGATGATTTGTTGAAGATGTACTTTGTTGTGATTATAATTTACTAGCTTGAATTAGGGTGATTTGGAATGTTAAAGTTTGTATTTTAGTTTTAACATGATGTAACCCATGGTTCTATAATTGTGACCCTCAACGAAGACTGTGGCGCATTAGAAAAAGTATAATACATCTTCGCATCGCAACAACAATTGCGATCGCATTGGGCGCATTTGCATACATTATGCTGCAATACCAAGGGTTTTATATTGTGTTGGATTATAGAGAAGAATATATATGGTTTAAATTCAGAAATCCTAGGAAGGTTTTAGTTTAAACTTGACGAGACACCGGGGCTGTAATCTGAACCTTTTGCTGCAATTGCCTTGCTTTAGCAGCTGTTGTATTTTGCAATGAAAAATGGAGACAATTATGGAATTGGAATTGGAATTTGAAACACTTATTTGTTAAGTTTTGTTCTTGATTTTATTTGTATTATATATGTCCTGAAAAGGAATGATAAATCAGGAATCTGATTTCCACAAAATCAAAACTAATTTAAATTTTTGGATTTGGTAATTTAGCCCGGGAAACTCTTAAAACATTACGGTCTGCGTTTTATAACTTCATCGCTAGAGAAAAAGGAATTAGCAGCAAAATCTGAGAAAAGTCCTCAGGAAGTTGAAAGTCAAGAGAAGCAAGAAGAAGCAAAGGAGTCAAATAATGGTGGATATAGGATAAATGCGACGGCTGCTTATAATATTGCTGCCTCCGCCGCCTCTTATCTGCATGCTCAGACAAAGAGCATACTTCCGTTCAAATCTTCAAATACGGTGGCTGGTGAAGGAAGCAACGAAAATCTTAACATGATGGACGCAGAGGTGGCATCTTTGATGGCGACTACTGATTCAGTGACAGCAGTGGTTGCAGCAAAAGAGGAAGCAAAGCAAGCTGTTGCAGATGATCTTAACTCAACTCGTTCATCACCTTGTGAATGGTTCATCTGCGATGACAACCAGAATGGTACAAGATTTTTTGTTATTCAGGTAGGAAAAATCTGTTTTTGCTCTCTCGCAGGTAATAAATTGCTATTATTTGTGATCGCTAAAGTTTGATATAACGTGTAGGGTTCCGAGTCATTAGCATCTTGGCAAGCAAATCTACTTTTTGAGCCAATTAAATTTGAGGTAAATTCGCCTTTTATAGTTGTGAATAAATACTTTTGAATTGAGTCTTGATATTTAATTATAGCCTGAAAAAAACGAGCTAACAATTACATATATTTTTTTTACCTAGGGTCTGGATGTCCTTGTTCACCGAGGTATTTATGAGGCTGCTAAAGGAATATACCAACAGATGCTGCCGGAAGTTCACGCGCACCTAAAATCTCGAGGCTCTCGTGCAAATTTTCGATTCACTGGACATTCACTTGGTGGAAGCTTGGCATTACTTGTAAATCTCATGCTCTTCATAAGAGAAGAAGTACCTATCTCCTCTTTACTCCCTGTGATAACATTTGGTTCCCCTTCCATCATGTGCGGAGGTGACACACTACTAGACAAGCTCGGTCTTCCGCGAAGTCATGTTCAGGCAATTATAATGCACAGAGACATTGTACCACGGGCGTTCTCTTGCAATTACCCTGACCATGTTGCAAAAATCTTAAAGGCTATCAATGCGAACTTTCGGAATCACCCGTGTCTCAACAACCAAGTAAAGTCCTGCTTATTCTATATAAACAGGCCTTATGAAACTTTTTCTATATAAGCTTATGACTTATGAGTGAATTTTTTTTACCGCAGAAGCTACTCTATACACCAATGGGTGAACTATTGATTTTACAACCAGATGAGAAATTTTCACCAAGCCACCAGCTTCTGCCACAAGGCAGTGGTTTATATCTTTTGTGCTGTCCTATGTCCGAACCCAACGACACGGAGAAGAAGCTCCAAGCCGCGCAATTGATGTTCTTGAACACACCTCATCCACTTGAGATACTAAGCGACAGATCCGCATACGGATCTGGAGGAAGCATACAAAGAGATCATGACATGAATTCCTACTTAAAGACCGTGAGAAGTGTGATTCGCCAAGAACTTAACCAAATCCGCAAATCAATGCGAGAGAAAAGACGCAAGGTATGGTGGCCACTTGTACTACCAAGACGAGTGGACACCAGCATTGTTGTCGGGAAGTCTGTGGTATCGATTAATATTAATCAACGCCAGGCGCCGTTTTCTGGCATAATGAAGACAGGAAGAGAGTCCTTGAAAAGGTTTAGCAGGCTTATTACATCTCAACACATGCATTTGTTTGTGTTGCTTTTTTTCCCTGCGAGGATGTTAATCTTAGGTGCTTATGGCTTAATTAGCCTTCGATGAATATGAAATTATTCATTAATTTTATTAAAAGGAAGGTAACCAGGAGTAGAAAAGTGCATGTATAAATCAATACAAGGGCACATGTTAGTTGTGGATGTTAGGTGATTCTTTATTCATTTATTTCAAAATTGAAATATATCATGTATCTCATGAATACTACTTTGTAGAGGAATATTCCTCACGGGTTACCAATTAAATTAAATTATATTTAGTACTTGTTCAACTGATGCTTATATTTACCCAATACTTTAATAAAAGTTGGGTTCTTGGTTGGTTGAGTTGAAGTAACTGAAAGTTTGGAGAGATATTTATAAACATTTATATATTGGTCCAGGTTGTCTCAATCAAGGAAAGGTAAAACAAAGATTTGTCTGCCATTTTTGAGCAACATGTTAAAATATTATATGGTGTCTGTTTTTTTTATTTCGTGGACACCAGGGAAAAGTTTAATTGAGCTAACTTCCATTGATATATATTGGATCTCATATAAACTAAAACGAAATGTCTTGATAAAGTAGTTTAATTGATAGCTGTACAGAGACATCAGACTTAAAATCAATTTAATTGATAGTAGTTTGATTGATAGCTGTACAGAGACATCAGACTTAAAATCAATTTAATTGATAGTTGTATAGAGACATGAGACTTAAAATGAGTTGCATATTATAGATAGACACAGTTTTTATGTTTCTTGAAAAAGTGGAAGATGAAATCCTTAACTTGCAAGATATATATAGATAAAGAAAGACAGTGGCAATTGATGAAAACGATGTAGATTCTGTTGTTTTTCACCTCTTCCCTGGAAGATTCATTTTTATGATGGCACATGTTGATTCACATGTCAAACCAAACATAGTACCGGACAAAAATTGGAACCAGATTCTTTCGTCTACTCAACACATTAAAAGTTCTAGTCTTCATTATACGGCTAGTTTTTTCTTCTCACTCTCAAACAAAACAGTCCATCTTGATTTGTTTCATTGCCTATCCACTCATCAAGTTGTCTCTCTCTTCGCTTTTGACGGTAATAGGTGGATTATATCTATCTAGATACACGTCTTTTAGATATGATCAAATAAAACGCTTTTCAGCTTTAATAAGGTAAAAAAAAGGGAGTTATTTTTTATATATATATAAAATTAAAATTCTTAAATAAATGGTTTAATTTAATAATGATGTTTCGCTGTCTAAAAATAATGTAGATCTGGTCTAAGTAGATATTTTATCTGTGCTTTCAAACCTTTTTTCTTTCTTCTACTTGATTTTGATCGATTGATGGTCATTACTACAACTGTTTTTAGTGGCATTAATGCATTATTAAGCAAGTAGTTGTCAAGATTCGAAATATCGATAGTTTCGTTGTCCAAAGCTGCATGTGGAAATCACTCATATCTACTCATCACTTATATATTTTTTTCTCTTCAATTTGATTTCTTAATTTATATTTCATTTGCATTGTTAGCTTTTTATTGTATGTTTTATTCTACGGTTGGTCTTATGTTATAATATGCGCACATGGAATAGCAATTTTTGTTTTATAATTTATAAAGAGTTTTTTTAATTGGATAATATATATTTGAATATATATTATAAACAGACTTCTCTTCATTTTTAAAATATACTAAAATTTGTTTTAAATATTTTCTTTCTCAATTTTTACTCTTTTTTTTTATTTTAAATTTTATTAAAATTATCTTGTTGTTTTGTGAGTGAAAAATATTTGTGAGAGTTCGGTCGAAGTGATCTTCGTGCTTAAATGTTTTCCATCAAGACTTAGATTCTCTTGGTTTATATCTTTGTTTGGTTCGTTCATGTTTAAGTGTTCTTCATCAAGAGTGTGATTCTCTTGGTTGATATATTTGTTTGGTTCGTTTATGTTTAAGTGTTCTTCATCAAGAGTGAGATTCTCTTAATTGTGATGATTCATGAGGAGGAGTATCTACATTTGATGAAGAGCAACTTACAAGTAACATACCACATACTCACGCAAAACCTTAAGACATTATATATATATATATATATATATATATATATATATATATATATATATATATATATATATATATATATATATATATATATATATATATATATATATATATATATATATATATATATATATATATATATATATATATATATATAGATCCTCTCACTTATAAAGTGATGAACCTCCATTTTTTCAAACAATGTGAGATTTTCAACTCACACTTATATATCTCAAGAGGTTGACATCTTTGTTTTGTTCTTCATATTATCATGGTAAAATATCTATTTGGTTCTTGAGATTATCCTGACAAAATCTCTACTTGGTTATTGATTTTACTCTAGTAAAACATCTATTTGATTATTGAGATTAACAAGTCAAAATCTCCCTTTGGTTTATGAGCTCAATCATTAAAAGTTGTGTTTGGTTTGGGGGATTTGTCTGTGTAAAATCTCTCATTTGTTGTAAAAAGATTTATGAACCTATTCTTAAATGTTTAAGACATTTTATTAATGGAACTCTCAAGAAAATATTATTAGAGATAAAAGTAAGTCAAATGGCTAGGTCAGATCTCTCTCTCTCTCTCTCTCTCTCTCTCTCTCTCTCTCTCTCTCTCTCTCTGTGTGTGTGTGTAACATCCCGACTTATTTTATTTTATTTTTCATAATTTAATTATGTGATAATTGTGATTGAGTGGTGTTATTGGTGTGTTTGAGTTACCATGGTGTGGGGTAGTTGTCTTAAGAATATACTTTAAGGTGTTGGGGGTATGTGAGCAATAGAGTAGAGATTGGTAGTGTGGTGAATAAAACTAACTAAATTATATTAGTTAGTAATTATCTACTTTTAGTATAAGAATTAAGTATACATATAAAATTATATTAGTAACCTTCTCAAACCTAATTAGCACACTAATTATGTCTCTAATTGTAATTTGCCAACCCTGTTGTGAATCTTGTTGTGAATTACGACAAAATTCAATATCAATTCCTGAGACAAAGAACAATAGCAACCAAAATAAATGGTCTTCAGCAATAATAATTCGTACACAGATAATATAACAGAATAACTCAAGAAAAAATCAAAGATTTGTTTACCCAGTTCGATCAAACGATCTACTATGGGGGAGAGATCAGCTCTCCAATTCACTATACTCAGAAAGTTGTTACAAGAGATTACAAATGAGTTACAAGAAAATAGCCTTCGCCTTCAGGTTCTCAAGAACAACCTTGAAGACGCCTAAGAACAACCTTATTTTCTACCCAAATGTTTTCCTACCACTCCAACTCTCAATATATGAATCACTCAAACCTAAGGTGTAATCCAAGATTTTCTTTGTGCATAGCTGAAACTCTATATTATGCCTTTAAACTCTTGTTCTCCCTTGTTGGTGTAAACTCTAAGATTGTCACACACCAAGCATATAAGAGATATATATTTATAATATCAAATACTCAACAAACAAAGCCCAAAATCACATGGATCCATGGACCGAATCGAAAAAAAGCCCAAAATTGCGAAAACACTATTCACCGTACGGACAAAACTATTCATCCGTATGGATAGTACTGTTTGCCCTACAGACGATACTATTCACCGACTGATATTTTTTTTCTCGACTTTTCGTCCGACTTTTTAAAATTTCTGATTTTCGCGGTAAATGCAATCTCCAAAATATGATTTCTTTCTCTTCATCAACAAAGTTTTAAGGTACATTTACAACAGTCTCCACCTTAACTTAAACCGTGTTGATACCAATTTAACAATCAACAACATTGTTGCTCTCTACCAAGTTGAAACTTTAATCAATAACTTTGATCAAATTCAAGCAACCCTTGAATCTTGATCTTGCAAATTGCATCCACTTGTTCCTAATTACCCTTTTCTGCCTAGGTAATTTAACAAGCCTACGAGTATGATTTTTCAGCCACCTTTGACTCCACCTGTTTTCAAATGTATCCCTGAAGGTTTTTCTTCTTTTATTTTGAAATCCTTCAGCCATATTAAAAACATAATATTCAAGGCTAGAATAATCGTCCCTTTGAGATGCTACAATAACTCTCCTTACCTTATCATGAGTCAAATGATAATCAGAGATCTTTGTAATCGTTCCCTCACTACTTCTATATCTATAGTAGGAAACTCCACCTCAAACTGAGTTTTCTCCGTTATGGTTTCTCCCAGGTTTCACCCTTAGTTTTCACTATTATTCTTCTGAAGAAATTCTCTACCAATCAAGTAAGTTGTTTTAACCACAACTCTTTCCCAAAAACTCAATAACAACTCAGTGGTGACGCATTTTTATCCCTTGATTTCTACAAAATTCATTGTAATCCTCTGAAACTTTCCCAAGGCATTCATAACGCTTTAAACTCAAATCCCATAGCTCTTCCTTGTCATGAAAGCCTCCACTAGTTAACGATGAATGAATAATAACATTTGAACCTTCTAAAATATATAGACCATATATTTTAGACCCTTTAGCAATAATAAATTCATCAGCAAAATCTTCAACACTCCACGTTCAACTTTAGTACAATAGCCTAGATCATCAAACATACTTGTAGATAACAAATTTCGCTTGAGTTCTGAAACATACCTCACATTCTGAATAAGAAGTTCACGATCATTAAACATTTTAAATCTGACTGTATCAATACCATGAACCTTGCATGCCTTATTATTACCAAGGGGAACTACTCCACCTTGCACCATCTACAAAGTTTCAAAGTATTCTATTCTTGGACACATGTGATAAGAGAAACTTGAGTCAATGACCTAACTATCTTCAGTTTCCAAACTCGATACTACTAGTGCTTCGACATCCGCATAACTTTCCTCACTCAAGGCAACTACAACTTGAACATAATCCTCATTGACCTTTCTTTCAGGACAATCCCTTTTAAAGTGACATATTTTCTTACAATTAAAACATTTTACCTTTGACTTGTCAGACCTCTTTGATTCGAACATTCCTTTACGCCCACCTCCTCCTCTTGACACATTTAAGCCTTCACCACTATCTTCAATCTTCAAATCTTTCGACTTTGAAAATTCTTTGGATTTCACCGCCGTCTGGACTTCATCTAAAGTAATAGTACCTTCCTTACCATAAAGAAGGGCATCCTTAAAGTGCTCAAAGGATTTAGGTAATGAACTCAATAGGAGAAAAGCCTTGTCCTCATCATCAATCTTAACTTCAATATTCTCAAGATCATAGATAGTCTTGTGAAATTCTGTGAGCTGCTCAACTATGGATTTGTTCTCCATCATTCGGAATGAATAGAGTTATTGTTTCAGATAGAACCTGTGAGCCAAAGACTTTGTCATATACAATGATTCAAGTTTTGCCCACATAGCAACCACAGTTTGCTCCCTGACGACTTCTCTTAGAACTTTATCTCCAAGGCACAAGATAATGGCACTCCTAGCCTTATCCACCATCTCGGTCTTCTGTACCTGTGTAAGCCCTGCAAGCATCAATGCTTCACTCTTCAAAGCATCGATACACTTCTCTTGAATTAAAATTGTTTGCATCTTAATTTTCCACAACCCGTAATTGTTATACCGAAAAATTTCTCGATCTGCCATCTACTAACTATGGTGCTCACTTGTCAACAATATCTCTTTGCTCCATGTGTAACTTGTAAATGCGCCTAAGAGGGGGGGGGGGGGTGAATTAGGTTCTAAAAAATTATTTGCAATCTTTTGCGGTTCTTGGTTCTTTTTCGGTTATGATGTTAGGACTTGAAAATAAAGTGCGGAAAAGTAAAAGAGACACAAGAAATTTATAGTGGTTTCCCTCACACTCCGAGAGTACTCCACTCCCCTTTCGACTCGAAAGAGATTTTACTATAGTTTAGAATGATTGCACAGCCTAATCACACCAATGGTGAAGCCTACTATCTAATCTATAGGTAATCCAAGTGTAGGAAGAACAATCCTCTTTAAACATTTCACTTGTTTCCAACAGTCTTGGATAACAAGGTAATACAAAATATAATCTTGAAATAAGTTTGATATCTTTGAGAGTATGATGCTATCAATCTTCACGATTGATCTTATCCTTGAAACAAATATTACTCAAAGAAATATACAAGTGTTCTTTTAAAAAGAAATGAAATGAAGTTGTGATAATGTGAAAATTTATTCAAAAAGCTTCTTTTCAAAAATTGTTTGTGAACACTTTATGAAAATTTGAGAGATGAAGAGAATGAGTAATTTTGATGATTGTGTTTCTTGGAGGTGAATTGGAATTTGAAATCCGATACCAATATATACTGACAAGAAACCTTTACAAAAGGGTGTGATTTTATGCAGCAAAAACAGTTTGAAATCAAATAGAAAGCAATGCATATTTTCATGAAAAGCTGCCATTTTTGCTTACTGTTTCAGTGTTAATCGGTTAACCATATAGGTTAATCGGTTAACACCTTTCAACGTTTAAAAAATATTCAAATTTAACACATGTTAACCGGTTAACCATATATGTTAATCGGTTAACACTGTAAAATATTCACCAGAAAATTAATTTTGAAATGTGTTAACCGGTTAACCAAATATGTTAATCGGTTAACACTGAAGATTTTCCAAAACATAATTAGTTTTAAAGTGAGTGAGCAACTAAAACAATTTTTTAAAATATTTGTGATATATGTGTAGTGAGATATGAATTTTTGAACACTTGTATAGGTATTTCAAGTAATATTTGTTATACCTTTGAGTTGATGTTCAAAACTCTATCTTCAACACTTGAAGCTTGTATGGGAAGCTTAAATCCAATTGTCACATGCTAGAGCACTATCTTGATCCTTGATGTTTACTTGAATATCTTGCTTTTTGCGTATGTATATGTTGCGTAGAAAGCTTGTTCTTGTTGTCTTCATCAAAACTTTAATGAGCTTGAAGCTTGCTTCTACAATCTCCCCCTTTTTGATGATGACAACCGACTTTTGAAAGTTTGCTTTGATACTTGGTTTCTCTACACTTGTTTCTCCCCCTAAGCTAAGGCTCCCCCTTAATACAAGAGGTATGACTTTTCTGCACAAGGAAACGTCAGAGAGACCAATCTTTCTCCCCCTTTGGCATTAGCAAAAAGGAAGAGGAGCATATGATAATGAAAGAGAGTAAACATACGTACACACATAGAATAATCATAACACATATACTTAACATAATAAACAAAATTTAGGTTTTAAGACACGATAACACACACAAAAAGTACAATGCAGTTACGGATACGAAAAAATTATAAATTTAAACAAATTCTAGAGCAGAAGTAAAGGGCATAAACAATTTCTTTAGTTATCATCATCCGGAATTTCCTCGCTTCCATCCTCTTCTTCTTCACTTCCTTCCTCATCATCATTAATACTGGTAGTTGGGTTTTGAGAGCTTAGGACAAGTCTTCGAAGAGAGTTGATGGCCTGGGTGGTTTGACGGTGATGATTCATCATTGTGATGTAGAGAAACTCATTTGTAACTCTGCCTTCCAGAATTGGATAGTTGGAGGTAGATGAACCGTCTTCATACTTGTTAGTTCCATCATTGCTTTTCACAATACCGGTGTTCTTGATGATGGTTATCTCATTAATATCATTTGTTGTCGGTTTCATGGCAATGGATGGTTCCCTGTTTAGATCCAAATCCGTTAATTCCAAGATACTAGAGATAAGGTGACCATACGGGAGTCGAGTAGAAAGAGTAAGTTGTTGTTGGAGATGATACATCATTGTTAATATCCAATTAACCTTGATCTTGTTCTTTATGGCATACAACACTTGCATCTCAAGATCATTAATCTGAGAGTGATTGGAATCTTTTGGAAGCAAAACACAACAGATTATGTAATGGAGCATTCAGTCATTTACCGACAGATTCTTAACCTAGCATAAGGTACAAGCAGTTCGTTGGACAACAATCACAACCTCTCTGGGAAACCTAAAGATACTATAGTAGTATTCCATCTTGTCATACTAAGCCCAAGGTCCGTCTCTGTGATTGACACCTTTCCGGAGAAAAAAGCCGGAATATGGAATCTTGAGCGTTGTGGCATTTTTTAACAGATCCTCGTTCAACTCAAAGTCTCGAACAGTAGTGATTAGCATGTGTTGTCCAGCCTCATTCAAATTAATAGATAAATTGTTCATAAACTATTTTACCAAATTCGGGTGACAACGACCGTTATCAGAAACAAAATTATCTACCCTTTGATACTTTAACAGTGCTGGAAAATTGAAAGTGGGGGATTGGAAAGCTTTGAGGTTGACGTATTTTACCTTAAACAATTGTCGAACCCTAACCTTGAAGTCCATTCTTCGCTTCTTGGTTGATTCCACTGGAGCATCATCTTCATTGACCGCTGAACTGCTTTCTGGCATTTTTCCTTTTCCCTTCTTGGTTGGAGCCATGGATGAAGATTTGGAGTTCTTAGGGTTTGAAATTGATTTTCTGGATTAGGGTTGAGTGTTGTGATAAATATGGTGAAAATGAAGGGATTTATATAGAGAGATGTTTGAGTGGGATATTAAAGGAGAGTTATTGTTATTTGAGTGGGTAGAAGTTGGAAGAGGATTTTTAATGGGGAATCAAAGAGAATAAGACGAGTCCCAAGGAAAGTTGGTGATAATAACCATAAAGCATGTTGCGGTGGAAATAGGATATCAAACTATTAATTAATTTGAATCACAATTCTTGATTCACAACCGCTCTTTGATTTATCCGAAGGAAAAGGTCAAAAGAGGGAAAACCTATTTTTGCATCGTAAACACAATGCGGGGAGAGACCTAGGTAAGGGGTTGGTTAAGTTTAGGGAAGGTACTAGCACCCTAAACTTCTGTAGTACTCTACAAGAATCTTTTGTTTATTGTATGCCTTTTATTTTTATTTATTATCTGCTTTAATATATATTGAGCTAAGGGATAGAGTGACCTAAAAGACCTAAGGGTTAGTCCTAAGTTTACTCGGCAAGACGTCTAATCTTGTGCCTACGTATCCTGGATAGGGAATGGAATCAGAGTAATCGTAGTTCTCCTCAAAAGGGAGGTTAGAAACTTCTTGACTGTGGTCAAGGTTTCAATGGAGAGTAAGCATTTCTTAAGGAAACGCTTACGTGGAGTTTTGAAACTCTTATTTCTATGTTGAAAAGTTGAATTAAAATTAAGGTTAAAATTAGGGATTCCACAGCGGGAAACCCTAAAACAGAGTACGGCGACTTTTTGATCTAAAAGCTAGGATAAAGGGCGTTTTCGTCCACGGCGGGACGCCTAGGCTAATAGGGTTTGAAAGGGTCAAAAATTAGGGTTATTGACTCGGCGGTCAAACGGCTAAACCTAATCCTTCGGAAGGAAAAATTAACGGTAAAAGATGCAAACATGGAAAAATATTATATGGCAGAAATTAAAGTGCGGAAAGTAAAGAAAGCGTCGTGACGATCACTCGCGTAAATTACAAACCCCAAAAAAAGGAAAATAAAATAAAATCGCGACCATGGTCTCGCGTAAATTACATCCATGGACCAACATAAATTGAATAAACTAATCAGAATTTAAGTATAGTCTGAGGAGAAAAACAAAGAACATTTGTGAGAAGGGTTAGACAGAAATATGACAAAAAATGGAACAGTTAGTATTGAAAGAAAGACAAACTGCAATTTGGAATTTTTATTATTGTTTTATTAGTTTTGAAAAAGGATTTTAGTTTTAATTTTGAAGAAAAGAATTTTAATCTTAGTTTAAAAAAGGTATAGTTTAAGTTTTAAAAATTTGTTTTAGTTTTAAATTTTAACAAAACTCTAATTTTAATATTTTAGAAAAAACAAAATTTAATTATTATTTTGTGAGGAAGAAAGTTTTAACTTTAATTTTTTTTTAAATGTTTATCAATTTTTTTAAAAAAGTTTTATACTTAAAAAAAAACAAAGTTTTAATTTGTATTTAAAAAAAAAGGTTTTTATTTTATTATCTAAAAAAGTTTTTATTTTAGAAAAGCTTTTAAGAAAAAGTTTTTAATTTGTTTTATAAAAGTAGAACTTTCACTTATTTTTAAAAACAGAATTTTCAATTAAAAATAAATGTACTACTAAAACAACAAAAGAGAAAACAAAAATTGGGTTGAGTTATGGTTACTGCTGCATGCGGCGCCGCTGCCATTGTTGCCTGTTGAAGCTTTTTCTTCTTCTTTGCATGGCCACGATCCATTCTTCTTTTCCTGCAAAAAAAACATCAAAAGAAAACATCCGTTAGAAATAAGAGTTACTCACCTTTCACGGGTTTGAAGTGGCTTTTCTATGATGGAGTTCGTTGACGATGAACGATGATGTTTTTTTTCAAAAATCTCTCCTCTTCTGATAAGTCGTGAGAACGGCCGCCATTTTTCTCTTTTTTTTCCTTCCCCTTTTATCAAATGCAACTCATGTTTATATATGTAACAAATTAGGGTTAACTCTAACTGAATGCCCACTTTAAAGCCCAACTTAAATAATTAGTCAAAACTAAATACAATTTAAACAAATTTAAAAATAAAAGAACCAAAACAAAAAGTGAAGAAGGTGGGATTCGAACTCTCGACCTTTCACACTCACAACTCCTTACACACACCATATGATATTTTATTCATTCAAAATAAAATGGCACTAGAAACCCTGTAAACTAAAAGAGCGCGCCATATGATATTTTCCTGCAACAATCAACCAACTACACAACCCGTTAGTGGTTAGTTTAAACGCAATGCAAAATGAAATGGGATGCAAGATGAAACGACTAATCTTAGGGCAAAATTTGGGGTATTACAAAGCACATGCACCAAAAAAAGCACTTAATTACACATTTAAAATCATAATTGAATAATTTTTCGTTTTAATTTTAAAAATACGAACAGTGTTAATCAGTTAACCATATGGGTTAATCGATTAACGCATTTAAAAGTTAATTTGGAAAACAAAAAAAAACAACAGTGTTAACCGGTTAACCATATGGGTTAATCGGTTAACGCCTTCGAAAATGCAGAAAAAGCCAAGAAATAGTGAGTAAAAAACTTACTACTCGTGAATGATAAAAAGATCAACTACTGAAAGTATTAGATGTCACCTTCATCGAGAATACCGATCTCTCGCCGAATCTTGAAAAATGGTTCTTTCGCAAGTGGTTTCGTGAAGATATATGCAAGTTGGTTATGTGTATCTACAAGTGACTTCAACATCTCCTTTAAGCACGTGATCACGGAGAAAATGATGTCGAATGTCGATGTGTTTCGTTCTTGAGTGCATGACCGGATTTTTTGTAATGTTGATGTCACTTGTGTTGTCGCATCGGAGAGGAATGCATCCAAGATCAATTTCGTAGTCGCTTAATTGTTGCTTTAGCCAAAGATTTTGTGCACAACAGCTTCTTGCCGCTATGTATTCTGCTTCAGCCGTACTAAGAGCAATGCATGCTTGTTTCTTACATAACCATGAAACTAGTGCATTTCCAAGGATGTGACATGTTCCACTCGTGCTTTTTCGATTTGTTTTATAGCCTGCACAATCCACGTCAGAATAACCGATTAAAGTACAAACACTACATTTATGATACCATAAGCCAACATTCATCGTTCCCTTGAGATACTTCATGATTCTTTTGACTGCCGTGAGATGTGAATCATTTGGATTTGCTTAAAAGAGAGCACATAAACATACACTAAACATTATGTCAGGACGACTTGCCGTCAAATATAATAAAGAACCAATCATACCTCGATACTTTGTAATATCAACCGATGTTCCCGATTTGTCTTGATCGACGTAGGTTCTGGACCCCATTGGTGTTGACATAGCTTTACACTCATCCATATCAAATATCTTTAACAACTCTTTGCAATACTTCGATTGGTTGATAAAAATTATGTCTTTTAGTTGCTTGATTTGCAATCCAAGGAAGTAGTTCATCTTTCCCATCATAGACATTTCAAACTCGCCTTACATTTCAAATTCTTCACATAGTTCCTTGTATGTTGAACCGAAGATGATGTCGTCTACATAGACTTGAACAAGTAAGGTATTATCCTTTATCTTTTTAATGAATAAAGTCTTGTCTACCTTGCCTTTTTCAAATCCTTTTTCGCATAAGAAATTACTTAGACGATCATACCACGCCCTTGGTGCTTGTTTTAGTCCATAGAGAGATTTCTTCAATTTGTATACATGTGAAGGATGTTTGAAGTCTTCAAAACCCGGGTTTTGTTTGACATAGACTTCTTCGTTGATGTATCCGTTCAAGAAGGCGTTTTTGACGTCCATTTGAAAAAGCTGAAAGTTCATTGAACAGGCATAAGCAAGTAACAAACGAATAGCTTCTAACCTTGCAACCGGGGCGAATGTTTCTTCAAAGTCAATTCTTTCCTCTTGATTGTACCCTTGATCCACCAATCTTTCTTTGTTTCAAACAATTATTCCATTCTCATCAAGTTTGTTCTTAAACAACCATCTTGTTCCGATGATATGTTTATCTTTTGGTCTAGAAACAAGTTCCCAAACTTGACTTCTTTCGAATTGGTTTAATTCTTCTTGCATAGCAATAATCTATTGATCATCTTCAAGAGCTTCATAAACTTTGGAAGGTTCTATTTGAGATACGAACGCCGTGTTCAAGCATGCATCTCTGAGATTTAATCTTGTAGCAATACCTTGACTTATGTCTCCGATCACTTTGTCGATAGGATGATCTCTATGAGTCCTCCATTCTTTTGGTAGATCGTTGACATTGGAGTCTTGTTGAATCAGTCTATCTTGTTCTTTAATGATATCTTTAGAAGTATCTTCTTCGGGAATTTCTACAAACTCATCATCATCATCACAAACCATAATATCCTCCTTGGAGGGGTTAGATTCATCAAATTTGACATGCATAGATTCTTCAATAGTTAAAGTTCTTTTATTATAAATTCTAAAAGTCTTACTAGAGAAAGAGTAGCCGAGAAATATGCCTTCGTCAGATTTCTCGTCAAACTTACCAAGATTGTCTTTGTCGTTGTTCAAGACAAAACACAACAAACTTCTTGATGTTTTTTATGGGTAGGTTCGCTGGCAAATTCGCACAGCGAACTTTGGCCCCTTTCGCCTCTGTTTGTGAATAGTGTGTGTTTGTTGGCAAGTTCGCACAATGAAGGCAGGTTCGCTGGCAAGTTCTCACAGCGAACTTTGGTCCCTTTTGCTTCTGTTTGTGAATAGTGCGCGTTCGCTGGGAAGTTCGCACAACAAACTTCATGTTGTTTCTGGGTAGCTTCGCTGCAAGGTTCGCACAACAAACTTTCCCCGTTTTCCCAAAAACAAATTTCATGCCGTTTTTTTTTGTGTTTTGTGTTGTTTCAAGCCGACTAACTCGATGTGGTTGTACGACCATTGTATGTGGATGCTTACGGTCATTCTTGACTTTTGGTTCCAAAAACTATTTTCAAAACTAAACTCTCGATTTTATTGAGCCATTTTCACCCTTGTAAGTTGACTGCCTTGTGCGTTCGCCACAGACCTTGTTTGCATCACTTCAAATATTTTTACAAGCAATAAAACCCTTGATCCAACATCAAGTGGTATTTTTCTCATAAAAATCCAAAAAAACAATAAAGATACGATTAGGGTTATACGTCATAATCTTTAAAGTGGTGGAGAAGGAATGAGAATGGAATCCTCCTACACTCGTTTCGAATGTTTTGAATACAAGGCACTCGACTTGGTTATTCGAGACACTCATCTCTATCCAAAGTCTTTAGTGTGATCCTAATCGTGAACAATTTCTTCTCAAAAAGAAACTTAAAAAATAACATCAACTCATCAAACTTCTTTTCGCCTTAGGGCATCAATCCAAAAACCCTTTTTCAAGGTATAAAATCAATCAACAAACAACCATTTCTCAAGCCTCCGAACTACAGAGCTCTGATTCTTCACTTCTTTTAAGTGAGAATACGTAGGAACAAGGGCCACAATCTTTGGTGAGCACTCTAATAAAAAACCTACCCCTCTTTTCTTTTAAGCAAGCAAGCTTTTAGATTAAAACACTCATTCAAGCCAAACAACTTAGAAGGTTCCCATCGAGTACGATGGATGTGAGGGGGTGCTAATACCTTCCCCTCGCATAACCGATTCCCGAACCCTAAGACTTGGTTGCGATGACCATGTTCTTTCCCTAAAGGTTTTATCGTTATTTCCCTTTCCCTCCTTGGGATAAATAAAATCTGGTGGCGACTTTGTGTCATTTTTCGCATAGCGACAATCTCAAAGATCTTTCCATTTTTGGCATAAAGGCATGACTTCCATTTTGATAAAGTATGGTTTTTCCATAAAACCATCATTGATTCATTCCTCTTGCTCCTCTTTGCACTCCATAGTACAAGAGATCTTCAGAGGCATACCCTAATCACATCTACTCTTGTACTTGGCACTTGAAACAAGGAAAAGTGATTATCACAAGCAAGTTGGTTTCCAAGTAACTTAGTTAGCAAGAACTTAAATTCTGACCATACTTCACCACCTCTACTCTCTCTAAAAATAGGACCTCAATCCTCACTCAAAAAGAGGAGAAAAACACTACAAACCAACCTCAAACTACCTTGCATTCTCAGAATCAAGTGCTCTTGCAAAATACCTCCAAACTTGCAAAAACACTTCAAGTACACATTCCACTCGTTCCAGACAAAAACAAACACCCCAAACCTTCTCTAAACACTCCATAGACCTTGTTCCAACTATCAAACAAGTTCTGGAATACCTCAAACCTTAATCACCATCTTCAAGCTCCAAATTGCAAGAAGCCACGTGTTTTATTCTTGAAGCTGCTTCTAATCCATTTGAACATTCAAGTCATCTCTCTAAGGATTAACAAAGCCAAGGAGGTTGTTAATTCCTTCTTGTAAGAGCATTTGAAGAAGCTTTGGACTGTCTCCAAGAGGTAAGCTTCTTTCTCTTTGAACATTTTGATTCATGCATCATTAGTGATTCATTTGTGAAGCAAACATGTAGGTATTATCATGTGCTAATTGTTTCAACACTGTATTGTATGAGTTGCACATGTAATATTTTAACATGTGATATTCTTGATGTGTTGCACTGTTGCTGAATAATTTGTGAATTACTCAGTTGTTTTTAGGACAAGATATTGTTATATTCTTAATCCTAGTAAAAAAAATGTTGCAGTTTTGATCTTTATATCATTGAAAATGGTTGAGAGATGAAGGAGTTATGGAAGGTTGAAAGTCTGGTCATGGATGATGTTGCTAGGGCACGAAGAAGAGAGAAAGTGAGAGAGCGTGTGAAGAAGATGAAGTGAGTGGAAAATCCAGTCAGCATGACATGGCGCTCACTGGGTGCTGAGTTGGTCGTTTGGAAGTGTTTTTTAAATAAAAACAATTAGAAGTGTATTATAACTAAACGTAACAGCCACCCTAGTAGTAGAATCTTGCATTGCCTTTCCTTACTTACCTTGTGTGCTTGGGTTCGATCATGCTGATCAACCCTTTTACTATTTTTCTCATTTTTGAAGCTTGTTTTACATATATTATCTCGCTTTCATTATTGTTTCACAATGCGCGCGTGGTTCAGCTGGCTAGGTTTTTGAGCCAAGAGCCTTAAGGACGTGGGTTCAAACCCCATTGTGTGCATCCCCGTATTTTTAATATTTTGTTTTTATGTTTTACTTCACAAACTGAATTTTTCATAACTTCTTTGATTTTTATCATTTTTATCCCACTCTTTTTGTTAAATGCTCATGAGAATGTCTATTTGTTGTCTATGTCAAGAAAAATCCAAAAAGATTTATTTATTTGGTACTTGTGCATGTTCAAAGTTCGTGACTTTTTAGGGTTTCTTAGGTTTTCTTTTGATCCTTTTAATTGATTCCTTTAATTCCTCTTGCTTGTATGAACCCAACATTCCTTGTAGGAACCTCATTTGATGTGTGAATTTGAATACCCTTGTTGTTACATGATGGTTATTGTTTTTTTCAAGTTCATATTCATATGTGAATGCGTGTTTAAATATCATAGAAAACTTGGTTATTACCTTGCCTTTGACATGTGTTTTTCTTCCATGATCAATTGATTTGAATGTGCATATGCTTCATGTCCTTCATACCTTACTTTGAGTATTCTTGAAAACGTTTTGTTTTGCTTGCATGAATCACCTTTGAGATGTTTCTCATCTTCCATGATTGAATTCCTTTTACATGTTTGTTGTTACCTTCTTGTTTAACATGATTCACCACAATTAACATGTTGTTGTCACACATGTCTCACCTTTGTTCCAAGATGTTTAGGTTGTTACCTCTACTTGTATACATGCTTAAATATTGTTATGATTTATGCATGTTGATCTTAAACTTTGAACTTTGTTATAAGTAATGTTTTTACTTATATATGATTCTTTTGACTTGTATACATGCTTAATATTATTATGATTTATGCATGTTAATCTTGAACTTTGAACATTGTTATAAGTAATGTTTTGACTTATACATGATTCTCTATTTGTATCCATGCTTAAATATTGTTATGATTTATGCATGCTGACCTTTGAACTTTGTCATGATAAGTAATGTTTTTACTTATGCATGATTCACTTGTCATCTATGATATTTGGTCTTGTAAGAACCTTATTTCATAGCCATTTAGATGTTGTAACATCTATGTTTACCTTTGGTTGTAACCATTTGGTTTGATTCTAAACTTTTATGATGAATACTGGGTTGTAGCCTTGTTATTTGTTTTCCTTGATGTTGTTACATGCTCGCATTTACTTTCTTGGTTGTCACCATAATTTTATATATTCATCATGTTTGAATGAATGTATATGTATGCTTGCTTAAGCTTTGCTAAATTTCTCCCAAGTGATGTAGCTTGTTAGCTCTCATCCTAAAGAGTTGCCTTGTATTCCTAAGTCCAAATAAAACTCTTTCTATTGACTCAATGTCATAAATAACTCATTTATTCTCAAACCTCCCTTTGACCTTGTTAGAGTTATTAGGACTTTCAACTTAGTATTAAGTTAGAACCTACATCCTTTTGACTTTGTCAAGTCAAGACCTTTAGCACACCTTGTTAAGAATCCTATAACTTAGAGCTTAGGTCTAGATTTTGTTAACTCTATGTGTGTACCATTGTTATGGGTACTCACTTTTCCCCTTTTGACTTTTTTAAAGTCAAACCCCCAGTTAATCTTTCAACTTAGATTAAAAGAGTTTGTTAACTCTATATAAGTATCATTGTTATAGATGTTTATTCGCCTTGAACTTTGACCATAACCAAGAGTTCTCTCCCTAGTTAGGAGAACTGCGGATACTCTGATTCCATCCTTGTTAGGATACATAGGCACGAGATGCGACGTCTTGGCGAGCATACTTAGTGCATATACCCCTAGGTCTTTACCCTAGCAGACAAACATTAACACAAACACAACTACCAAACAAGAGGCTCTTGTAGGATACTACAGATACTTAGGGTGTTAATACCTTCCCTTAGTATAACCAACCCCCAAACCCCCCGATCTCTTAGCTTCGTTGTTACGTAGCGCACTTAGGGTTTTCTTCGATCTTTACTCTTTCATTTGAATAAATCAAAGCTCGGTAGTGAATATTTAAAGATTTGTGGTTCAAGTTAATTAATAGCTTGATATCCGATTCTCACCGCAACACCACCCTTCGACCTGAAACCACTATGGACCCTAGATGTAGAGTCAAGTACTTTATTACCGATCTAACATTGTCCGTAATTGGATGACCATAAAGACAGTTGATGGATACTCCACAAAGCATGTTGAGGAACATGAGTGGCCTAGATGAAATTTGTTCATCCCGCATAACAGGATAAATGTCTAAGGGTCTAATATTAAACTGGACAAGGATGGCACGGTATATGTCTTGTGTTCAATATAGACATAAGGGCAAAAGGGTAATTGTACACACAAGTACTATCACAAAAGATTTTGTTATATCACATGACATATTTGTGACTTGGATAACAGTGACGAGTTGCTAAATACTGCTCACTGTTTATTATATTAAATATATAATTGTCAACGTCACGAAAACCTACAAGGTCACACACATAAGGACAAATTGATGAGATAGAATAAATAAAGAACATTGTAAAATACAATGTAGTTGAGAGAATTATATAACACCGTAAAGTACGATATACTTAAGTGAAATATGAAACATCGTATAATATAATAATAAGAGTTATTATTATTATTATTATAGTAATTATAATATAATAATAATAATAAAATATATTTATTGTAATAATGGTTATTATATTATTATTATTATTATTATTATTATTATTATTATTATATAATAAAGTATGTTTATTATAATAATGATTATTATATTATTATTATTATTATTATTATTATACGGTGCATTTTAATTGGACCTTTTAGGTTGCAGTTCACACAAGTGGTTTTATAAATACCATCTTTGTGTAAAAGTTTTAAAACTTGATGAAATTTAGTTGGTGAAATCATGACCGTATTTCTCTGTTCCTCTCTCTCACTCAAAGTCTTCATTCGTAATAGCTAACACTGATATTAAAGACACTTTGTCCGTATAGGCTGAATAGAGGTGTTGTTCTTTATTTAATGTTCGTGATCATTCATCTGAATCTGTATCAAAATTATTAATCACCACAAGAGATAACCGTTTATATCACTGATCATGCTTATTCGTAAGAATTACTAAAGAGAAAATTTAAATTTTCCGTTGCGTTTTAAATCGTGATTTTCCTTTAGTTAGAAGCTAACTTCATTCCTAAAATAAAATACACGAAGTAACTTTCTAGCGTTGTGCTGATTAAGAAGGCCTTCGGAAAGTGAAAGATTGTCGACTATACAGACCTCATTCGAGTGTTGCCAAAAAAAACTCTAATATGCCACCCAACATACACAAATACAACCAAATATCTATGTTCGGACCTAATAAGAAGAAACGACATTCATGTCCGAGCCTGTCCGAAAAAGTTATGTTGGAAGAGGAATTTAGAAAATTTTGAGACTTAAATAAAACATAAATTATAATTTATGTTTTAATAGTATTTTAATATATATATATATATATATATATATATATATATATATATATATATATATATATATATATATATATATATATATATATATATATATATATATATATAATTATTTTCAAATTTATTCTCATAAATATAACTAATTTTTTACATCCTATGTTTATTTCAAATATTTATAAATTATATTTAGAACTTTTATCCTCCGAAATTTTATTCACACTTGTTTTTTTTTTCTTTTCTTTTCATTCCCTTATAATAGAATGAAAATGTTATATTCCCAGGAGAATAAGAGGTAAATCATCACAGACTTCTTATTTCTATTTATTTAAGTCCTTTATTTTGTTTATTTTAAAATTTTAAATTAATATATTTTATAAATATTTTAAACAACTTAAATTATTTATCAAACACAAAGATAAAAATAAATTTCCTAAAAATAATGTTCCCGAAAATAACATCACAGAATTGTAGTTTTAATTGATGATTGCTTGTGTAGTTTGATTGGAAATAAACAAAAACATCTGTGGCTTCTCACAAAACTTGGGGTATTTTAAAAGCGCTTATTCATGGCTAAAGCTCAAGGTTTTCAGGCGAATAAAGGTTTGTTTGAATTAAATTCAGACTGCTATGATGGTCATATGCGATGCTGCATACTGTGATCATGCCAACAAATTAAGCCTCGGGGTTTCACTCTAATATTTTGTTCAGTTTGATGTACCTTTTGGGACAGTGATGTATGAAAGAATGTGTTCTAGTTACACTGTTTTGAATGCTTAAAGGAGAGAGTGCTTCAAAGCAATGGCTGGGCCGATGAAAGGCGTGTTGACAGTTTTTGTGTTTTCAATTTGACAGCGATTCTGTTTTAGGCCTATTGTAAAGCCATTTAAGGAGAAAAGTGCTCCCACATCACAAACTTATCGGTCACCATTTATTCCATGCGTTAGTTTTTTAATTAGAGAAGAGTAGGACAAGCACCTAAATAGTAATTGTATAAAAGTGCTATTCGAACAAAAGAAAACCAGAGTAGCACCCTGAGAAATGCAAATTGCTGCTATATAGAATTTATACCATAGTGTGAGTTACCTTCAACTGCATAAAGGTACACTGACTAATTATCTTATTCATGTGAATTAAGGCAATTACATTAGGTTTTCACAGAAAGACACAAGATACTCTTGATAAACCAATACTGTGTAATGCTTTGCTAGTACATTTCACAAATTGCATTGCGTGGACAAGTTTCGCTTTCTACTAGAAAGTGAGGCAAAAACTGAATCAGAGATCAAGTTTACCTGCCAAGTACCAAGAGTGTATTGCAAGGCTTCCAAATGACAAGATATTGGCAAGGGAAGATAATCCATGAATCATACCAAACTTCTTATTCATAGCTGCAAGCTTTGGGTTTTTCTTTGCAACCTCAACATTTTTTGACCACCCAACTTCATCTCCAATCTTATTCTCTCTCTCCACTTTATGCCTTTGTTTCATCATCTGTATCAGACCAACAAAATGGTTGCATTATTTATAAACAATAAAAATAAGCAATGAGTGACTATTGGCAGTTTAACAACATAAAATGTTGTCATGACTTAACCAGAATATGATTACAGCTTGCAGGAAAAAAATTGACAAATGTTTGCGAACTTATGTTCGATTCAACCTCATTCTGTAAACATAAATTTGGCTAAAACTAAGTTTGTTGTAACTTGATTTATACTTCGGTTCATTTTTTCAAACATATTTGATAAAGTGAAATTTATTTGGATGATACTAATCAAAAGTACTTGTAAATGTGTAATAACTGAAAATGATACTGAGTACTATAACATAATATAACAGGTATAGGACAAAATGGTAAATGAAACTTTCCCAATGTAAAACAAAATAACAGCTCTATTACTTCGGTGTCTACCAACGTTTGAAGCCAAACATGGCTTGGCTGGCAACCAAAAAGTTAAACTCCATTTAGCGTGAAAACAGAATTTAGTTCCTCATAAACATTTGTTTTCAACATTGAAGAGGAAAAGTGCTGTTGTTAATGATAGACAGCAATAAGAAGAAAAGTACCAGAGAGAAAGAACAAGGGAGAAATTTGGTAGTTACTAGAGCAGGAAATGGTGGAAGAAGAGAAAGAGATTAGAAAGTTATACACATCATGAAATTTACCGATGTTTAAGGAAAAACTACTTGTCTTCATTTAAAACTATGCAATATAAGCAAGCTTTTTCATTATTCTGCCAAAAACTAAACTTTTTTTTGCATAATGTTTCACCAGACATAGCTAGCAAACTGATTGAACTATGCAGACTAATTGCAAGAGTTCACGCTTAGAAGAGAACTCAACCACTCCAATATTCATGTAATTTAGGGTTTGATTGGGAGTTGAATTTTGGAAGACTAAGTCTAAACTATATATTAACACTATCTGTAATATGAGCAATCTTAATTGATCTGTTTGACCTAACTAACCCTAAATTACATGATATTCGAGTGGCATATTGTAACAATTGTAATAGCAAAATCTGATTAAAAACATCGAAAAGCGGAATTTGTTTAGAGAGAAATTAAAAGAGGACAAAAAAATACCTCAATTGTCATTGGTGTAAAGACGAACAAATTAGTAAGATTGAAGGCAAGAGCGGAAAGCAAGAAGCCAAGTTGGTATTTCTCACTAGTAGATGAAGTTTTCCATGGGTGAAGGTATCCAAAGGAAGCCACTGCCACGGAGATACAAACACCAACCATTGAGAAATAAGCCGGAAACATCTTGCTTTGAAGATTACCAAACTGATGCCTAGGCAAATTCCTAAACAAACAAATTCAACAACAAATTAGCATTAATCAGAGATTAAATCAACATATAATCATAATTAAAAGTGCGTACTTGAACATGATGATCCCGCCGATAAAGGTAACCCATAGAGCGGCGCCGAAAGCGATGGAGAAGCCTAGAAGGTGCGCTAGTTTGAGGTAAGTGGAAAGAGCGGTTGACTTTGATCCGAATGTTTCCGGAGAGAAAATTACTCCGACGGCTAGGAAAACTACCGCCGTCGTTATGAGAGCGGCTCTACCCATTGATAGCGGTGGTTATGGTGGTTCTGGCAAAGGACTGGTGAGATGTTTGAAGGGGTGAAGAAGGAGCAAAGTATAATATATGTTCGTTATTGTTTATTAACTTATTCTATCTACCAAACCATCTAACCAGTTCATTGTATTGGATTTTGATCAAATTTTCCGGTTTCTAGAACATTCTACACCTAAACCAACTACCACGTTTATTGTTTTTCTTTTAGGAAATCATTTATCTATGCCAAATATTTATTGAATTTGTAGGTTAATTTTTTTTTTGCTATCTCTACTTCCAATTATGTATTTATTTAAATGTTCTCTCTATTGAATAACTCAATAACTTGTTAAAAGAATTGTATTTTATATTAAAATAAAATGAAATTGTTAAATGTGTCACATGGATTGTTACCACACCGTTTTAAAAATGTATCTATAAATAGATTTAATACACATATAATTTATTCGTTTTTCAACTACGCTCAAATTGTGTAACTAAATTTATTCTATAAATACATTTTCAAAACTTATAAAACCAACTCCACACATTTTAAGTCTCATCATGTTACATTCACATTCACATATGTAACATAGACATGGAAGAAAAAGTAAAACGGTAAGAGAGTAACTCCATATTCTTGAAGTATTCTTCCAGATACATGATTGCCAAAAATAGAGTAATTTGTCTTCAAAATAATGTTTCATGGGTTAACATATTCTAGATACTAAAATATTTTGTGCAACATCAGTTTGAGAAGCTTAAACAAACTTTGGCACGATCTGGATTTCTTCAATGAATTACAATGGGAATTCTTTCTGCCTGAAATTTTATGTTGTTTTGCTTTTCTTCCTTGGTCTGCGTGGAACCATGTACATGAGTGTATGAGTGTATTTTTGGAATCAAGAAATGCAATTTCAAAATAAATTTAGTTATACTATAGGTCAAAAATTAATTAATTATAGGTGTATTGAGTGCGTTTGGATATACATCTCTAAAATTTAAAAGTATTTTTGGAACTTCATAAGGTGTTTTTCCACCTTATATGGTGAGATTAACAATTTCAAAATAAAAAGATGTACAATAATAGATATATGTTTGTTTCAGCTTTAAAAAAAAAATTCTTTGTATTTTCAAAATTAGATTTTATAAAACCATTTTTTGAAATATTACAAAAAATTTCATATTCGTTTTTTTAAATTGAAAAAATAATTTTGACATCCTATAATATAAACATACGTTATTTAAAAATTAAAACATAGTCGATATCGCAATTTTTTTTTTTAAAACACAAGAAATGGGAGATTGAATTGGGTTTTAAATATGAATTTTTTTAAAATCAATCACAAACCAATGACACAAACAACAATGATAAATAATGACAATGTATTTTTATTTTGATTCACTTTTAACAAGGTTAGTCCAGTTCACTCATTAGAGTGATTTTGCCTTCTCAACACGACTTAATTCAATAATCAAAGTGATTACTAGCTCGAAGACCAAGTGTCAATGACTTCTCAGGCCTACTGTATAAACTTAGTCCCTCAAAGAAAAACTTGAAGACTAATTGTCAATGACTTCTTTAGACACCAGACTAAACTTAGTCCCTTGAGGAATAACTCAAATTACAATACAAAGATATGTGTTTACAAGAATGTTTCTTTGCAAGCAGGTACGCACAACGAAATTCAGAGTTTACACTAAAGAAAATGTACAAATGAAAAAACCCTAAGTGTAATGAGTGTTGTTCATTTCGTTTTGTTGTTGTATTTCACTTGCCTGTCATGTTGTGTCTTTTTCACAATTCCTCTGTCATCTTTATAGATGATAAATAATACCGTTAGAGGATAGAATTGGAAACTTCTTCAATTCCACAAATATAATAGTGCTACGAGGTTGAGCCGTGAAACATGGAGTATCGTTGGTAGTACATTCCTTAATCATTCCAACATGTTTTTCCTTTAAGAAAACATTTGATTTTTCCGCTTGAATGTACGATTATCAGGAATATTCTTTCGATCATTGTTCTTTGAATCATTGGCTTCGTATATGAGATGTTTTGAAGCTTGATTAGAAATCAAAGCCTTGAAGATAAACTTCAGAGTTTAGTGATTATGAGGCTTGAATTTATCAGAGTAATTTTGGATTGTTTACTTCAGTAGCGTTGACTAGGATATCCAAAGTTGACTTTAAGTTTAGCAGTTCTTCTTATTCTAACTTTAGTTTAGAATATGATGGTGTACAAAGTACAAAGTCTCTTTATATAGAGTCCATAATCTCTCTATCCAGAGTCCAAAATCTATTTTATTCAACTTTGTTCAGCGTCTGACTTGTTCAGAGTATATTTTATCAAACATCTAGTTTATTCACAGTCTACTTTATCTAGCATCTGGCTTGTTCATATTATACACACTCAACAAACTATTAGAGTACAAAATTATTTTGCATACTTTGTGTTCACGACTGGGTCGGGACCTACCCCTCAATCGGGCAAGCCCAACCCAACGCTTTGCTGGTGAGGCCCAATTCCACCATGTCGAGCACGAGCCTCAACAAGGCATGTATGTCGGGCAGACGACTCCCTTGGCAGGGAGGCTCGCGCGCTTCCTCCACGTTCTTGATCGGTGGATTTCAGTTGTGTTTTCAAACGCTGTTTGTGGTTAATTTCGCAATGTTTTTATCTAGTTTTCGAAGCTTTAGTTGTTATTATCTGCATTACTCGTAGTTGTGTGTCTTCGAGTCTTATTTTTAAGTTTATGTTGCTTTTGCCGCTGGTGCGTTTGATTTGGTTTCTTTTAGTGTGTTTTTGGCAGGAATGGATAGCACGACAATCGCACCGCATTCGGAGGCAAGGAAAAGGCGAAAAAGGGAACTCAGAGCTGCAACACGGGTACCCGTGTTGCACAACACGGCCCGTGTCATGAAGGACACGACTGGCAGACACGGGTGGACCAAAGCAGATGAAAAAAGAAGACTCAGACTTGCAACACGGGTGCCCGTGTCATGCAACACGGCCCGTGTTGCAGCCCTTGGAGAGGAACACGCCCTGAAGAAGCCAGCAGCCTGACACGGCCACCCGTGTTGCACAACACGGCCCGTGTCAGGGCCACTGAACGTGAAATTTCTTTGTTTTCTGATTTTTTGCTGTCAGACCTATTTCGAAGGGCATTTGAGACATTTCGCTATGTAATTTGAATTTAGATATAAGAGGCACGTTTTAGAAAGTAGGGGGGACTTTTGGCACTGAGATTAGGATTGACAACTGAGAGGAGAGTTCGGCTGGAAACAGAGGATCGATCAAAAGCGGAAGCAATTGATGATCCAAGGCTTTCAACTTGCATTGTAATGATCTTCTCCTTTTTAATTCTAATTACTTTTATGTTTACGAAGAACATGAGTAGCTAAACCCCAAGTTGTTAGGGGGTGGTCCTTAGTGCGATGTAATGACGTTTGTTTAATTATTCGATGAGAACTATATTTTTACCTTAATATATTTTATTTTGCATTAATCCTATTCGTATTCATATTGGAAAGTAGAATTCGAATTGTGCTTAGGCGTTAGTCTGGAAAGTCAACCTAACACTTTTGCAAAATAGTATCACGGTCGATATTGCTTAGGAATGAGGATATCCCGTATCACGTATTTTATGGTCGGAACTATTGCTTGATGTTTTTCAGGGACACTGAGGAATTAGTGAACAGGAAAATCATCAAAGGGTTTCCATTAAGGAATTAAGGCAACTAAAGTGGCCAACTGATAAATTAAGGTTAATAACTAGTATAGTAGAATAATCATACAGGGTCTTTACTCGTCTCGTCTCCACTCCCCTAACACTGTTCTTAGATTGATTAATTAAGTCTGTATTTACTTATTATATTACTCTGCTACCAAACAAACCACTAGACCTTTTGTTCATTTGAATTCTAAAAATTCCGTTAATTACTACGTAGTCCTCGAGATCGATACTTGGGACTTTTCCCTTATTACTACAATTGGTAAAAATAGTACACTTGTTATTTTCCCGATCAAGTTTTTGGCGCCGTTGCCGGGGACTGCCAAATTAACATTGTTTTTAGAATCCAAAAGAAATTTTGTTGCTCTGCGACTAAAATTTTATTTTTTACTGCATAACATTTATCTGCTTGTATTATCTAACGCTTGTCTAATTGTGTATGCGAGGTCAGGCCTCAGCTAAATATTCTTTTGATACAGAACCAGAACGAGCATTACACGAAAGACGGAGATTAGCTAAAGTTAAAAGACTGGAAGAAATAAAGGAAATTATATCTGTGCAGTGCGACTCCGAAGAGAGAGAGAGAGAGAGAGACAACACCTGAAACTGTTCAAATGGCTGGAAATCCACCTCAGCCTGAAAGACTGCTAGGAGACTATGGAGGGGCCAATGCTCAACCAAACCGGATGACCATTGTGAATCAACCGGTGAATGTTGCGCATTTTCAACTACACCCTTCCACCATCCGTCAGTTGGAGAGCAAGCCGTTTGCCGGAAGAATCAACGAAGATGCAAATAAACATCTTCAGAGATTCCTCACAACCACCACCTCGCTGAAAATAGAAGGGCATTCCGAAGAGGCCAAGAGATTAGTTATGTTCCCGTTCACACTCACTGATGATGCGGAAGAATGGTTTTACTCGCTTCCCGCTGGGAGTATCACAACATGGCAAGAGATGGAAACTGCGTTCTTGAATGAGTATTTCCCTGCCTCAGTGTTCATCCGAAAAAGATATGACATTGTCAACTTCAAGCAAAAAGAAGGAGAATCTTTAGGGGATGCATATAAGCGGTTTAAGAGGTGTCTTACAACATGTCCTACTCATAACATGGACGCCACTGAGCAGATGCAAAACTTTGTGAATGGATTACGACTCAAAACGAAACAGCTCATAGATACTGTTGCCGGTGGCTCAACCAACTTCTCAACGGCCACAGGTATCAGAAGGATCATAGAAGCAATCGCCGCTAACGAGCACCTTGAGTTGTATGATCGCACGGTTAACCAACCGGAAGGTAAGATTGATCTGAAGCTGGCAGACCAGGTTGTTAAAATGGAGGATCAGATCACCGCTGAGGTAGAGAGAAGGTTAAAGAAAATGAATGTTGAAACTCAGGTAGTGGCACAGGTTGAGCCAGTTCAAGCAGCACCTTGTGAAATATGCGGTGGACCACACTTTACAATGCATTGTGTAGCAACTCAAGAGCAAGTGGAACAGATTAATATGTTGAGGCAGAACAATCCTTACGCCAACACATATAATCCTGGTTGGAAAAATCACCCAAACTTTTCATGGAAAGATCAACAAGGAAATGTACAAAAACCTGTTCAAGGCCAACAACCGTATCAACCTCAGCCACAGCAGTACCAGCAGACACCGTACCAACCTCAATATCAACCACAAGCGCCTCGAAAAGCTGATTGGGAAGTGGCCATTGAGAAAATGGCCACCCAAAGTTCTCAATTTCAAGAAGAGACAAGGAGTAACTTCAGGAATGCTGGAGCATCCATAAAGAATCTTGAAGTACAAATGAGTCAAATTGCCCAACAGCTAGCAAGTTCACAAGCGCCGGGTACACTTCCAAGTGCCACAGTACCAAATCCGAAGGATCACCACCAAATTAAGGCGGTAGTAACAAGAAGTGGAAAAACCAAGGAAGTAGGAGAAGAGGAAACGGAACTAAATGATCAGATGATTGAAGTGGAGCTGGAAATTAAAGAGAATGAAACAGTCGAGGAAGAAGTGGTGACACCGGTACCGGTAACTAAAGAAAAAGTGGTAGAACCGAAACCGGTGATCAAACTGCCATACCCCTCAAGAAATAAGAAGAAAGGACAGCAAGAGAAGAATTTCGAGAAGTTCCTGGAGCTGTTTAAAAAGTTGGAGCTGAACATTTCGTTGTTGGAGGCACTAGAACAAATGCCCACCTATGCAAAATTCATGAAGGACATCATTGCTAAGAAGCGGACGAGTGAGTCTGAACCTGTTATTCTAACGGAAACTTGTAGTGTTATTTTGCAGGGTCTGAAGATTCAGGTCAAGAAGAAAGACAGTGGAGTTGTTACTATCCCATGCACTATTGGCGATAGGTCATTTAACAGAGCTTTAATTGATTTGGGAGCAAGTATTAGCCTCATGCCCTTGTCTATCTACAAAAAATTGGATATCGGTGCGGTTCAAGACACTCGGATGACCCTCTAGTTTGCTGATCATTCAGTTAAGCGGCCATATGGAGTGGTTCAAAATGTACTAGTTAAGGTAGATAAATTTGTGTTTCCGGTTGATTTTGTGATCCTAGAGATGCCGGAAGATGAAGAAATGCCGTTAATTTTGGGCCGACCATTCTTGGAAACCGGGAGAGTCATGATAGATATGGAAGGCGGCACCCTGACCTTGAAAGTATATGACGAGGAGTTAAAAATTGATGTTAGTAATACCATGAAGCATAAACAGGATCGTGGCACCAGTAGCAACATCCAAGTGCTAGAACAGGTCGTAGAGAGCGAACATTTGGAGAGTGTGACCCAAATACCCCTGGAGAGAGTGCTAAGCATGTCAATCTTTAAGGAAGACAAAGAAGTAGATGAGAATGACAGAGAGGTAGTCGAAATGTTGGACACTCGACCATTCCAAAGGGGATCCCGACCACACCGATAGGAGGACTTACGGCAACCTATAGAGCTTGAGGGTAATGACGAAAAGCCTAAAGGTTCGGAATTGAAACAACTGCCGGAAAATCTCAAATATGTGTTTCTAGACACCGAGGAAAAGTGTCCCGCCATTATCAGCTCTAGTTTGAAAAGTGTCCAAGAGAAACAACTGATCGGGGTTCTAAAAAAATTTAAGAGTGCTATTGGTTGGAAAATAGAAGACTTAAAGGGTATAAGTCCTACAGTTTGCATGCACAAAATCCTTATGGAGAAGGACCATAAACCGGTTGTGCAGCCCCAGCAAAGACTGAACCCCGTTATGAAGGAAGTCGTAAGAAAGGAAGTGGTGAAATTATTGGATGCTGGGTTTATCTATCCTATATCCGACAGTTCATGGGTGAGCCCTGTTCACGTGGTGCCTAAGAAAGGAGGTACAATTGTGGTGACTAATGACAAGAATGAGTTGATTCCTACGCGTACCGTCACTGGTTGAAGGGTATGCATTGATTATAGGAGACTTAATTTAGCCACCAGTAAAGATCACTTTCCGTTGCCCTTTATTGATCAGATGTTAGAAAGATTGGCTGGTCACGATTACTATTGCTTTCTAGATGGATACTCCGGATACAACCAAATCGCGGTTGCGCCGGAGGATCAAGAGAAGACAGCTTTCACATGCCCGTACGGAGTTTTTGCTTATAGGAGGATGCCATTCGGGTTATGTAATGCCCCGGCCACGTTTCAAAGATGCATGACTTCCATTTTTGCGGATATGCTCGAGAAACATATGGAAGTCTTCATGGATGATTTTTCGGTTTTCGGATCATCATTTGATGATTGTTTAACTAACCTATCACTTGTTTTGCAGAGATGTCAGGAAAGTAACTTGATCCTGAATTGGGAGAAATGTCATTTCATGGTGAGAGAGGGCATCGTCCTTGGTCACAAAATCTCACACAAAGGGATCGAGGTTGATCAAGCAAAGGTGGAAGTAATATCCAAGTTACCACCACCCATAAACGAGAAAGGTATCTGAAGCTTCTTGGGGCACGCAGGGTTCTACCGCAGGTTCATAAGAGACTTCTACAAGATAGCTAAACTGTTGACGTCCTTGTTAGTCAAGGAAGCGGCGTTTGTGTTCAATAAGGAATGCGCTGACGCATTCGAGAACCTGAAAAATAAGTTAGTGTCAGCACCAATTGTGATAGCCCCAGACTGGTCGCTGCCGTTTGAGATCATGTGTGACGCCAGTGACATCGCAGTAGGAGCTGTATTGGGGCAGCGGAAAGAGAAGCTTTTGCATGTGATTTACTATGCGAGTCACGTTTTGAACCCGGCACAGATGAATTATGCAACTACCGAGAAGGAGTTGCTAGCGGTGGTGTATGCCTTTGACAAATTTAGGCAATATCTGTTGGGTTCTAAAGTGATTGTTTATACTGATCATGCTGCGTTAAAATATCTTTTTGCTAAACAGGAGTCGAAGCCCAGGCTGCTGAGATGGATCCTTCTTCTCCAAGAATTCGATGTGGAGATTCGGGATAAGAGAGGATGTGAAAATACCGTGGCTGATCACCTCTCGCGAATGTCACCAATTGAAGAGAACGAGGAAAAGCGCCCGATAAAGGATGAGTTTGCTGATGAACACATCCTAGTTATTCATGGCGTTCCTTGGTTTGCGGATTACGCCAACTATTTAGTCGGTGGTCTTATACCCGACGATTTTGATTCTAACAGACGGAAAAAGTTTGTTCATGACTGCAGGTTCTACTTATGGGATGATCTGTTTCTTTACAAGAAAGGGGTGGATGGACTGATCAGACGATGCATTCCGGAAAACGAGCAAAGGAAGGTGCTTGAAGCATGTCATAATTCAGATTATGGAGGGCATTTCAGTGGCGACCGCACCGCAGCCAAAGTCCTCCAATCAGGGTTGTATTGGCCGTCTTTGTTCAAGGATGCTCAGAACGTAGTTAAGGAATGCGACAGATGTCAACGGACTGGAAATATCTCGAAAAGAAACCAGATGTTGCAGAATTCCATGTTAGAAGTAGAGTTGTTTGATGTTTGGGGGATTGATTTTATGGGACTATTCCCACCATCATTTTGAAAACACTACATATTGGTAGCAGTTGACTATGTTTCGAAATGGGTAGAAGCAGTGGCACTACCAACAAATGATGCTAAAGTAGTGGTCAGATTTCTGAAGGAGAACATATTTTCGCGGTTTGGAGTACCAAGGGCCCTTATAAGTGATGAAGGAACTCATTTCCTAAATCATCTCATGGAAAAGCTACTTCTTAAGTATAATGTGAAGCACAAAATATCTACTCCGTACCATCCTCAAACCAACGGGCAAGCCGAGGTGTCCAATCGACAACTCAAACAGATATTAGAGAAAACAGTGCGTGCATCCCGTAAGGACTAGGCAGTAAAGCTGGACGACGCTCTCTGGGCGTATCGCACTGCATACAAAACACCCATTGGTATGTCCCCTTACCAACTGGTCTATGGTAAAGCTTGCCATCTGCCTCTAGAGTTAGAACACAAGGCATTATGGGCATCAAAAGTTCTTAACCTAGACCTCACCAGAGCAGGAGAGTCCAGAACCCTCCAACTCCATGAGCTAGAGGAATTCAGGAACCGGGCGTATGAGAATGCAAAAATGTACAAGGATCAAGCAAAGAAATGGCATGATCGACGTATTCAGAAGAAAGAATTTCGGGAAGGACAATTAGTACTGTTGTACAACTCCCGACTGAAACTATTTCCGGGAAAGCTTAAATCAAAATGGTCGGGACCATTTGTAGTACATAAGACGTTTCCGCACGGAGCAGTCGAGCTGAAAAATCCAGCAAATGGAGACATTTTTAAAGTAAATGGTCAGCGTCTGAAACCTTACTACGAGGGACAGCAGAAAGATCGAAACGATGTCGTTCATCTCACATGATACGATGACGGACTGTCGAGCCAGGCGACGTAAAACGAAGTGCTTCGTGGGAGGCAACCCACGTATTTCGCATTCACGCTTTCATTTTGTTTTTGTTTTAACAGGTTTTGATCAACTCGCAGTTCATCGGTGAAAGAAGAATGTCGGAGACCGGAGGAGAGGAAAAAAAATTTGAAAAGCAGCACCCTGACACGGGTGGCCGTGTTGTACAACACGGGCCGTGTCAGGCCCAGCATGACAGATGTGAGAAAGTTGGAAAAATGGTGGAGCAGTGTGCAACACGGTCCGTGTTGCAAGGCGCGGTCAGATTTTTCAATTTTTACCCCGTGGGGCCCACCACTTTAACCCCCACTTATCATTACCCACCACACAATTCCTATCATTTTTCATCTTCCTCCTTCTTCTCCCTCACAAAAACCCTTAACCTCCATAACCCTCTCTACACAAAAGCTTCAGTATCTACCACACCCACTCACCGGAACCACTTCCGTCCTTCACAAAAAACACTCTACTCATCATTGTGATTAATTCTACGGTTGCGTTTTTCACCAACAGTGATTTCGAAATTTTTTGAACCATCTGTGTTGTTTGTGTTTTGCAGGTTCAGAATGCCTCCTCGTAGAGATACCGGAAAAGCATTGGCGGAAACTTCACGCCCCAGAAAGAGAGCACACCGTATGGCGAACCCTCACGGCATACTCTTTGAAGACCCGGATCATCAGAAAAAGTACGCTAACATCATCAAGCGTAAACTCGTGCCCACAAGGTATATATGTAACACTACGCTTGATAATCTAGGGCTGAGAATAGAGGTCCATAGGATGTTTCACACTCTAGGGATGTTAGAATTTATGCAATTAGAAGCGTCAACTTATGAGCGCATAACTGTTGAATTATTGAGCACTTTAGAATTTCAGTTGAAGCACAGGTAGACGGGGGTGGAGGAAGAATATTATGGTACACTGCGGTTTAGGTTATTTGATACTGACCATAGCCTGACCATAGCCGAATTGGGAGATATTCTGAAGCTCCCCAATTTTGGTCCCGGAGCCCCTCCGGGAAATTTTAGTGCAGAGGACTTCTGGAAGGCTATTACAGGCAGAACTGATTATGTCGCGAAAGCGGCAAAAGCCTCTTGTATCCATAACCCTTATTTCAGGTACGCTCAAAAGGGATTGGCATATCCACTGTTCGGCAGGGGTGACAGCACAGGGGTGGCGACTCAGAGGGAGTTGTACTTCATGTACGGCATGGCCAATCACGAGCTCATTAATGTAGCTGCCTTTGCAGCTGATCACCTAAAGAGGGTTGCGAATGCACCTTCAGGCGAAATAAGTGTAGGCGGTATGATTACTCAAATCGCGAATCACTTTGGCCACGGTGCTCTCTTGAGAGAGGAACCCACTGTTGCAGGTAAGACAAAAATAGATCTTGCCACACTGACTGCCCAAGGTATGATTCGTGTCTTTGATAATTACTACTCCTTGGTAAGCCGAAACAATCATCTCCTTGCTTTACCTGCCCCTGACTTTATTAGTATTCAAAATGTGAATAACTGGTTATATGAGAGCCCCCTGCAGGATGAAGAAGACCAATTTTATGATGGTACAGGTGCAGAATTCTTTGAGGAGGAAGGCGATCAGGTAGAAGAAGCGCCTATATCGCCTACTCGATTTTCACCCCATCAGGAATCAGGCTCAGGCTCGTGGAACTTATCTAAAAAAGAATAGGACTGGATGGAGAATGAGATGTGCCATCTCCGAAGTGAGCAGACGAGGCAAGGCGAGGAGCAGACAAGACAAGGGAACGAACAAATCCGACAAGGCAGGTTGATCGGTGAGATGCATGAATGGATGCGGCAGATGATGTTGCGTGACCAACCTCCGCAACCATGAACTCTGTGAGTCCCCTGCTACTAGTGTTCCAACAGTGAGGACACTGTTGAATTCTAGTGTGGGGGTATTTTATTTGTGTTTTATTTTATTTGTGTTTTTATGTTATTTGTGTGTTTTCAATTCTGTTGCAGTTATTTGTTTATTTAATTTCCAGTCCAGTGTTAGTTTGAGAACATGATAGCGATCCACAGGAAGACCCCCCCTGACATTGAGCTAATAAAATTAATAAAATTGTTGGTTGGGGAACTGTTGAGTGAAGATGTTGAGTGAGGTGATGAGAAAGTATATAGAATACTCAGAAAAGAACCGTGAGGATGAAATTGGGATAATCTTGAGAGATAGGTAAAAGGCCAACACCCTGGGTTTCCCAAAGAGGAACGAGTTCGACGTGTAGATTTGTACCATAGTGCTTTGATCTGAGAAGTACCCCTGAGTAGTTTATTTTGACAATCAGGCTCCATCAAAAATAATCGTGTGTGCAAGGATAATGAAAAATATGGAGTTAAGGCACAGAGAAAAAAAAAACAAAAAGGGGCAAGTAGGCGACTAATCCTTCTAAGTTGGGTAACCCTCACCCGGTTATTCAGCCCAACGGCGGTCGAACCTGAAAGCCATTCAAAAAGAATAACAGTGCCAGAAAAAGAAAAATGTCATTGATAAATCTTGTGCACACGAGGAAAATCATAAAAGCCATATAGTGATTGTCCGAATGAAAGGGAGGAAAATCGAAAAAGAAGACTTAAGTACAAAGCATAGTCGGAGAGGTTACCCATAGGGAGACTGAGGTCTGTGGTTTACCGCAATCTAGTGTTTGCAGGTTACCTGTTTTGAGGGAAAAGCCGAGATAAATCCTAGGGGACTTGGAATGAGAAGTTCAAGTATGAGTATTATCACCGTAACTCACAATTCTATGGACGGTTCCGTTATAAAAAAAAAGAGATATTAAGTTCGGGTTGGTGAGCTTGTTGCTTAAGGACAAGCAAAAGTTCAAGTTCGGGGGAGATTGATCGATGGATTTCAGTTGTGTTTTCAAACGCTGTTTGTTGTTAATTTCGCAATGTTTTTATCTAGTTTTCGAAGCTTTAGTTGTTATTATCTGCATTACTCGTAGTTGTGTGTCTTCGAGTCTTATTTTTAAGTTTATGTTGCTTTTGCCGCTGGTGCGTTTGATTTGGTTTCTTTTAGTGTGTTTTTGGCAGGAATGGATAGCACGACAATCGCACCGCATTCGGAGGCAAGGAAAAGGCGAAAAAGGGAACTCAGAGCTGCAACACGGGTACCCGTGTTGCACAACACGACCCGTGTCATGAAGGACACGGCTGGCAGACACGGGTGGACCAAAGCAGATGAAAAAAGAAGACTCAGACTTGCAACACGGGTGCCCGTGTCATGCAACACGGCCCGTGTTGCAGCCCTTGGAGAGGAACACGCCCTGAAGAAGCCAGCAGCCTGACACGGCCACCCGTGTTGCACAACACGGCCCGTGTCAGGGCCACTGAACATGAAATTTCTCTGCTTTCTGATTTTTTGCTGTCAGACCTATTTCGAAGGGCATTTGAGACATTTCGCTATGTAGTTTGAATTTAGATATAAGAGGCACATTTTAGAAAGTAGGGGGGACTTTTGGCACTGAGATTAGGATTGACAACTGAGAGAAGAGTTCGGCTGGAAACAGAGGATCGATCAAAAGCGGAAGCAATTGATGATCCAAGGCTTTCAACTTGCATTGTAATGATCTTCTCCTTTTTAATTCTAATTACTTTTATGTTTACGAAGAACATGAGTAGCTAAACCCCAAGTTGTTAGGGGGTGGTCCTTAGTGCGATGTAATGACGTTTGTGTTAATTATTCGATGAGAACTATGTTTTTACCTTAATATATTTTATTTTGCATTAATCCTATTCGTATTCATATTGGAAAGTAGAATTCGAATTGTGCTTAGGCGTTAGTCTGGAAAGTCAACCTAACACTTTTGCAAAATAGTATCACGGTCGATATTGCTTAGGAATGAGGATATCCCGTATCACGTATTTTATGGTCGGAACTATTGCTTGATGTTTTTCAGGGACACTGAGGAATTAGTGAACAGAAAAATCATCAAAGGGTTTCCATTAAGGAATTAAGGCAACTAAAGTGGCCAACTGATAAATTAAGGTTAATAACTAGTATAGTAGAATAATCATACAGGGTCTTTACTCGTCTCGTCTCCACTCCCCTAACATTGTTCTTAGATTGATTAATTAAGTCTGTATTTACTTATTATATTACTCTGCTACCAAACAAACCACTAGACCTTTTGTTCATTTGAATTCTGAAAATTCCGTTAATTACTACGCAGTCCTCGAGATCGATACTTGAGACTTTTCCCTTATTACTACAATTGGTAAAAATAGTACACTTGCTATTTTCCCGATCAGTTCTCCACGTGCTCCCCCACGCAGGGACACATCATCAGGGAACTACTCATCTCTGAAAGAGTCGGTAAACCTACCTTCTGAAGATCACGGGGCAGTTGATCTAGGGCGAAGACCACGTGCTAGTCTTCACTACACTGCGTAATGTAACACCCCACTTCCCGTATTAAATAAAATATAAATATTATAATAATAATCAGAGTTTTCACCAAAAAGTGGGATATCACATCTCCAAATTTTATAAAAATACTTTATTCATTCTTTTCAAAATAATACAGCGGAATTTGTTTCATAAAGTAAAATACATCAAAACATGATACGTCACAGGATTTCAACACGTTTGACATAAAACAATTACAACACCCATATCCCGTGTTACGTATCAGAGCATCCTAGACTCGACGGTCACACCAATATCCAAGCTAGCTAAACACCTGGATTATCTGTACTTCCGAAGAAGCACAGACCACAACAACAACAAAGGGGTGAGAAATAATGATCAGAATATAATGGTAATGTAATACATGTAAATAAGGTAGTAAAACACACCAACACACCAATATTCACCCCCAACAACTCCATATGACGAACCTACTGTTCAAATTACAATATAACATATTATAATGCAAATATGCAACTCAACACCATGCATGCGGTACCGACTCATTGGTTCATTCAATCGAACCTGGATAGATCACTTACGCTCCTCCTGAGACATGATCTATCCCCCACCATTCTCCACAAAGGAGTACGGATGAATCACTTACGCTCCTCCTGAGACATGATTCATCCCACCAAAACACCATGATATGCACACACCAATGCATAACTAATATATTTAGGCACTCAACGTGCACATGATCCTCCTGATCATATCATCATACATCAATGCATATATGTACAAATATAACATACACCAACACCATATAAATCAATTCACACAGTGAGCAATCTCACATTCTAACACCAAGTATGAACACATCCCAACACTCGGGGAATACACGATCCTACTGATCACTGCACCATAATCATATACATGATACACCCATCATTCATTTTAATTAAATTAGATATTAAACGAGTTCACACTCTAACACCATATATAAACACATCTCAACACTCGGGGAATACACGATCCCACTGATCACTACCCACATATACATCAACTGATTGTCCACCAGTCATTATTACGGGAAACATGCACTATCACCAAGTACACAAGTTAGTTCCCACACTCATCATTCTTACAGTGCATCAAGGCCAAACTGTACCTATCATCTCAACTCAGATCCCCAGTCTATTCCAGTACCAATCTTGCACATTACCGTAACCAATAGGCTTCTAATTCCTATTCCCAAAATCATCACCTACACACTCTATCGATACCTCAAAAGCCATACAGAATTTTCCCTAAAAACTGTAAAACACCTTATATGCCCTATATGCCAAATCATCCCAAAACACCAATTCATTAACATTGACTTATACTCCATCACTATCAATTACTAGTTATCATCAAACACAAACACACCAATAAACATTATACTTACCAATTATCCTATACTTCCTACTCTAGAACCAACATTACGGTACATTACCGACACTTCAGAGTCACTCTGAATCTCACTAAGGTCCTAACCATAGTCATTAACGACACTATAGGGAAACAACACATAATTTTCCCCAAAGCTATAATCAGGGTCATTACCCACACCACAGTAACCACACAGAATCTCACTAAAACTCTATTTATATTTACTATCAACACTGCAGTAACAACATATAATTTCACTAACATCACCATAATATATATACACCAAATTCACCAATACCAATCAACAATTCATCAATGTCAAGCATCAATTTATCATCAGCAACAATAATAACAAGCATGCCAATATAAAACTTCATAGATCGGAATTTTCCTACGGGGTTAAGGAATCCCCTCTACCCTATACATGTATATACCATCCCAAATCAAGTTTCTCTCCCCTTACCTTGTTAATCGGTTGATCGATGAAAGAACCCTCCAAGGTTTGGCCAATTCTGATTTTCCCCTGTATCCTTCGTTCTTTGCTCCCTTTTCCGTTCTCTTTTCCGTTCTCTCCTTTCTATCGTTCTTTTTCCACTTTCTCTAACTTCTCACAATGTATCGTAAAACTACTAATCCCTCACGTTTCTATTTTAATTCTCTAATCCCAATAATAATAACTTAATAATAATAATAATAATAATAATAATAATAATAATAATAGTAATAATAATCCTATTATTATCTCACCAAAATAATAATAATGTTAATAACTTAATAAAATAATAATAATAATAATAATAATAATAATAATAGTAATAATAATCCTATTATTATCTCACCAAAATAATAATAATGTTAATAACTTAATAAAATAATAATAATAATAATAGTAATAACAATCCTATTATTATCTCACCAAAATAATAATAATGTTAATAACTTTAATAAAGTAATAATAATAATAATAGTAATAATAATCCTATTATTATCTCACCAAAATAATAATAATGTTAATAACAATAGTAACTATAATAAATATAATAATAATAATAATATTCCCACCAATATCAATATTATACACTATATTATTATATTCACCAAAACACCACCAATAATCCTCCCATATCAGGGACACCCACCAATAATAATATTCATACCGATGATAATAATAATAATAATAATGATAATAATAATAATAATAATAATAATAATAATAATAATAATAATAATAATAATAATAATAATAATAATACCACCAATATTACTATTAACTATTATATTATTATCTTCACACACCAATGATCCTTATATATCAAGGATACTCACCAATCACATACCAACACACCCCACCTAAGGGCACACCAACATAAAATAATTAAATTAACACCAAAATGACTAAATAAATAAAATGGGTGTTACACGTAAGTCTTGGCAGCTACTTGGGTTAGGCCTGGTAGCCTGGCTCAATACAATGTAACGGTTGATCCTGCGCTGGGGGCACACTATAAATATCCTCTTTCACTAGAGGGTCGGGTAACTTCTTATTCACACCTAATCTATGTGTTTGCTTTCTCTTTGATCCTTTACTCACTTAAGTATCAGAGTGCCTTGCAAGTACACCCCCTCTTTCTCCACAACTTCGATAAAAATAGCAATCTAGCAACGCGTGGCAAGCCATTGATTCTTTCTGATCAGATAAGATCACTTTGTTATCATCATAGCTCGAGTATTAACGATGTAGAACAACGTGTCCTTTACACGTTCTCCACGTGCTCCCTTCCGCGGGGACACGTCACCAACCAACTGCCCACCTCCGAAAGAGCAAGTCAAACCACTTTCCGGAGATCACTGGACAATTAGACTAGGGTGAAGACCACGTCCTGGTCTTCACTACGCCACGTAAGCCCTATCAGTCACCTGGGTTGGGTCTGGCAATCCAGCCCAACACAAGTGACCGTTGGCCCAACGCTGGGGTCTCTCTATAAATACCCTTTTCACAAGAGGGTCAGGTAATTCACTCTTTACCCCATTTTTGTACTCTGCTCTTACTCTGACCAATTCCTTACTTTGGCATCAAAGTATCTTGCAGGTACACCCCCCTTATCCTCCTCATCACCGGTGAACAGGTAGCAGTCCAACAGAGTGTGGCCAACTAGTGATCCCCTTCTGATTAGGTCATATCAAATTCGATAGCGCATGGATGAAACAAGCACATCGAAATGCGGTTTTATTATATTCGAGATCATGTAGCTAATGGGAAGTTGAACTTGGAGCATTGCAAAACTGAAAATCAGATTGTAGATATCATGACGAAAGGAGTGCAGGTCAAAATGTTCAAGAAATTAAGGTCTATGATGAATATTGATAACTTAGACAAAATGAATTAGGTGGTGTGTTGAGAATGTAAATCATGGTGTCGAAACATGTTGATGTCTAAGTGTCGAGAAGTTAGCATCCACATGGATTTTGTCTTAAACCTAATTTTGTAGTGCTAGCAGAATTATGTATTTTGGACTTTTTGTTTTTGGGCTTTGCTTAGGGAGCAAGCAAGCTAAATCTATAAATAGGGAATAACCCCTATTTTTGTAAATACTTTTGAGTACAGTTTCATATTCAGAGAATAATATTCAGTTTGAATAACAGAAAGAAACTCTACAAAAATTCTCTTATTATTTCCCTATTTTGTATTGAATCCCAAAATTTCTTTCTTCCCAATTCAATTTTCTTTTCATGTTTTCATCATCATTGCGCAGCAATACAGTCTTGCAACAAAAGTTGGTTAATTCACTCGAGTGAATAGTGAAAAATAAGAGAGAATTCAATCAACGTGATTGAATCTTGTTCGTTAAGATTGATTCGAAATTACTCAAAGTTTTAGGTGTAATTCCAACAGGATTTCGCTAGTAATTTGATGATAACATAAGGTTTTATTTTTGTGTTATTTGGGAGGAATTTACTCTCTTATGAGATGAAGAAAGTTGTTATTTTTGTTATTTTTACGTTAAGGTTAACTTTTATGTGAAATTAAAAAGAACGTGGGAATTAAGAGACGAAATCATGGAACAAAAACTTAACCTTATCAACTTCAAAACCAACCCATAACAAATTAACAACTAACACAACATACACACACATTTTCGCCCACCTTTTTTTGTCTACACCAATAATCCATTATTATTATTATTATTATTATTATTAGGCAAAATAACCTTTTTCGTCCCTTAACTTTAGCTCGGAGTCCATGTTGGTTCCTTATCTTTAAAAAGTGGCAAGTTGGTCCTTTAACTTTTAAAATAGTGTCACGTTTATCCTTCCGTTTGTTGCCGTTAGTCAAACTTTGAAAAAATTGCCAAGTTTGTCCAGGTGGAGCTGCTGACGTGCCATGTTTGTCCAGGTGGAGCTGTTGACGTGGATATGAAGTGTAAGAAAAACAATTCTAACGGTTCCATTACCCACCATTACCCAGACCAGAAGAAGGCACGACAAGGTGGAACTGCTTGGAGAAGTGTAATCATATCTTGGAGTTTTGGAGAATTCATTGAGTCATTGAAGACGATTCAAGGTTTGCAGACGCGAAGGATTAAGGGTTTTCTGATTGAGGATTGAAGACGATTCAAGAGAAATAATCAAAAGGTTAGTCCATTTCACTCTAATTTAGGGTTTTTTGACACAATTGACAGTTATAATTAGTTTCTTGTAATTCTGCTTATGCATCTTCTTTACCCGTTCTTTTCTCTGTAATGTTTATGCTGTTACACATGTATTAATGGTTTTAAAATCCAGCTAAATTTTAGATATCATATAAATTAAAACAACATGGAGAATAAAAATTTTATAGTCTTCATAATGGTAAAATTTGTCAAACTTCTTGAGAGACAGCAGACATATTGGCGTGTTTATCATCAGAACAATTTCTCGAATGCTTCAAAGAGATGTTAATAGCAAAATTTGAATGGCTAGTATATAGTATTTTCTGTATATCTGTCTGTAATATGGTTTTATTGTGTTGAAAACTCTTATTTTGTTGAGAAGTGAGCATCAGTTCTTGCTTTACTGAGCATATTTCTTATTCAGCATTTCAAATAAAAAGCTACAGAACTTTTTATGATACTTATGACAAAATTCTTGTTTGTAGGTATGGTAACAGTATGATGTTGCAGCCTTTATTTCCAACAAATAATTCTTATGAATCAAAAAAATTATCTGAAAATACAAAGACTACTTATCAGTGTGATGGAAAAAACCAAAAAGAGGATAGTAACACCTATCGGGGGATTGGTCAGTTTGTACAAGTCTATTAGCCAACCTATCTGGTGATGCAACCTAGCCATGTTCATGAAGACGGGGTTTCTGACTGCTCAGAGTGCTCATACTCCAACTCAGACTGCTCAACAACCTAGCCAACAATCAGCCCAACTCAATCATACTCCAACTCAGACTGCTCAACAAACTAGCCAACACACTCCTATCAGTTGTGTTAAAAGTTTATGTATTTTGCTGTTGTCATGAATAAGTTTATGTATTCTGCTGTTATTTTGGAACAAATTTATGTATTCTGCTGTTATTTTGGAATATGTGTATCAGTTGTGGAACAAGTCTATTTTATGGAATGTATTACAAGTTTATGTATCCTGTTGTTGTTGTTTATGTATCTTGTTGTTGTTGTTGTTTATGTATCTTACTGTTGTTGTCACAAACAAGTTTATGTGTTATAATTTGAACATGTTGTACTCTACTGCTGTCATGAACAAGTTTATAATCTGAACATGTTGTACTCTACTGATGTCATGAACAAGTTCTACAGTTGTTGTATTTTACTGCTGTCATTAACATGTTGTTTTAGAAAGTATTACAGGTTTATAATTTGAACATGTTGTACTCTACTGCTGTGATATACCAAAGAGCAGAACCTAAAACTGTGATATAATCCAAATTGTTATATACCAAACATAAAAAATGGTGACCTAAAAGCAGGACTGTTATATGTATGCTGCTCAAAATAAATATGCTTCAGATTTTATCTTCAGTGTATATACCCCCACGGGTATATAGTGCAAGCAGCTTCACAGTACATATACCCCCACGGGTATATAGTGTAAGAATCTTGATCAATTTGAAAGCTTGAACTTTTGCAAATATGGAATGAGCTTAATTGTGACCTAGAACAAGTTTATGTATTGTACTGCTGTCATTTTGGAACAAGTCTATTACATTCTACTATTGTTGTCATGAACAAGTTTATGTGTTATAATTTGAATATGTTGTACTCTACTGCTGTCATGAACAAGTTTATAGTCTGAACATGTTGTACTCTACTGCTGTCATGAACAAGTTCTACAGTTGTTGAATTTTACTGCTGTCATGAACATGTTGTTTTGGAAAGTATTACAGGTTTATAATTTGAACATGTTGTACTCTACTACTGTGATATACCAAAGAGCAGAACCTAAAACGGTGATATAATCCAAACTGTTATATACCAAACATAAAAAACTGTGACCTAAAAGCAGAACTGTTATATGTATGCTGCTCAGATTAAATATGCTTCAGATTTTATCTTCAGTGTATATACCCCCACGGGTATATAGTGCAAGCAGTTTCACAGTACATATACCCCACGGGTATATAGTGTAAGAATCTTGATCAATTTAAAAGCATAATTGTAATATGTATGCTGCTTATACCAAACATGTATGCTGCAAAGCTGTTATATACCAAACATATAATCCAAACTTTTATGTATGTTGCTTTATGTATAACCAAAACTGTTATATGTATAACCAAAACTGGGTAAAACACTTTAACCTAAAAGCAGTCCAAATTGTTATATGTATGCTGCTGTTATATACCAAACTGTTATATACCAAACATAATCCAAACTGTTATATACCAAATATAAAAAAACACATTGACATGATATAATCCAAAACTGTTATATTCATTCATGTTGAACTTGTTGCACCCCAAAATTTGACCAACAATTATTCATTCATTGAGTGTTTGAAAGTTGATACCTTCACCAGAAAGTTCAAGAGATCCTCAGAAGAATTGGTTTGAAACCAGGGTTGTGTGCTTCACAGTTTGAAAGTTGTGGGTGCTCCTCAGATGATTCTGAGACTTTGAGAATGAATTTGTTGTTTTGAGAGAGCTCATGAGATGTCTTGAAAGTCATCATGAAGCCCTGAGATGTCATTGTGTAAGAATTCAGAAGATTCAACCATGAATGGTAGAATTAGGGTTTTGACTGGGTCAACCCTAGATCAGCTGAAGATTTGGAGAGGGTTGAGACCTAATCCAAGGGCCATGAGATCATGGAATGATGCATAGAGATTATATAAAGATGATTCCTAGACCAACTCATCATGATTGAGGAGTTTGAGAAGTTTCAAGTCAGGGTTTCTGAGGATTGTCAGTGGAAAAACCCTAATTTGACCCCTATCTTCCAGGCAGTTTTAGCTTTAGATGTGATTGATATCTCATCTTCCCCACAACATTAATGTTGTAGAGCTTGTTCTAAGCTTTAATTTGAGTGGTGGAAGTCCTTGATAGGAGTTACAGAGCTCAAGTTATGGTTTTGACAAATTACAGGTCAGCAGAGGTGTGTGAATCTGGGTCCTTGAAAGTCACCCAGCTTGCAGACAACTTTTGCCCTAGTAGGATGATTCCTATGACTTCTTGGTCAACATGAATGTTGAAGAGGATCTTCTTAGCTTTAATTTGAGTGGTAGAAGTCCTTGATTGGATTTGTGGAACTCAACTTATGGTTTGAACAAGGCAGGGGTATTTTGGTCATTTGTCAGTTATAGGTCATTTTAGCCAATGCCTAAAACTCCTATTTCCAAGCCTCAAATGGAAAAACTCAAAACATGAAAGTTGCTCAAAATGTGATTTTAAGTCTAGAAAGAAGGTCACAAATTGTTGAAAAAGCTCATAGCACAAGATTCCATGATTGGTCAAAAATGAACTAAAAATGACTTATAACTTTGAAAAGTTGAAATTGAAAAGTGTTTTGGAAGATCCACAAATCCAAAATAGGTCATCCAATATATCATTTTGATTGGAAAAACCATTTTGAGAAGATTGGTTTAAGTAGAATTTTCATTTGAGGCTCCAAAAATGGACTTCCTTTGGAAATTTCTTACTTGAAAAAGAAGGTAGCATTGAAAAACCCTACACAAGCCAAGAATGCCCTTGTTTTTCACTCATCCTCATTCAATATCTCACATAAGGACATTTTGAGACAAGATAACAAGGCATGGCATATGAGATGAGATAACCATTTTGGAATATCATGGAATTTTCAAGAAACTTCCACACCCTTCTAGATGAATCTAGAAGCATCCAATCAATCAATATATAAAGAGTGCATTGTGGAGAGTCTAAGGTTGGTGAAAATTGAGCCAAGTCAGAGGAGAGAGAAGGATACATAGCCATTAAAGCTCTTGCTTCAAGTTGAAGCAACTCAAGAATTCTTCCATTACAAGTCTTCTTCTTCAAGAATTGTGCAAACAGAAGGCTATCCATCATCAAAGGATCATCCTGAAGGATTTGCAAGCCCTGGTTCGAGCCATAGCATCACTCACCATAGCTTCTTGACAGGTTGGTGAACTCATCTCTTTCTCTTTATTTATGCTTAGATAGATCATATTATAGGTGTAGAATGATTGTGTTAGGGTAGAGGATTAATCCCTGAGAATTAGAGCAAGATTGGTGAGGTTGTATAACAGAACCATGATTCTTGAATCTTCCATAGCTGGCTGTTTGATGAGTTTTAGGTAGTAAGGATTAGGTTAGAATCACCAGGATAACGTGTAGTGCATCTGTAGACCTTTAGCTTTGAGTTTGCTGAAGTTTGATAGCAGTTGAATATGGTGGTGCCAAGGTGTTCAAGCATTCTGTTAGAACGATCTAGGGCGAATCAAGAGAAGCTGCTCGTACCATTGTGATCTAGGCATTTAGTAGGTCATTTCTTGTTTTGGAATCGAATCAAACCGTGGCGTGTAGAGAGAGATAGGTGAGCTCGAATGAGAGTGCATGGAGGGAGGGTCTGAAAACCCTAATTCGTGTTTGGAGAAGACGAAAGGATAGCCATCAGATTAGTTTCAAAGATTGACTCATTCTCCCAATCCAGCGGCTGTGATCGCGTCTGAGAAAAGAGAGGGAAATTTTAAACCCAATGAAACGCAGCGTTTCATTTAGGGCGTTCTGGGCTCAGTCTTCTATTTCCACCCCCCTTTATTTCTGGCCCAATTCATTTAACTGGCACGCTTGCTATCTGTACCCCCCCTCCCTTTTAATTCATTTTATTTCTTTTATTTTCTTCTTTAATATTTCTGTTTTGAATAATTCATTAAAAATAGATAAATAATGTTTTTTTAATTTCTTCTTTTTTTCCTGAGTAGATTAAAATGAATAGAAAATTATAAAAATAAAATTGAGATTTTATTTTTAGGTTTAATTTTTTTAATAGATTTTCCAATTAAATAGCTTTTTAATTGTTTAATCTTGTGTCATGATTTTGTAGGAATTATTTTAGAACCTTCCTTTAGGGTTTTTAATTCATTCTTTTTTGTGCAATTAGATGATGAGTCATAGTTCCCCATAGGATTTTTTCTAGATTTTTTAGAATTAATTTTGATTAGTTTAATTAGGGTTGATTTAGGGTATCCTGATTAGGGTTTTAATTGTGCATAGGTGATGAATTCCTTTCTTTGATTGAGTTTCATCTTGATTTTTAGGTAGAAACCTTAGTAGATGTTATGAGTAGGTATTGAGGACCCTTGTGAATATTTGCTAGATTTTTCCCCATTAGTTTAGTATTTTTAGGTATTTTCTGAAGTTGCCTGATGATTTGGTTTGTTCAGTGGGTTATTTGTTCATTTGTGGGGTTCATTCTGAGGAATTTGTTGAGGGGCTTGTGTTGCCTTGAAGATATTGATGGAGAGAAGATTGTAGATCAAGATTCAGAGACCCAGAGCCTGTCTTGTCCCTTGTCTGTGAGGTTTGAGATCCTGAAGTTTGAAGGAAGTTCATGGTACTTTCCTGAGGAAGGCACTATGAATGACTTTCATTCTTTCTTCTCACCTCTTTCTCAAGTATCCAATGATGTTGGAGCCAACTTGTGAGTTTAATTTCTCCTGAGGAGGAATGTAAACTGATCACATGTTGTTGAGCCACATGGGATACAATTCCTAAGTGGAAGCCTCCTAGTACTTTCCTGAGGAAGGTCCTATGGGTCTATTCACTTAGTTCCATTAGTTTATCTAGGATTTCTCAAGTATCCAATGATGTTGGAGCCAACTTGTGAGTTTAGTTTCTCCTGAGGAGGAATGTAAACTGATCACAGTTGTTGAGCCACATAGGGTACAACTCCTAAGTGGAAGCCTCCTAGTACTTTCCTGAGGAAGGTCCTATGGGTCTATTCACTTAGCTCCACTAGTTCAGATAGGATTTTCTAAATATCCAGTGATGTTGGAGCCTGCTTGTGAGTTTAATCTCTCCTGAGGAGGGATGTAAACTGATCACAGTGGTTGAGCCACATAGGGTATGACTCCTGAGTATACACCTCCTAGTGCTTTCCTGAGGAAGACACTATGAGCCTGCTTGCTTAGCTCCCTTTCTTTGGTAAGCTTGTTCTGAAGCTTGAAGACTGGGATTGATTTCTCTTGTTAGGGTCTTGCTTTAGTGCTTAGATTTGTTTAGACTCTGTGATTAGGGTTAGGATTAGAGAATATGTGATTCTTTCTCAAGCATGTGTGTTTGTTTGCCTGATGGCACTTCATTTCCCTTATCTGTTATTGCTTGATAGCATGTTGTTTATCTTCAGTATGGTTACTGTTATTTCATGACTGGCTTGAGGTTGAGATGAGCTTGTGGAGGCTGAAGCCCCACACACATTTCCTCCCTCACTTGCATTGCATGCATTTTACTGTTAAGCTGATGTTTTTGTCTGTTTCTGTGTATCATTGACATGATCCCTTAGGACTCTCATTTCTGCTGATGAGGATTTGATGATAGACTTTTAGGTTGAAACCTATGCATGACAACTTCTAGGAGTTCCCTGTTCAAACCTCAACTATAGGATGAATCCATGGCATGATAACAGTAGGACTTGATAGTCTCCCTCCTAGTTGAACCATTCTTTCCAGTAGTTTCCCGAACTACGTTTGCTCTGATCTTTCATACCAGATGAAAGTACGTAGGCATAGGACGCGATATCCTAGCGAGCAACTTTCCCCCTTTCCCCGTAGTTAGCCGAACTACGTTGACTCTGATTTCTCATTCTCTGATGAGAATACGTAGGCATAAAGTGCGACGCTTTGCCGAGTCATTTTTCTTTTCTTTTTCAGCCAGCCTTGATAGGTAGATAGATTATAACCAACCCGTCCAAGTAAACATACAAGCGAGGATCCCGTCGAGTACGACGGACATGAGGGGTGCTAATACCTTCCCCTTGCGTAACCGACTCCCGAACCCAGACAATGGTTGCGATGACCTTGTCTTACCCTTTTTCGTCAGGTTTTTCCGATCGTTTCCTTTCCCGCTCTGAGGGATAAATAACGAAAGGTGGCGACTCTTCTGTCATGCCGGCACCTTATTTTCGCGCAAGCGACAGCTGGCGACTCTGCTGGGGAGGCAACATTTAGGGACTTTTCCCATCCCTTATGCTGGGACCGTTTCCCATCCCCTACGCGAGTCAATCCTATCGCTTGTGTGTTTGCTTGTTGGGTTGCGTTTATTTATCGCATTTTTACTTCTCGCATCTTTACTTCCCGCATTTTATTTCCCGCATTTTATTTCCAGTTTGATATGATTATCTGTGCTGCTGTGGGAGAGGGATGTTACTGTGAGTGAGAAGTCGGACCTGGGCTTGAGTACACACCTAGATATAGTTGCGGAGAAGTAGTAGACGAACCTGTCTGTTGAGCAGGCACAGTTCCCTACGAAAATCTGCGCTCAGACGAGATTCTTGCAGAGGTGCTCCTTTCCGGTCCTGAGGATCTGAAGGGAGTCCAGACGTAAGGATTGTCGACTCTGGGGACCGATCATTTGGAAGTCAGCTAAGAGAGGCCTCTTCATGACTTGACGATGCCACTCCTTCTGGGAATCGTATTGTCACTCATGAATGTCTGTGACGCTGACGACCGCATAGGATGCCGTACCTTTGTCCGTGGATTAGGTCCATCATACCTGTGAGTGGGGTTGGGATATTGCAGGAAACTTTGACCTCCAGACTACCTGGTTTTCTTGACAGTGAATCAGTTATGTTGAGTTCTCAGTTGCAGAGATGTTCTTGATAGAGCAAGGGTTTGATCAGAGGATTTCATCATCGGATGTTTGTCTGTTCTTGATAGAGCAGGCTTTGATCAGTGTATTATTATCAGAAGTTTGTTCTGGACAGGGCAGATTTTGAGTGAGGTCTGAAGATCTCGTCAGCAGTTGTTGTTTGTTCTTGATAGGGCAGATTTTGAGTAGGTTTGAAGATCTCGTCAGCAGCTGTATTTTGTTCTTGATAGGGCAGATTTGTGATTTGGGGTCCGAAGACTTCATCAACAGATATTCCTTGATCTTGCATCCGGGGTCTTCATTATCAGGCTTTCGTTCTTGTCAGAGCAGAATTTTGATCTCGATCCTACCAGATGGTTATTCACAGCAGATCAGATCAGTGGGTTTACATCGGGGTCTCCTTCTCGTCAGTGACTGTTGATACCGAATCTCCACAGCAGCCACCTGGATATATTGTTGCATACCTGCATGTTGCATTAGCTCGCGTATTCATGTTTGCATTCCATTAGCATGTGTCTGTGCTGCAGGCGCGTTTTGTACCCTGATCTTGGTGTCCCGAGCAATATGAGATATTTTCTTCCAATGAGTGGATCCAGTCTTATCATAGCATTGACACTATGTTGGCACGTTGACACCAGAATCAGGGGTGATCTCCTGAACGTACAGACACCCATAATTCATCTTGCATGGCAGAAGCCAGGACTTGTCTTCTAACCTTTGTGTTTGCAGGTTTGACTCAGAACCTGGCAGCTCAGACTAATGGAGCAGATACAAGCTGAACTGGGGAAAGTCCAAAGCCAGCTGGGGCAGGTCATGAATGACATACAGGCAGTGCGTCTGGACCAGCAAGTGCTCAGAGAAGAGAATCAGCAGCTGCAGAATCAGCTGAGCTTTCTCATGGGAGTGGTGAGAAGTATGCTAGATAAGGAGAGTGGTCAAGCACCCAAGGAGGGGACCAAAGTGCTTCCTCCGTTACCGTCATTGCCACCTGTGCTGAAGCCAAGTGGACCTCATGGACCCTCTACACAGCATGAAGCTCGAGGCCTGTCTCGTCGTCAGCCGCGCCGAGCATCTCAGAATAATCCTGAAGGTTATGGTCAGAAGAAGAAGCTACTTGATAGAGCTGTAGACCCACTACCTGTGAGTTATGCCCAGCTGCTGCCGCTGTTGGTTCAGAACCGTGTTCTCAAGCTTCGGACCTTAAATCCACCAGATGAGGGGTCACTAGACGTTGATCTAAGCATGCATTGTGATTTCCACTCAGGAGCACCGGGGCACCATGTTGAAACATGTAAGGCTCTCCGGAATAAGATTCAGGACCTGATCGACTCAAGGGCGATTAGGCTTGTGCCGGGCGGCATAAGAGCATCGGGAAAGTTCATCCCTTACCCTGCAGAAAAGGTGGATGATTCCACTCCTTTGCCTGAAGCTGAGAAAGATCTGGAATATGTCCCGCGACCTTTGGTGACTGAATCGCCTCGATCGCAGTTTCTACCTGGATCAAGCTCAAGGACGCAAGCGCCCAAACGAGAGACCGTCAAAGAATACCAGCCCCAGGATCACAAGAGACCTCGCAACCACGTGGAACAAAGGAATGCCTCTCCCCATCCAGTGCCTGTGCCGTATAGCCAGATTCTTCCACTGTTGGTTCAGAATTCCTTGGTGGAACCGAAAGCTCTCAAGCCCGTGCTAGAGCCTTACACTCCAGGGTACGATCCTCATGCTCAGTGTGGCTACCATGGTGGATCTCTGGGGCATTCAACTGAAGATTGCAAGACTTTCCAGGCGAAAGTGCAGCAATTGATCGACCAAGGGTGTATTTCCTTTCCAGAGGGAGTCTTGGTTGTGCGTGGCGACCTCTCAGCTGTTTGAGCTCGTAGATTCAGAGGGTTGTTTCCAGAAGCCAGTGATCCAGACGGGCAGACGTCCTCAGCATTGGCAGTCCTCGGACTTTTTACCATTTTGCATTTGTAGTTTCTTTTCTGTTAGTTACTACTTGCTGTTAAACATTGTATGTTTCGAATGGTAATATTAATAAAGTGACGTTGCATTTTTCTGAATTAGTTATGTCGTTGTCACTCATTTACTGCATTGCACTGACACTTGCATTTTATTTACTCCGATTTCTTACTATGATTAGCAATGAGCGGAGGGAGGATGATGAAACTGAATACTCATAACCGATGATCGTATCGTTTTCAGATAAAACTTTGCCGATGACGTACAAGGCATTGTTTCAAATCCCCTAAACACCGGAGAGATAAGGAAGAGAATCCCTTGTTAACCACTTCGAGCCGAGAAGTAGGAGTTTCTTTCGGATTGTTAAACCCTTGCATCTTAACCTGGGGCGGGGTAGTTGTCAGTTAGCTTGACCGAGCGTTCAAGTCTTATAGAGGAGTGTTGTCCTTCGAGGACCAATCACATCATATTCCTCGCCGGAGGTCGTACCTCATCAACCACAATGGTTAAACCTCACCAATCAGGAGTGAGGCAGTTATAATCCTTTCGGAGCAATCAAGACAACCAGTGTCGCACGACTCGTTCCAAAAGAAAAAAAAAAGAAATAAGAAAGCCCGCTAAGTAAAAAAAAAGAGAAAAACTAGAAAGCAAATACTTAGGCAAAAATCAGGGCATCCCGCTGGACTTCAAAAGAAAAAATCGAAAAGAACTCAAAAGGAGTCAGTCCAGGCAAAATTAGGGAATCAAAACAAAAGAATGAAAAAGGAAGGATTATAAAAAAGGAAAATCCTCGAACAAGGACAAAGTCGTGTAGATACAGACACCGAAAACGAAAAGGAGTAACTGCCACTCCGAAACACCTTGTGAATTCTTTAACCAGTTGTTCCCAATGTTCAACATACCTCTCGAAGAGGCGAGCGCTCGAGCTAAGTTAACTGAACTGTAGGATCGGAGATCATCACGTAGAAGGGATGGGTACAAATCATGATTTGAGCCAAATATCCTTTGTTTCACGAACCGTGAACCCAACCACGATACAACCCTTAAAAGACCTAATTGAGGCAGGGTTTATTCTGAGAGCGCATTACGATAAGGTTGAGTAACCTGACTCCTTCATGATTTGCTAATCATATCCTTATTGCATTTTTCACTGATCGCATCAGCACTACGTTTGAACTCTTGAGTTCATTCGTCACTCACTAGCATGACACGTAAATGAGTGACAGTACAACATTTTTTCGAAATTTGCATGAACACTGCATTAAAATTACTATTCGTGAATAAACAATTTTAGTTGCAGGTTAGTAGCTGATACGGAGGAACTTCAGCAGGGAATAGTCAATCAGGACTGAATCGCCAGAGGTCTGGATCAGAATGGTGTGCTTTGAAACCCTGCGAATCTGGGGCAATGACTTCCAGCGAGTTTGGAATCAGTTTGTCTGAGGACAAGTCCCAGAGCATCAGTTGATTATGGGGCAGTTTATGCGAGAAGCAGTTGGCCGGAAGTGAATCTTCTCGAGACCCAATCAGGGGCAGTTATCCAGAATTCTTGCGGTTTAAGGGCAGATACCTCCAGTGTTCAATCAGAGCATGTTGAGTCGCTCATCGCTCGTTCAGGGGCAAACTACTTCAGAGATATTGAAGCTAACCATGCTGAGAGTTGATCAGTTGAGGATGAATCCTCCCGTTGTGCAGATGCTGGGGCAAGCCCTCTGAAGATTGTCTTGTTGCCATATGTTCTCGGCTCAGAGTGAATTATTCCCAAAGGTCGGATTGGGGCAAGTTGAATTGCGCTGGGGCAAGTTGTTCAAATGAGTTTGTTCACCCTAGCAAGAATTGAGTATCGGGGAATCGTGTCGTTACCCCGCCAAAACCTGAACCTTCTGAAGAAGCCTTGCGGTCATTGGGTTGTTATCCTACAGCATAACCTGTTACTTGACTCCATGATTGGTAGCCTGTATTCCCTGTGTTGGCGTTGTTGAATCAGGATTGTTTCTCCGCAGAGATGTACGGTTCGAGGTTGTTCCCCCGTACAGTTGGAGACTGCAGCAGATTGAGATGGCGTTTATCCCTCATCAGATTAGGGTCAAGATTGCCCTCAGTAGGCCAGGATCGATATCCCCGAAGCGGAGCGAGTCCTCCTTCTCCAGCAGAGTTCAGTAGTCTCTCCTTCGCAGAATCAGAATCAGAATAGCGAGCATTGATATGTCTTCCCCAGGTAGAGGTGATTCTCTTCCCCAAGCAGACGCGTCCTGAAGGAATGTCACCTCATCGGATGAGTCAAGCACCAAAGGATGATGTCGTTTTTCCCCAGCACCGGGTCACAAGTGCAGAGTTCATGAAAGTGTTCGGGTGCCGAAGCTCGTGTTTTCCCCAGTGAAGTCGCCGAAGCAGGTGTCTTCCCCAGCACCGGGTCACAAGTGCAGAATTCATAGAAGCGTTCGGAAGCTGAAGCTCGTGTCTCCCCCAGTAAAGTCGCCGAAGCAGGTGTCTTCCCCAGCACCGGGTCACAAGTGCAGGTTTCGCAGGAAGCTGTTCGTATGCCGAAGAATGCAATAACTGATGGTACCAGACTGAAGTCTCCAGTGAAATTGGGATTCCCCACCTGAGTCAAGCTCCCTCCCGAAGTTCGATGATTCCTTCTTCCCCAGTAAAGTGTTGGAACAACTGATGTTGTAGTCCCCGGCAGAGATGTACTCTCCCCCGAAGGCAGGTGACCCTTTCTTCCCCAGTGGAATCGAATTCCCCATCAGAGTCGCACTCTCCAGTGAAGTAGAATGATTTCTCTCCCCGGCTGAGTCCGCAGAAAAGCCGAATCCTGGGAAGTTGATCAGATCGTGATTGATTTTCCCCAGCAGAGCGTGGGGCAGCTGATGCTGCATTTCCCCAGAGTCGCACTCTCTCCATCGAAGCAGAATGACTTCTCCTTCCCTAGCCGAGTTTGCAGATGCCCAAGAGATCCGAATCCTTGGAGGTTGATCAGATCATGATTGGTTTTTCCCAGTGGAGTGTTAAACAGCTGAAGTTGGTTCCCCACAGAGTGGTCCTCCCCAGAAGAGTAGCCGAGACGGCCGCACAGTTCATTCTCGCGATTGATATCAGCAGATCCAAGTTCTCGTAGAGCTCCATCCCCTGCAGCAGTCAGCTGAAGTTGTTTTCCCTGCAGCAGTTCGCGGAAGATCAGTTCCCCAGACAGAGCTTAATTGATATTGGCGTGTTCAAGTTCTCTTCAGCAGGATGATTCCTCTATCTGAGCGGTTCTTTCTCCTTGACAGGAGGATTTCCCCCTTCGGCGTTTATTTTGCTGACGGGAACGCATCATTGTGCATGTTTGCATAGCATTATGCATGATTGCATAGCATTGTGCATGATTACATAGCATTATGCATGACTGCATAGCATTTAAACGATGCATAACATCGTGCATGATTGCACAGCATTTAGCATAAACGCATATCATTCCCACCGTGTGGGGCATAGCGCAGAAGCATACGCATCATAAGCATGACCTAGGTCATTATCATCCTTATTGTACAGGTGTACTACCGAGAGACCGGTTGCTTAGGATGATTCTTGATGTTCTCCCCAGCAAGGTTGATTTCTTAGATGATTCTAAAGACCCCGGTGTGATCCCCACGGTCGCTCGCTCGCTCAAGATGATTTTTGAGATCCCCAGCGAAGTCTTCAGTGCAAGATGATGCTTGAATTCCTCAGCAGGGCCGTTTGCTTAAGATGACTCTTAAGACCTCAGTACAGCTTCCCGAGTTGTTCGCCTAGTATGATACTTGAGCTCCCCAGTAGCGTCCGCAGCAAGAGTTGCCCAGGAAGATTCCTGGAAGTACCCAGCAGGATAAAGTCTCCAGAAAGGTTATCAGTTCAGGATGATTCTTGGAAGCGCCCGCCGGAGTTGTTTGTTCAAGGTGATTTCTGGAACCCCCAACGGAGTGGAGGTCTTTTCCCCAGCAGGTGGTTGGCATTTCCCCAACAACAGGCAGGTAGATTGATATCCCCAGCCAAGCACAGTCATGATGGAATGTTTCCTCAAGCGGATCCTGAAGGATTGTCCAGCAAGCCGAAGTTTGTTTATCCCCGTGAGTTTGAGGACTGAATGACATGAGTGTCTTGTAGCCCGAAGGCTATGTTCCCCAGAAGGGTCATTTCCCAAAAAGTCGTTCAGGGCATCTATCGCTTTCCCATGCAGAGTATAGCAGAGGATAGTGTGTTGATCAGCCTGATGTGCTGTGCTCTCCGGAGGAGTCCGTCATCCTCAAGTATAAGTCCAGATGAGATTGGCAGAAAATGCAGCTCCCTTGAAAGGTAGCTCTCCCTCAGTAAAGTTGGTAGGAATCGTCTGAGTGTGCTCTTTCGTTTTTCTCCAGCAGTTGATTGAAGTCGTTTGGGTGAACTCTCTCGTCTTTCTGTAGCAAAGTCTACAAGGTCGTTGGGTGAACCCTTCTTCCTTTTTCCCCAGTGAGTCGTCAGGATTATTTGGGTGAACCCTCATTCCTCTCTCCTCAACAGAGTTGTTAACGTGATGATTATGTCCGGTGACCCGACCTGTTTGCTTTTATTTAGCAACGATTTGACAGGATGTCAAGTGAGTAGCGGCATGATATGTCTGCTCCAGCAATGATGTCTAATCTGAAGATGGATTTCGTAAGCGCCCGATGGCGATATCAGAAGGTTCCGGTGAGTCCAGATTTCCGTGTTGAAGAATCAACAGGTAGCTGAAGACAAGGTTCCAGGGTTGTAGATACAACAGAGTAATTCGTGTGAGTCTGAAGACCAAGTCAGTTATCCTGAGGTGATGATTGAGCGCGATCAAGTGAATGATACGTCTTCTGATTGAAGTCGAAGATGTTCCTCCAGCAATGATGTCTAATCTGAAGATGGATTTCATAAGCGCCAGAAGGCGATATCAGAAGGTTCCTGTGAGTTCAGATTTCCGGGTTGAAGAATCAACGGGTAGCTGAAGACAAGGTTCCAAAGTTGTAGAAACAACAGAGTAATTCGTGTGAGTCTGAAGACCAAGTCAGTTGTCCTGAAGAGATGATTGATCGCGATCAAGTGAATAGTGTGTCTTCTGACTGAAGTCGAAGATGTTTCTCCAGCTGAAGCGGAGTTTTGCCTGAAGGCAAAGTGTTTGAATCCCCGTAGAGTCACGAATGGCTCAGGATGCCATTTCTCTGACAGAAGTCACAGATTTCCTAAGCTGAAGCGAAGGTGCCTAAGGGCAAGGTTATCCCCAAGGTTATGAAGGACCTAGGATTCATTTTTCGGACTGAAGGCCGAAGTATATCCCTGACTGAAGTCACGGATACTCTATAGCAGAGGCGGAGTTGCCTGAAGGCAGACCCGTGTATCCTTGGAGGCCAAGGATCATTTTCATTAGACTGAAGTCGAAGATACCTCCTGCAGAGTTGCCATCCTTGAAGGCCAAGGATGCTTATCTTCAGAAGTACTTGAAGATCTTTTCTAGCTGAAGCTGGAATGGCCAGGGGCCAGGGTTCCATCTATCTTCAGAAGTACTTGAAGATCTTTCCTAGCTGAAGCTGGAAGTGGCCAGGGGCCAGAGTTTCATATATCATTAATGTTGAAGTTCTACAGTGGGATCATTGTGCAGCAGTATTACGATGTTCGTTATGGTTCTGAGGGTGAACCCCAGATCAGAGTGTGCTCGGTTAAGTCTCTCATTCCCAGCAGAATAGTTTCAAATACGCAAGTGTACCTTTTGTTCCATTTACCAGGGGTGAACCCCAGGTCAGAATTGTTCAGTGATATAGTTGTCCAGCAGTGATGCGGAGCATTTTGATTATCCAACGGCGAGGTCAGATTATGTTTGTTTCCGGCAAGCGAGGTTGGATGTTTGTTTGACGGCAATGTCAGACTCCTTAAATCCCCAGCAGAGATGATGTTGGTACGACGGCAATGTCGAGTGTCTCCCAGAATGATGTTTGTTTCCGGCGGCGATGTCAGATCAGTATCTCTCCAGCTAGTTGTTGAGCAGCTAGTGTTGCAGTATTCGAAGATTTGTTCCCCGCAGAGTACCGTGTGCTCGTGCAGTTGGCAAATTTTCGGGTTTACCGGTATTCAACCGTCTCGCACCTTGATTGGCTGAGAGCCGTTCGCTTCTCACCCAGTCAGGTTCAAGCCGTTTGAATAGGGGCAGCTGTTGCACCCCAAAATTTGACCAACAATTATTCATTCATTGAGTGTTTGAAAGTTGATACCTTCACCAGAAAGTTCAAGAGATCCTCAGAAGAATTGGTTTGAAACCAGGGTTGTGTGCTTCACAGTTTGAAAGTTGTGGGTGCTCCTCAGATGATTCTGAGACTTTGAGAATGAACTTGTTGTTTTGAGAGAGCTCATGAGATGTCTTGAAAGTCATCATGAAGCCCTGAGATGTCATTGTGTAAGAATTCAGAAGATTCAACCATGAATGGTAGAATTAGGGTTTTGACTGGGTCAACCCTAGATCAGCTGAAGATTTGGAGAGGGTTGAGACCTAATCCAAGGGCCATGAGATCATGGAATGATGCATAGAGATTATATAAAGATGATTCCTAGACCAACTCATCATGATTGAGGAGTTTGAGAAGTTTCAAGTCAGGGTTTCTGAGGATTGTCAGTGGAAAAACCCTAATTTGACCCCTATCTTCCAGGCAGTTTTAGCTCTAGATGTGATTGATATCTCATCTTCCCCACAACATGAATGTTGTAGAGCTTGTTCTAAGCTTTAATTTGAGTGGTGGAAGTCCTTGATAGGAGTTACAGAGCTCAAGTTATGGTTTTGACAAATTACAGGTCAGCAGAGGTGTGTGAATCTGGGTCCTTGAAAGTCACCCAGCTTGCAGACAACTTTTGCCCTAGTAGGATGATTCCTATGACTTCTTGGTCAACATGAATGTTGAAGAGGATATTCTTAGCTTTAATTTGAGTGGTAGAAGTCCTTGATTGGATTTGTGGAACTCAACTTATGGTTTGAACAAGGCAGGGGTATTTTGGTCATTTGTTAGTTATATGTCATTTTAGCCAATGCCTAAAACTCCTATTTCCAAGCCTCAAATGGAAAAACTCAAAACATGAAAGTTGCTCAAAATGTGATTTTAAGTCTAGAAAGAAGGTCACAAATTGTTGAAAAAGCTCATAGCACAAGATTCCATGATTGGTCAAAAATGAACTAAAAATGACTTATAACTTTGAAAAGTTGAAATTGAAAAGTGTTTTGGAAGATCCACAAATCCAAAATAGGTCATCCAATATATCATTTTGATTGGAAAAACCATTTTGAGAAGATTGGTTTAAGTAGAATTTTCATTTGAGGCTCCAAAAATGGACTTCCTTTGGAAATTTCTTACTTGAAAAAGAAGGTAGCATTGAAAAACCCTACACAAGCCAAGAATGCCCTTGTTTTTCACTCATCCTCATTCAATATCTCACATAAGGACATTTTGAGACAAGATAACAAGGCATGGCATATGAGATGAGATAACCATTTTGGAATATCATGGAATTTTCAAGAAACTTCCACACCCTTCTAGATGAATCTAGAAGCATCCAATCAATCAATATATAAAGAGTGCATTGTGGAGAGTCTAAGGTTGGTGAAAATTGAGCCAAGTCAGAGGAGAGAGAAGGATACATAGCCATTAAAGCTCTTGCTTCAAGTTGAAGCAACTCAAGAATTCTTCCATTACAAGTCTTCTTCTTCAAGAATTGTGCAAACAGAAGGCTATCCATCATCAAAGGATCATCCTGAAGGATTTGCAAGCCCTGGTTCGAGCCATAGCATCACTCACCATAGCTTCTTGACAGGTTGGTGAACTCATCTCTTTCTCTTTATTTATGCTTAGATAGATCATATTATAGGTGTAGAATGATTGTGTTAGGGTAGAGGATTAATCCCTGAGAATTAGAGCAAGATTGGTGAGGTTGTATAACAGAACCATGATTCTTGAATCTTCCATAGCTGGCTGTTTGATGAGTTTTAGGTAGTAAGGATTAGGTTAGAATCACCAGGATAACGTGTAGTGCATCTGTAGACCTTTAGCTTTGAGTTTGCTGAAGTTTGATAGCAGTTGAATATGGTGGTGCCAAGGTGTTCAAGCATTCTGTTAGAACGATCTAGGGCGAATCAAGAGAAGCTGCTCGTACCATTGTGATCTAGGCATTTAGTAGGTCATTTCTTGTTTTGGAATCGAATCAAACCGTGGCGTGTAGAGAGAGATAGGTGAGCTCGAATGAGAGTGCATGGAGGGAGGGTCTGAAAACCCTAATTCGTGTTTGGAGAAGACGAAAGGATAGCCATCAGATTAGTTTCAAAGATTGACTCATTCTCCCAATCCAGCGGCTGTGATCGCGTCTGAGAAAAGAGAGGGAAATTTTAAACCCAATGAAACGCAGCGTTTCATTTAGGGCGTTCTGGGCTCAGTCTTCTATTTCCACCCCCCTTTATTTCTGGCCCAATTCATTTAACTGGCACGCTTGCTATCTGTACCCCCCCTCCCTTTTAATTCATTTTATTTCTTTTATTTTCTTCTTTAATATTTCTGTTTTGAATAATTCATTAAAAATAGATAAATAATGTTTTTTTAATTTCTTCTTTTTTTCCTGAGTAGATTAAAATGAATAGAAAATTATAAAAATAAAATTGAGATTTTATTTTTAGGTTTAATTTTTTTAATAGATTTTCCAATTAAATAGCTTTTTAATTGTTTAATCTTGTGTCATGATTTTGTAGGAATTATTTTAGAACCTTCCTTTAGGGTTTTTAATTCATTCTTTTTTGTGCAATTAGATGATGAGTCATAGTTCCCCATAGGATTTTTTCTAGATTTTTTAGAATTGATTTTGATTAGTTTAATTAGGGTTGATTTAGGGTATCCTGATTAGGGTTTTAATTGTGCATAGGTGATGAATTCCTTTCTTTGATTGAGTTTCATCTTGATTTTTAGGTAGAAACCTTAGTAGATGTTATGAGTAGGTATTGAGGACCCTTGTGAATATTTGCTAGATTTTTCCCCATTAGTTTAGTATTTTTAGGTATTTTCTGAAGTTGCCTGATGATTTGGTTTGTTCAGTGGGTTATCTGTTCATTTGTGGGGTTCATTCTGAGGAATTTGTTGAGGGGCTTGTGTTGCCTTGAAGATATTGATGGAGAGAAGATTGTAGATCAAGATTCAGAGACCCAGAGCCTGTCTTGTCCCTTGTCTGTGAGGTTTGAGATCCTGAAGTTTGAAGGAAGTTCATGGTACTTTCCTGAGGAAGGCACTATGAATGACTTTCATTCTTTCTTCTCACCTCTTTCTCAAGTATCCAATGATGTTGGAGCCAACTTGTGAGTTTAATTTCTCCTGAGGAGGAATGTAAACTGATCACATGTTGTTGAGCCACATGGGATACAATTCCTAAGTGGAAGCCTCCTAGTACTTTCCTGAGGAAGGTCCTATGGGTCTATTCACTTAGTTCCATTAGTTTATCTAGGATTTCTCAAGTATCCAATGATGTTGGAGCCAACTTGTGAGTTTAGTTTCTCCTGAGGAGGAATGTAAACTGATCACAGTTGTTGAGCCACATAGGGTACAACTCCTAAGTGGAAGCCTCCTAGTACTTTCCTGAGGAAGGTCCTATGGGTCTATTCACTTAGCTCCACTAGTTCAGATAGGATTTTCTAAATATCCAGTGATGTTGGAGCCTGCTTGTGAGTTTAATCTCTCCTGAGGAGGGATGTAAACTGATCACAGTGGTTGAGCCACATAGGGTATGACTCCTGAGTATACACCTCCTAGTGCTTTCCTGAGGAAGACACTATGAGCCTGCTTGCTTAGCTCCCTTTCTTTGGTAAGCTTGTTCTGAAGCTTGAAGACTGGGATTGATTTCTCTTGTTAGGGTCTTGCTTTAGTGCTTAGATTTGTTTAGACTCTGTGATTAGGGTTAGGATTAGAGAATAGGTGATTCTTTCTCAAGCATGTGTGTTTGTTTGCCTGATGGCACTTCATTTCCCTTATCTGTTATTGCTTGATAGCATGTTGTTTATCTTCAGTATGGTTACTGTTATTTCATGACTGGCTTGAGGTTGAGATGAGCTTGTGGAGGCTGAAGCCCCACACACATTTCCTCCCTCACTTGCATTGCATGCATTTTACTGTTAAGCTGATGTTTTTGTCTGTTTCTGTGTATCATTGACATGATCCCTTAGGACTCTCATTTCTGCTGATGAGGATTTGATGATAGACTTTTAGGTTGAAACCTATGCATGACAACTTCTAGGAGTTCCCTGTTCAAACCTCAACTATAGGATGAATCCATGGCATGATAACAGTAGGACTTGATAGTCTCCCTCCTAGTTGAACCATTCTTTCCAGTAGTTTCCCGAACTACGTTTGCTCTGATCTTTCATACCAGATGAAAGTACGTAGGCATAGGACGCGATATCCTAGCGAGCAACTTTCCCCCTTTCCCCGTAGTTAGCCGAACTACGTTGACTCTGATTTCTCATTCTCTGATGAGAATACGTAGGCATAAAGTGCGACGCTTTGCCGAGTCATTTTTCTTTTCTTTTTCAGCCAGCCTTGATAGGTAGATAGATTATAACCAACCCGTCCAAGTAAACATACAAGCGAGGATCCCGTCGAGTACGACGGACATGAGGGGTGCTAATACCTTCCCCTTGCGTAACCGACTCCCGAACCCAGACAATGGTTGCGATGACCTTGTCTTACCCTTTTTCGTCAGGTTTTTCCGATCGTTTCCTTTCCCGCTCTGAGGGATAAATAACGAAAGGTGGCGACTCTTCTGTCATGCCGGCACCTTATTTTCGCGCAAGCGACAGAACTGCAAAAACTGAAATTAACTGAACTGATATAATCTATATATTAAATCCAACTATTACATTCATGTTGAAGTCATACAAACTTTAACTAAACATAATACTTCCAAACAAATCGTAATAACCTAACTACCCCTAACAACTAATACAATGATAATCATCACAAACATCAAATTCAAAATCTTTTTCCACTTCATGATATTCTTCATTTCAATTTCAAGTTTCATCAGCTTTTTTCCTAATTCTTCATTTTCCATTGTCGCTTTTTCAATGTCCTTTTTTGCTTCAGCAAGTCCCTTAGTTACCACACTCAGCCTATGGATCCAAAATTGCTCCTTCTCATCACCCATCTCCTTATAAAACCAATCAAAGAAGCCACAACCAACTTGCATACCTCTCTGTAAGATTCATTGTTTAGAGGATGATGGATAATAAACAGAAACATAAAAAAATAGAAACATAAACATAATTTACACAAAAACATAACTTCAATAGAGAACAAAACCAGCTTGCATACCTTATAATTTGGATCACCCCACAAAATTTTCCCCATATTCTTAACAGTAGTTGCCCTTTGAAGAACAACCATGTCTCCACAATGGCACATGGGCTTCCATCGTGACCGACTACAAACATCTGAATCCCGACTTTTCGTTTTTGAAATGGAAGAGGAACATCCGGATTTCATGCTTGCCCTAGATTAATTTACGGATTCGTGATTGGGATTGTAATTTGGGATTTGAGATTATTTTAGGGATTTCAACAGAAGGAGGAGGGAGAAGGAAGACACATCATGAACAAGATTGTCACCTCATCTACCAGATATACAAAACAAACAGACGTTTGGGGGCAACTGACAAACGAACGTTTGGGAGCAACTGACGGTGAGGACTAAAATGACACTATTTTAAAAGTTAAAGGACCCATTTGGCACTTTTTAAAGATAAGAGACCAAAATGGACCCCGAGCTAATGTTAAGGGACCAAAAATGTTATTTTGCCTTATTATTATTATTATTATTATTATTATTATTATTATTATTATTATTATTATTATTATTATTATTATTATTATTATTATTATTATTATTATTATTATTATTATTATTATTATTATTATTATTATTATATATTTAAACAATTCTCTCAATTGTTGTTAACTCCAAATTAATTTATCAGGTATACTATCTTTAAATATGATAAATAAATTAAAAATATTATAATTGAAGCGCTTTATAAATCAAACATATAAAATTAAATAATTATAAAATCATTATATCATGGTCACACAAAATAAACCATTTAAAATCGACCGTTTGATTTATGATCAAGGAGTTAAGATTAAAAGTTCCAACTAAATAATTAAATAAAAATATGATATCCGAGCAATAATACTTGGGCAAACATTTTTGGATGGGATATCGTTTGTATGGTGCATGCTTGTGTGACATGTGAATTGGATTTGTGTTGTTTTATCTATTATTGGCTATTGCTTTCTTGTATTAGAAATATTTCTGAAATGACTTCTTATGAATGTTAGATACTCAGTGGCATTAAATTTAGTACATTATACATACATGATTCAATTAGAGGAAGTTTATAATGTTTAGATAACCCAATAGTTTTGATTAAATTTAGAATAGTCCTAACTCGAGAAATTTATAGGAATTCAATGGCACTCAAAAACCCCATTGATGGCAAAAACAAGGGAGAGTTATAACTTGAAGAATCAAAGGTGGATACACAACAATTGTAGAGAAATCATCATTGATGCTAATTCATCTCTATTAGTCTCATTTGACAATGAGCAGTTAAATCACTCTCTAGTTGGGATTAGATGTAATTAATCATACTCATATGTATTATTATTTTTATCATGATATTATCGATAATCTAGTTATTCATTACTATTTATGATTATCCTTGCTTTAAATATTTGATTATTTATATTTGAATAGTTATTGAGAAATACGATTTGAATCTCGATTTAGGATAATCATCTATTGAACACTAAACTCTAAAGATAGATTTAAGTTTAATATTCACTGAAAGTATTGATTCTTAATGCTATCATATTATTCAATAGGTTAAGAGATCGTCGATTGAACAATACGGTTGAAATCATATACTTGTTTATACATAAACAATTTTTGTTAGCGGCACGTGATAAGTTTGATTAATAATTAGGACTGATATATCTGATTAGGAAAATACATACGAAATGGGTTAATGAGCTCTAATCCCATCAAGTTTATATATTTGTTCTTTTACATATCATTTACCGTTTTCCATTCCTTTACTTTTCGTTAAAAAACAACTTAGACATCATCTCTTAAAATCATACTAATTATTGAACAACTGTAATATCAGACTAGTCCATGTGGATACAACAAAATAATTACTTTTGATTCTACACATAAATGGCGTCGAAAGTGTCATTTACTATCTCAGTCGAGTCTTAAATGACGTAGAAACTAGGTATAACTTATAAGTAGGGGTGAGAATAGGTCATGCCAACTAACAGAGGCCTACAACCTACCCCACATAGGCTCAGGCCAGACCAAACTTTTTAATAAATAGATAAGGTCTATGTTTTTTTTATAAGCCTATTTAGCTAAAGATGATAGGGTATAGGCAATAAAAAAAAGCCTTTAAGCCTACCAGGCCGACCTATTTAAAAAAACTCAATAAATTTATTATTATTATATTGTATTTTATACTTTGAATTAAAATACGAAAATAAAGCTTAGTTATCTTGAAGAACTTGTGAAAGTAAGTTGAAAAAATATTATAAATAATGTCATAAAATGTTGTCATAAGTTTTTTTTTCTTCATAAATTCTCTCCAACAAGTAACATCACCAAACTTATGTTAATAGGTAAACTTAATGAGACAATAAAAACAAACATTTAGTCTCATTGATCTTCTAATATGTTAGTCTATTTAACATTAGTTGAATTTCTTATTTACAAGTGTTCAAATGAATTAGACTTTTAAGTAGGCTAGTAGGCCAATCAGACCTTCGAAAATGTCAGGTTCAAGTCTAAAAATAAGCCTTTGATAAACTATAAGCCAGACTTAGGCTTTGAATTTTTTAACAGGCCAAACTCAGGCTTGAAAAAACGTAGCTCGGCTCAGCCTACTCTCACCCCTATTCATAAGAAAAATTGTGTATATGTATGTATTTCTCACAAACAAAATTAAAGCATTATATAAAACCTATTGATGTCCATGTTTACTCGCATGTTGATATTATCAAACATTTGATGTTGAAACCCATTATACACAGTCGAAATGGAAAGTGGGCTTTGGCCTTAGCTGAATATTCCCTGACATATGCGCTTTTGAAGACCATGAAAGGGCAATCGTTCTTGACTTTATTGTCGATCACGTGATAGTCAAAGCAACATAAAACTACTTGGATTGAAACCATGGAATTTTGATCATTTATCCCAGAGGATTTCCAACCAAGTTTAAATTTAAAATTGAAAGTTGTTGCTTCAACAATGAGGCAGAGTATGAAACTTTAATAATAGACTCTACAATCCTGTTAGACTTGGGAAAAAAAGTCGTAATCAAAGGCGAATCAGAATTAGTAGTGAAGTAATTGACAGAAGAGTATGAGTGCATCAAAGAGAACTTATTGATGTATTTCGTCATGGAAAATTCATTTCTAAAAAGATTCAACGCAGTCGAGATCAAACATGTGCCTCAAATAGAAAATTAAGAAGCCAATGACTTAACACAAATTGCTTCAGGATACAAAGTCCCCAAAGGAAAACTAGAAGAGTTAATTGAAGTAAAAGAGAAGTTGATTTCGACCAGTCTTTCCCCCTCAAAATCGTCAAAGTGAAAACTTGTGGGGGCGGAGGAGTTTGAAGAGTGGACAAACTCTGAAATTTCTGAAATTTTTTGCCATATACAATATGTCAAAAAATGATTGGCAAAAATCGATTTGAGAGTTCTTATAAACAATGGGAACAACAGATCAGAAGATCAAATATAAGACATTAAGTTGTGTCATTATTGGAAACGAGTTGTTTAAAAAGGCTCTCGAAGGTATTTTGCTTAAATGCCTTAGTGAAAGTGAGGCTTATTTGGCAATTGCATACGCCCGTGATGGACTATATGACGCTCATCAAGCAGGAAACAAGATGAAATGACTTTTATTTCAACAAGACATCTATTGGAGAACTATGTTAAAATATTGTGTCGAATATAAAAAACATGTGTTGAAATAAAAGTTTTAATGAGCTTTCTCGCTTCGAGTTCACTAGGTATCGCTAAGTAAAATTGTTGATTTATGGGATCTTGGAATTTATGTCTTCTCTTGCCTGGTGCTTGTTATGGCTCTATAGGCGAGAAAACTGATTTTGAAATTCTTGAACTTTTTGCCTTCTCTTGCCCAGTGCTCGCTGTGGCTTGCTAGGCGAGACTGTTGATGTTGGAATTCTTGATCTTTCTGCCTTCTCTTGCCTGGTGCTTGCTATGACTCGCTAGACGAGAGTAGTGAAGATCAAATTCATGCTTTGCATGACCAAACTTCAAGGTGAGTAAAAATACCTACAAAAAATGGTTAGAATCATTTAACCAATGCATAATTGAATGGTATCCAAGATTTTCACTATGGTTAGAGTTTTTATGCTCGAAAATTACGAAGAAAGTTAATAAATGCACTAATTCCATTTATCTATTTACCATATTTTAGCACTTGTAAACTCTCCCCAACATAGAATTTTGTTTATCTTCAAACAAAAAATTTCAAAAAGCTATTTGAATGCCAAAGCAAATTTTCAAGTTTTTTCATGATCAACCAAATTGAGAGAAAAGATGAAAATGTACGATTCAATTATAGAATGCACATGCAATAAGCATACCACTTACATTGGCATTCTAGAAGTTTCACAAACAACCAAATTTTTAGTCCGAACTTTTAAACAAAATTTTGACATAGATAAAATATATTTTAGGCTAAATACCCTTTTTGGTCCCTTAACGCTATTCCGGGGTCCATTTTGGTCCCTTAATTTTTAAAATGTTTAAATCAATCCCTTAAGTATTAAAAATTGGAGCACATGAGTACTTTCCGTCTGTTTCCTCCAAATGGACGTTTGTGAACGGCGACGTGGCAGATGACACGACTGTTCTTTTTGTTTTCCTCTCTCTTCTACATTCGTGTCATGCAGTTTCCTTAGAAATCATATTAGGGGCTTAGGGTTCCATCTGATCCCATCTCAAATTGTTCAATCAATTTCAGAAATTGAAGGTTGTAGCAACAAAAACACTCTCATGCAAAAAGATGAAAGCTGTGAATCTTAACACATGGACACACTCCAATTTCATGTTCAATAAAGTTGATGCTACTAGATTCAACTTTACCCATTTCGATTTCAAATCTTATACGTTTGAAAAAAGATAAAGAAAGAAGATTAAATCACACCAAATTAATAAATTACAACTATTTTGTGCTTCAACGTGAAACTTGAAAATCCACGTTGAAGCACAAAATATTCTCCCAACAAACATTAAACTTTGCAATACCAAGGTTACAATATTTCTATGTTCAATAGAGACGAGGAAAAAATCCATAAATTTAAATTTCTTTACGACCTCTAAACATCTAAGCTTACCAACCGGTTCATAACTGAAAGCAGATATGTGAAAAAGGAAACATATCCAAATATCAAACCAGCAAGAAATGTCAAAGGATGATACTCTCTCAGAGGTGTGAACTTGTCATAAACACCGACGTGGTCGGCGAGAAGCTTTGTTGTTGCTGAATATGTGAATCTTTCAATCACTAAACTGCAAATGCGAAATCTGTGAATCTCTGCAGATTTTTCATGAGACGTGCAATGAGTGAATTTTCTTTATTCATGTTAAATCCACATCAACACATTACAATGCCATTAGAATATTTTTTTGACTTTGACGACCCAAACGAAAGGATTAACGTAACACTGTTTTAATAGTTAAAAAATTAATTTGAATATTTTAAAAATTAAGAGATTAAATTGGACTTCGAGATAAAATTAAGGGACAAAAAAAATATTTAGCCTATATTTTATGAAAAATATGTGTGTCAGATAGAATTGTGGGGTTGGAGGATAAGTTCTCAAAATCTAGAAGGAACGGCCCAACAGGAATTTATACGGGCCTGGGTCCATGCAGTTTTTAGATTTCATCCTCCCGCCACTAAAATCAAAAAGACGAATATGATAAACATTCCCTCGCATTTTTTAAGCCGAATAATAAAAATAAATAAATAAAAAACGAAAATAAATTAAAACCCTTCACCGCTAAACTGAACTATTACCATATCACAAGTCTTCTACGAGAAGTTTCGCTTCAAAAATAAAAAAGGGGCAAATTTCCCTCTGTATGTTATCGGCACTGAATCTCCAACTTCGCTTCGATTTCTTCTCAAATGCTTGAAGCCAACCACTCACCGCGAGTCTTTCGCGGTGTTCGTTTCACCCTCTTTGGTTTCGACCCTCTCACAGAAAGCAAGGTTTTCCCTCTTTTCACTTTCTTTTAAAATTTCGATCTAGAAGGTTTTTTTTTTCTTTAACTTGATAAATTGATATTTTTTGTTGTATAGATACGATTCAAACTTGTAAATGGCGGTGGAATTGATGCGGGGAAGAACAGTGATAATTGTACTCATGTTATCGTTGATAACCTTGTTTATGTGAGTTTGATTTATCTATTTCTTTTTTTGTTGTTGTTGTTTTTGCTTAATTTGAATTCAAGGAAGTTAACTGTGTGTGTAGGACGATCCCGTGTGTGTTGCTGCAAGAGAGGATGGAAAGACGCTGGTTACCGCATCGTGGGTCGAACACAGTGCTGATATTGGAGTTCCTGTTGATGTTACATCGGTTTGTTTCTTCTTTCTTTCGTTAAGTTTCGGTTTTTATTGGATTGGAATGTATTTTGGTACTGTTGTAATTCATGAATTTCTGTCACAGTCATCATCAGTATTAGTATAAATGATTATTAGTTAATTATCAACCATTAACTATTTGCAGGGTATATTTATTGGATCTATTTAGAAGCTTATAATGAGACTAGTAGGAAGCAACATGTAGGATTCCTGTTGAGAATTACCACGAAACTGGTCATTGTAGTGAATATTGGGCTTTGAAGTGGGAATTGTATCCCTTTATTTGTGTAGGTCATGTATCTGTCCAATTGGATTTATCAAGCCCTGCTGAGTTTGAATTTCAGACTTGACTTATATAAGTCAAAACTTAGGCCTTCTAATTTTGATTCGTGTCACGGCAACTGATATTGTATCACTTCATCATTGAAATGGCAATAAGAGATAAAATTGTTGTATAGATGAGAATGCTGAGTTAGATAAATGAGGTAGTGAGAGAAAAAAGATAAGAATAGGAATGAATGTATTTGATCAATAGTAGGAGTAGCATGTGAAGATAAAGGCTTAATGAGAGCAATGAATAATATGGGAGTTTTAAATTAAAACATGATAGAAAAACCGAAGAAACCTATGGTAGAGAAAATTCCTTCACCTAAATGAATTTATTGGATGTATAGTTTGAGAATGGCATTGATTGGTTCTTGAAGCTGTTTGTTGTATAGGCTTGGTTAGTTGGTTCTTAGTACTACTAAACCTCTATGTACTCTACATTTCACATAAAAAGGATTAGAAATGATTGAAGTTTTTCACACTTCAATGAATTTGCCTATAAAAAATTAGGCATAAAGCATAATACATTTCATTTAAAATTTTTTTTTACACTGTCAAGAAACTCTTGTACTTTAACAAATCATTTTGAGAACTAGTTGAAGAGTTTATGCATGTACTTTTTGATTTTGTAGGAAAAATTTCTTGAAATGTCACCTTTTAAGCAGTGTTAATTGTGTTTTCCATATACTAGGTTATGTACAGACCGCTTAAAGACTTGAATGGAATTCCGGGTGCAAAAGATTTGTTTGTTTGCTTGACTGGTTATTTACGCCAGGATCGGGAAGACATTATGGCGAGCATCTGTTATACTTTGTCATTTTTAATTTGCCAAAGAGCTTATGCACATTGTTATGTAACAATTCTTGACTTCATATTTTCTCTCTTCAGACCATGGTTGGCTTGATGGGTGCTGGGTTTTCTAAGCCGTTGGTGGCAAACAAGGTTACTCATCTTGTATGCTACAAATTTGAAGGTGTGTTTTATATCTGTTCTTGGTATTTGCAATCAAGAGCATCCCGATACCGCTTTTGATCAATTCATTGGTTTCACTTATAGATTACTAATGGAGTAAACCACCCATTTTATCTCTGGATTTACACATTCTCTCCTGCCAGCTTCGTCCCTCAAAGTAAATGAAAATAATATGTAATTAGTATTCCTTATGTTTCACAAGTAGTCCCAACGTTTTGTCCGATTTGTATATTTAGTTCTTGCTCCTATATTTTGATAAATGTCACAAAATGATAGGGACTAACATAACAGATGTGACAAAGTGTTAGTGACTACTGATCATTTTTCATTAACTTGAGAGACAAAATAAGAGACACGGTGTAATTTCAGGGACAAAATTGGTATTTTATTCATTATTGATGTGTAGGAATATCATTTCATTCCTCCTTTCTTTTAAATTCCTTTTTGAAATTTGACTTTCAATTTCAAAACTTTTTATTTTTTATTTTTTTATTTTAAAACTGCCATATAGGGGAAAAGTACGAGCTTGCAAAGAGAATGGGCACAATAAAGCTAGTTAATCATCGTTGGCTGGAAGATTGGTATGTATACCTTATCTCTTGCTTCACTTAGAATTACAAGGTTTATTACTTTAAAATGATATAGATGAAATCTCATGTATTTGAGCTCCTACAAGTGATCGATTCTAATGATTACATTTATCTTTGTTTTCCAAGTCTAACTTGCTGTTTATTTCTTAAGCTTGAAGGATTGGGCGCTTCTTCCTGAAGACAAATATAACAAGAGGTTAGGCATTGTACGATAGTATAAATGAAAGTTAATTATCATTTAGAATATGTTTTTATCACGTTGTAGCAGGCAATGTAACTCTCGTGTTTCACTTTTAACGTATTAACATTCGTAAAGGTTGATGAGGGGGAATATTTTTCTCTGCTTGCATATTTATCATGGACACTCATGTATTTGAGGATTACTGAGGATTTTTTTCCGTTATTATTGGACAAACTTGATAATGATTGTGATGATTGATCTTATGACAAGATATTTTAGCTTATTGTGTGGAATATACGAATATAATATGGCAAAATGTTGGGTGGTTTAGCAGAAACAGGAAATTAAAATAAGTGTAGTAGAGATAAAGATGTTTCGTTGGATGTGTGGTAAGATTAGATTAGATAAGATTAGAAATGAAAATATTAGAATGTTGAAGTAGCACCTACATTTGAAAAATATGGTGGAAAATAAATTTAGGCGGTTTAGACATATAGAGAGAAGACTTGTAGATTCTGTTTTAAGGAGAATAGATCAAATGTAGAGGAGTCAAACAACTAGAGGTAGAAGAAGACTTTGAAAAATAAGGCAATTAGACATTACTTTAATAGGCATACAATATGTAGTTGAAATACATATTATATTATTGTTTAAAAGCTTTACGATCTGATGCAATCATTCATTCTTTTCATAAGATGTCGTCATAATCATTTACATGTTTATTTCCCTTGGCTTTTCCATGTAATCCATTTTCAAATAATAACTCAACTTTATTTCATTCTCAAACAGTGGTTTTGAATTGGAGATAGAGGTGGAAGAGGCTAAGGATTCTGAGGATGAGGCTGAAGATTCCAAGCCGGGGCAATTAGGGGGAAATAATATAAGCAAAAGTCCCCCTGGTTCAAAATTCGGTACAGCTGTGACTCATGGATTGTCCAGAACTTTAAGAGAGGAGACATCAAATGCCATCCCAGATTCTACTGGTCCACAGGTCTTGCCAAACATCAATATCGGTGAAGATCCTTCAACTACTACAAGAAATAAGAACAATTCTGATCAAGATGCAGACTTGAATAATGTTGGTGACCTAAAGGTAAGTTGTAAGGTTCTGGATGTTTCTTTGCGTTCTACATCATGTAAGCTACCTGAATCATATGTTAAGACCATTGACTCTAAAAATGCTGTTTTTCCAAAGGCACATGGCTTCCAGGATATAGGCATTACTGGAAATACAAGTTCATCTGCTCAGCAACCTAATCTGCAGGATGGCACTTTGGAGACCAAGAAGTTAAGTCACACAAGATCAACTTCTACAAATGCTGATGGACTTGTGCATTCAGATGAAAAGCTTGGTGCTGCGAGTTACTCTAGGAAGAATCAAAAGGGGCTTACCTTTCCAATGGTATCAGACGAATATGAAGGTAGAGAAGGCAACAACCTTGAAACCCCTTCCACCAAGGTAGAAAAGGCATGTGAGGGAATCAAGTCTGCTTGTGCTGAAGGTTCTGGGAAAGAATCTGCTGTTATTCTAGAGGGTAATGGAAATAATTTATTGCCTCAAAAGAGGACAAATGAAGCTGCTGCTTCTACCAAATTAAAATCAAGAAAGATCACTGGTAATGCAAAATTGTCTATTGAAAGGACACCGCTAAAAAATGGTAAATCTCAAAGATTAAAAGTCCCATCTGAGGTTGATGAACCACCTATGTCTGCTGACTTTCTTTCTGTTGACAAAAATGGTATAAATAACTCAAATACTTGCTTGATTGCTAAATCTGCAGCTTCTGCCTCCAACTCAGTGGCAATTAATAAGCCTAGCTCAGAAAATGCAGAGTCGGCTCAATGTAATAATGCTTATCTGAATTCAGCACAAAAGGCTGTTCAGAGCTTAAGTGAGTCTAAAACTAGTGGTGATCCTGATATGACAGGTTTTGGAATGGGACAAGGTGATAACAAAGCAGAGGAGCATAATATCACTACAAATCTTGATTTTTCATCACCAGGAAAGAAGTCAAAGAGTGAAGGGTTTGCTGGTCTTGATGATTGGGATTTAAGCAATGAAGAAAACGATAAGCTGGTTAGAAGGTCACCCTGCAAGAAATCAACTGTCAAGAGAACTTTGGGTTCTAGACCCAGAAAAGGTGCTACTGCTAAACTGAAGAGTTCAGTTTGCTTGAATAAAACTATGCAGCAAGATGAAGGCTTAAGTTCTTCCAGTGGAAGCAAAGAAATAGCAACTTCTGGTGCTAAGAAGCGTCAGGCATCACCCCCAGTCCTTGATGTTAACAAATTGATGGAGCAAAAAGCGGTTAGTGAATATGCAGAAGATGCTGGTGGCAGAACTGATATTTTGGATGATGAAACAGAGGCTCCAGATGACAAATGTGAATCTGAGTTGGGTATGGCTCCTGAGGAATTGGTTCATCTTTCAAAAAAACTTGACACCTCAACAGAAGACAAGTTAGAAACAGTTGAACCTGATAAAAAATGTGAAGTAATGCCTCCTAAAAAATTCACAAATGAAACTGAAAAACAGAAATCACCTTCACTGTTAGACCCAACCTCAAAGTTGAAAGTAAAGCATCAAGCGATAAAGCGTCCTGCTAGTAAAACCAAGAAGCCCACAACTGCAAAGAAAATAGCAAAAACTGTAGAGGCAGTATCGGGGGAGATGATTCCTACTGAGACAAGGGACGAGGCAGAGATAATCCTGCCTAATCTAGAAGAGAAGTTTGAAGCAGCTGAACCTGATAAAAAATGTGAAGAAGCAGCGTCTCCTAAAAATTTTACAAATGAAACTGAAAAACAGAAACCACCTTCACTCTTAGACCCAACCTCAAAGTTAAAAGTAAAGCATCAAAGAATAAAATGTCCTGCTAGTAAAACCAAGAAGCCCACAGCTGCAAAGAAAATAGCAGAAACTGTTGAGGTAGTATCTGGGGAGATGATTCCTAATGAGACAAGTGATGGGGCAGAGATTAAAACCCTGAGAGAAATCTCTGTACCTTCTGATATAAAACGCCCCGCTAGTAAACCCAAGAAGACTGCAGCTGCAAAGAAAATAGCAAAATCTGTTGAGGCAGTATCCGGGGAGATGATTCCTAATGACACAAAGGATGAGGCAAAGATAAAAATCCTGAAAGAAATGTCTGTACCTTCTGATATAAGTGAGAACTCAAATACTCCAAGAAATAAGCCAGAGAATTTTGTTGAAGAGGAGAAGGAGAATAGACCAAATGTCGGAGAGCACGATTTAGTAGAGGAAAGAAATGTTGGAAATCGAACTATTAAATCTAGTGTTAAGCCAGCAAGTATGAAGTCTAAGAAAATGAAGCACAGTTCATCTATATCAGAATTTAAAGCAAGAGTAAAAACTGAAGCTACATGTTTTATCTTAAGCGGCCATCGCCTACAAAGAAAGGAGTTTCAACAAGTAATCAAGCGTTTGAAAGGAAGGGTTTGCCGTGATTCTCATCACTGGTCATATCAGGCAACACACTTCATTGTTCCAGACCCTATAAGGAGGACAGAGAAATTTTTTGCTGCTACTGCATCAGGAAGGTAAGAAAAAGCAGGCATGTTAGAAAATTAAGTCTGCATAGCCTGCCCCTTGTTACTGACAGTTTTCAAACATTGATGCATGCATATAAATAGTCTAACTATTATTGGGTGGAATGCAGGTGGATTCTTAAAACTGACTACTTAACTGCTAGTAGCCAGGCAGGAAAATTCTTGCCAGAGGAGCCTTATGAGTGGCACAAAAATGGTCTCACTGAGGATAGTGGTGCCATCAATATGGAGGCTCCAAGAAAGTGGCGGCTGTTGAAAGAAAGAACAGGACATGGTGCCTTCTATGGGATGCACGTAGTTGTTTATGGCGATTGTTTTGCTCTACCTTTGGTATGTTTTCCTTGATTTATGTTGTATATTCTTTTCACCTTCATATGGTAATGTGTATTTACAACTAGTCCTCATAACATGATGTAGTTTGTCTTTCAAATAGAAGTTTCAATGAGTTTGACACATGTTTCTTATCCAACTTAATTGTTTCACAGAACATGTTTCTTATCCAACTTAATTGTTTCACAGGATACTCTGAAGCGTGCGGTCAAAGCTGGGGACGGAATAATATTGGCAACATCTCCTCCTTATACTCGCTTCCTTAATAGTGGGGTTGACTATGCCATAGTTAGCCCTGGCATGCCACATGTTGATGTTTGGGTCCAAGAGTTCTTAAAACATGAGATACCATGTGTTGCAGCAGAATACTTGGTTGAGTATGTCTGCAAGCCTGGAGTCTCCCTTAAGAAACATGTACTGTATGACACTGAAACCTGGGCGGATAGGTCATTTGAAAAACTTCAAATCAAGGCAGAAGAGATTATTGAAGAGGTCATTCCTCCTGAGGATTGCAATGATGATGATGATGATGTAGCTTGCCAAGTATGTGGCTCCCGGGAAAGGGGAGATGTCATGTTGATTTGTGGAGATGAAAGTGGATCTGTTGGCTGTGGAGTGGGTACCCATATCAATTGCTGCAGTCCTCCGCTCACAACTATTCCCGAGGAAGATTGGTTTTGCCCAGAATGCAGTAGTAAAAAATACTCGAAAAATCCCAAGAAAAAGAGAAAGGGTGCATTAGCTTCATCAAAAACCAAGTGAGTCTGTTCCCGTGTAATCTTATTTTTATCAATCATTAGCCCTGGTCATTGTACGTTACACTGTTATTGTTCCTATGTAGCTAATAATTATGTAAAAATCTTTTTCAGATTAACAAACTAATTTTAATTTACATGCTTGGGGTGACACCTCATAGATTCAGTGACAAATAACAAGTTGAAACTCTGAAGATACATGCATATGAAAATACGAAAAATAAAAGATTATTTTTTATTGCACCCTATATGTTTGTACTGCACTGCGTGAAGTTTCACAAATATCCTTTGTTTTTAGAGATATATTTTTCGACGCATTTCATTTTTGAGTAAATTTTGACATATTTTGGAGATATATTTCTAAAATAATATTAAATTTTAAACATTTAGAACATGTCAATCATAACCCATTTTCATTTGAATTATTCTGGAGATGCATTTGAGGGAATTTTCTGAAAATAAATCTCCGAAATGTATTCGAACATGTTTTTTTTTATAATGAGCTATGCATTTGTTTTTAGATGAAGTATGAAACACTATCTCGAATAAAAAAACAAACCTACAAATTAATAAAAGATTAATATTGCGTGTGTCAAAAATAATATTGTAATATAATAGTAAAATATCGTTCAATATGAGATTCAAAATGTAGTAATAATGACAGAAATAAAGTACGGACTATAATGCAATATTAAAATAAAAAGAGACTACTATTGGGTGTGCTTGACAACCTTTCCTCTACCCCTTCTGCCTCCATCGCCTGCTCTGCCTCCTTGTCTATCGATCCTCCCTGTCCTCTGACGATGTCTTTAGTACGATAGTGTCTTATGTGCCTCTTTCATCATGGCATACAAGACTCGCATGACAACAAACTCCTTAGGAAAGATACTATCGTCAATGCCTGTTTGCGCAATCTCAACTATGCGACGACATTGAGGCAAGACATCCTTAATACAGTCTAGTTGAGCCTCCTCCTCCTCTATAATCTCTTTGAGCTAATCTCGACGGATCTTCTGGAGTAGTCTGCACTATTACAGATGTGAGATCCTGAAGAATCACCTGATGTATTCGTCGACGTAGTTCCAGTCGTTCAATGCCATGGTAGATTGTGTCTCGTTTGGTATTAGATGACTGAAAATCATCAAACATCTCCACTATCTATCTACGAGACAAGGCAGGAGGGGTAGAGACAACAGGGTGTCTGGATGTACCCGAACTGTCGCATAACGCGCTTGGGAAGATGAGAAGCAATGATACGTGATCCACAAATCAACCATCCGGAGTATAGAGTTATGTCTTCAAATGACCGCATCTAACAGTGATCCACGTAGCTGTTGAAGTGCATATGCTTAGCAACCAAACTGTCAAGGTAAACTCTAAAAGGCTCGACCGTCAGGTTCCCTCTCAACAGGATAAAAACACGGGCACATAACATGTCCTTAGTGTACTCATCCACACTCGCCCAACTAGCGATGTGCGGGAAGTGTTGGAGGTTCCAATCCTACAATGAAAAAAAAAAGAAAAAAAAAATTCAAGGATCAAGAATTATCTGCGTTAGTTTTGCAAATATGAAATGAAAATGAAAAAAAACAAGTATCAAGAATTATTACCACCAGTAGTGTCACACTTTCCGTGACCTACTTCGTCCTCCATCGATATTCATCTCTCAACTTCGAATAAAGATATCACATGCAAGCGGCCCCTCAGTTGTACTCATGAATCTGAGTGAGATCCAAGAAGTACCAGAGGTATGCAACGTCAGTATCAGTGACATCTGTGCTCACAAAAATGCAAGTGTCAACCATAAAAATATATGCCCTCAAAGCACAGACCCTGTGTACCGCCACCTACTCAGCATCACCATCATCCCGCTGTGCAGCAACAATCTCATCATCATATATCTCCTTCAATAACTCAAACCTAGCATGATAACCTCTGGTCCTATCTACCTCCTCAATTGCCTTCTCTGGATCAACTCCCAGATGCTCTACCATCATCTCGATTACATCGTGTTTGGTCATCCCACCATGATCGAGGAATCTCCCCCTGATCGGAAGATGTAACAAACACGAGACATCGTCCAGTGTGATAGACATCTCACCATGCGGGAGATGAAAAGAAGACGTCTCAGAATTCCATCTCTCCACGAATGCATTAAGCATCCCGTGGTTGACTAGAGTGTAACTGGTCATGCATTGATCCTTCAACTTAGATAAGGTTAGAACCGATTGAAGCCACTCCTCATCCGGCTGAGCTAAGCCAACAATCTTCCTTCCATGGTTAATAAACTTCCGGGGATCACGCACCTGAAAATTTTCAAAAATAATCAATGTTAGAAATAATCAACATCAGCAATTCAAATAAATGTAAAAAATAAATAAAAAATCCAACTAATAATACCTCTTTGTCCCAGATATATCTGGAAGTGTGGTCTAGATATAAAGGAAGTAGGGACAGATCATATGTACATCCACCAAAACCCTCTGGCTCGACATCTACAACAGGCTCACCCTCCGAAAGTGACACTAGATCAGTAGGACCATCAACAGGAGGTGACACTGGATCAACAAGAGGTGGAACTGGTGAATTCCGACGCCTACGGGATGATGGGGGAAGTGACACGTCAGTTGGTGAACTCCGTCTCCAAGGAAAAGAAGAAGATAAAGTGACCTGAGATGAAGTGACCTGAGGTGAAGGACGAACCCCAGGAGTAGACCGCGTCCCAGAAGTCGACAACTCTGCCTGACCACATGTACCTGCTGCCTCTGAAATCTGCTGGCTCCGCTCCATCCGGACGGATGCGTGCTGGGCAACCCGACCATGTCTCAGTCTGTCGACTCTGTCAGCCATAATACATGTAAGGTAAATTACGACGTATCATTAGTGCAAACATACAACACAAAAAAAAAAACAGAATGATATTCCGAAGATACATCTCCAGAAACATCATAAAACAATTACGTTGAATAATTTTAGATATTCATCTCTGGAATTTCCAAAAGTATATGAAACACTGAACTATTCCAGAGATGTATCTCCGAAAAGTTTTGCAACTCTAAGGTCACAACAATAGCGTAATGTGGTTCATGCAAGTTGAAAAAACATGGTCTGATTGCTATTTTGAGCCAACAAACAAGTTATATACTAAGTCTAAACTATGTTACATGCGATTCCTGCACATTTCTATCCCTAATAATTGATTTTTATACATTTACACAAATTTAAAATTTATCTGAAAACTAAAAAATTTATCTGAAATTTATGGTTTTGATGATGTTGAATGCTATTATTGATTATGTTTGTTGTTCCTATAAGTCTTGTTTGATGAAATTTAATGTTGCGAAGAAGTTGTAATTTTATGTTGAGAGAAAAGTTTGAGAAGAGAGAAAAATTTGAGAAGTGTGAGGGAGAAGAAGAGTCTGACGTGTTTTAAATTTTAAATCGTTTTGGAGATATATCTCTGAAATATTCTAATATTTAATAAACTTTAGACATGTTCAAAAATATATCTCCGAAATTAGAGAATATTTATGAAATTTTAAATGGTGCGGTAAAAATACATAATATGAAAAAAGAAATAGTCAAACAAAAATAAGATTTAGAATTTAGAGATATAATATCAATCATTCATGAATCCCCATGTTTTCACAATTACTCCTCTCATTTTATAAAAGCAGCTATTATCCATTTCATATAAACATTGAATCACAACATCATGCTTAATAGGACATATTTTTATGACGCATTTCAAAATGTGTATCATAAATTATTTGGTTATGGTGAATATATTTTTTTAAAGTATTCATTGAAAACTTATTTTTAATGGTGCTCATTAAAAAAAAAAACAGTGTCGTTTGTATGTTTAACTAAAAAAAATGATGTATGGTAGCAAATGTGTAGTTTACATATATACTATGAAATGCAGGAAAAATAAGGATTTGCATCCTCTCCTTTTTTATATATCATGCCATCTCTCATGTTTTTAATCTAACGGTTCAGAATTTATAATAAATAATTAAATATAAAAAATTATTTAATAGGAGAGAGAAATGGATAAATAATTTATCTTTGTTATTTTTAAAATTTCATCACTCCACATTTTGAACCGTTAGATTAGAAACATGAGAGATAACATGATATATAAAAAAAGAGAGGATCCAAATCCAAAAAATAAAGATGAAATTCGTTTCATAATTTCGGACACTCATACAAATAAGAGTAGTAAATTTGAATTTTTTTTTATAATAACCATATATTAAATAATAAATACCAAAATAATAAGTATCTCAAAAAAATTTCAAAATGGCTAACAATCCATCAAGCGTTAGCTATTTGAGTTGGCGAAAAAGAAGAAAATGAAGATTGGAAAAAGCAAATCGCCATGGCAATTGGCGAATGCTTGCATGAAAAAAATAATTATTTAAAAGATTAAATGAAATGAAAAAAATAATGAAAACGATGGAAACCCTAACTTGGTCTCATTTGCCAATCTAAATGGCGATTTGCTTTTTCCAGTTTTCATTTTCTTCTCTTTCGCCAACTCAAATAGCGAACGCTTGATGAATTGTCAGTTATTTTGGAAATTTTTTTTAGATACTTGTTATTTTGGTATTTATTATTTAATATATGATTATTATAAAAAAAATTCTAAATTTGATATTAGGGCAAATTTATTGAGAATTTTCAATCCATCTCTTATAGTGTGTTTGGTTCGGGGTAGATGGAGGGGAGGGGAGGGGAAAGTTTTAATTAAATATGTTTGGTTCAAAATTTAGGAGGGGAGGGGAGGGGAGCAAAATCCCTCCAAAACACACTTTTTGGTTCCCTCGGAATTGGGGGGATTTGGAAGGGAGGGGAGGGAATATGACTTTTGATATTTAAAAATTATTATATTTACTAAAATATCCTCAGTTTAATTTTATTATTTCTTTACTATTTGTTATCTTTTGTGTTACTGTTTTTTCTCGATTGTTTTCATCAACTTATTATAATTGTTCTCCACCTTCAAATTATTTTATAATTTTGTTAATTAATATAAATCATAATCATTGTCTTTTTTTATTAAAAAAATTATGTTTCGTTATATTCGTTTTTTTCTTTTAATTTTGTTATGTACTCTATCATATTTTCTTTTATATCAAATTATAAACCATATCATTTTATTTATTTTTGTTTATTCATTTTATTAAATATTTTGAACTATTAATATTTAGTAATAAGTTATTTTATATCTTTGTTTTGTTATATGATTCATCACAATTTAAACGATATTATTGACATATAGTTTAATTTATGTTGGAAAGTTATAAGTCGAATCGATTGTACTCAATTTTTTTAACTTTATGTGACAAATAAGTATTTTTTTAATCACTCAATATTATAAATTTTATTACCAACAAAAATACGCACGAATTTTTCACATTTTAATATCATATGACTTATATAAGATCATAAGGATAAAAATGTAAATTATTAATAAAACTCCTCCCCTCCCCTTCTGAACCAAACACATTTTTAATTAAGATCCCTCCCCTCCCCTCCCCTCCTCTCTTTTGAACCAAACACGTATTTGATTAAAAAATTCCTTCACCTCCCCTCCCCTCCCCTCCCCTTCATTAAAATCCCTCCCCTTCCCTTCCTCTCATTTGAACCAAACAGACCCTTAATAATCTAACCATCCCTCAAATTTTTTATTTTGACATTTTTTAAAAGGGTCTTTTTTTTTTGTAAATATTTATACTATATGATTAATTATTCTGATCAATCATTTTTATCTTTAAAATATTTTGAATGAATTATGTTTTAATTTAGTAATACTAAAATCCTACAACCGGACCTATTTTAATAATAGTATAAGATATATTATTGGATTAAACTACCGAAATGGTCCTATCAAATTTATTTCAAGATCATTTTTCTACATTAACTTTTCAAATTTTATTTATAGTAAATAATTTTGAATATAGATAATAGCGTAATTACGACACAAATTTAAACAAAAAATTATTATTACCAAAATATCTAATCATCGTCGATTTATATTGAATTTTAGTTGTGTAATGGACAAATAGTAAGGAACAATTGTTTTGATAGTGAATAATTTTTACTTTAAACATGTCTCACTATAAATTATCATTTTCAATCCCTAAATTAATATCTCCTCCGAAGCTTTGCACGATTTTTAAGAAAATGATTAGATATATTGATTTTAATGATAAAATTGATATCTTTTACTAAAATACCTTATTTATTATAGTTAATAGCGTAATTGAAAAATATGAAAATTAATAAATAGAAATATAGTAGAAAAAAAATAATAAATATTATATTGAGATTTTAAAAAGTCATTTATATGTGACATAGAAAAAGTACAAATGACACATTTTTTATGAGACGAAGGAAGTACTTATTATAGTCTAAGTTGAAAATAACCAAGTTAAAGCATTGTATAAGAAATTTTTTATCTCGTACTTCTACTGTTATACTCATACTCTTACATTTTGTTAAAAAATGTCAAATTTACCCTTGTTTGTTTTTAACCAATTTATCATTCATTTAAGATTTTCGAAAACTGCACCCCTTTAGAGTTGCACTGGAATACTTTTAAAAAGACTTCTGGTATGTTTATTTTTCTTCCGAAAGACTTAAAGAGATCCGGTTCAAGACAAAATTAGTTTAGGAAGACTTCTTAAAAGAGTTCCGGTTTTGTGTGAAAAAATATAGTGTACCATAATACTTTACAAATGTGTTTCGATTAATACGCTTATGTACACCAGAACTCTTTTATGAAGATGTTCGGTTTGTTCAATTTGTGTACTAGAACTTTTTTTTAAGACTTCCGGTTTGTGTTGTTAAGTTTATTTATTTTACCAAATATATGAAGATACTTCCGATGCTTTTTATATTTCTGAAAGACTTGGTACACGAGAAGAGGTGATAAGGTGGATTAAAGAGGTCGAAATCCGAAATAAAGTAACTATTATTATAACTCGTTCAGATACTGAAACAGGTAAGAGAGAGAGAGAGAATTAACAAATTAATATTTGGTTGTAATAAATGTGAGAAATACAAGGATACTGATAGTGGAACCCAAAGTGCGGCTAAAAAGATGTAGAGGTAGATTCGAGGAAACTAACTATGGAAGTTGAGTTGGAGGTAGATGGAGATGATGAATCAGAGGTGAATATGAGTAGTGTTGTCACACCCTAATTTTTAACCCTAAGATTTCACCTCCTTTTGCATCATATTGCATCATGTTAGATCAATCATTTATACATAACTAACCAAGTTGTCAAACTTTATTTTGTTAGTTTTTGTTCATTTGTGAATTAAGGTTTATTCCAAGCAGATTAAGGGTTGACCAATCAAATTTTGGATGGATTATCAACCAATCAAGCTCTCATAATCCCAAGAGGCTTATCTTCATCAAATGTCAAGAAGCAAATGACCTCACATCAAGTGCTCCAAAGATTCAGTTGCACCTAACCAAAAACTAGGATTTTTCAATCAAGGTCAACTGCACCTTTGACTTTTTAATCAAAACATGATCTAAAGCCCTGAGACATGATTCAAGACACTCAAATACACCCATGAGATCCATTTATGGTGTTCAAATGGCCAAAGAGATTTTTGTTGTTGAAGATCAATAAGTAAAGATTCATATGATAAAAAGTCAACTATTCCTCTAATTTAAGGTTTGACTTTTGAGAATTTTGGCCAACCATGTATCCCTCAAGTCAAGAATTGTGATAAAATATAGTTTGGGTCATGATCAATCAATGGAAATCAAGAAATTGGAAGTTACTTGCAAAAAGGGCAACAAAAAGAAAGTTGAATTTTTCAAGTTATGAAGAAAATCTAATTTGATACCAACTTGTCGAGGGCATAACTCACAATCTAGACATCCATTTTCCTTGATTCAAAGAGTAACGACCTGATCTACATATAGAAGTAGTGATATGTTATATAGGCCTCTAGGAAATCTCTTAGGTGCAACATAAGTAAGTATGACATAAGCATTTGTGGAAGAAGCATGTGCGACAGGAACATGTAATATAACAACAAACACATCAACATGAAACTAAGATCCACGGAAGTATGGGGATCCCTCAGAAGTACCAGTTTTGCTTTATTTCTCTATACTAAAACATGTTGAGATAATCGTCCATGCTTGAATCTTGGTTGTTCTTCAACCATTCTTCTATAACCACTACATCCATATACAACATTAGTAAAACATAACACAACATAAACACCATTTAACCTCAACATATGTGATATATATGATGTTCAGATAACACTGTCCAGATGGGTCCAGATATCACTATCTAGATAATTTCTCACCAGTGACAAATGAACATAATAAAAATAAAATCATAATAGTGACAAGGATGCAATGGATGAGATATCTAACAATCAATAATTGGGATATCAAGGAATACATATATGGGATTTCAAAACTAAAAAGAAAATGAATTTTTCACTCATAAGAAGTTATGTGACGATGTCAAGCGATTAATGTTACCAAATACCTTTTAAATGCCGTAACATATTTCAAAGAAATGTCCGAAATTGATTAATGAAGTTATTTTAATCAGATTGTGAAAAAATGACGCAACAAGATATTTTGTTCAGGTTGTGAAGAATTCCATAGTAGAAGTCGAAATTGAGCCTACATCTCTACAAGTCATAAACTACTTTTCTAAAGCGAAAGATTTAGCCAGATTCAAGCGCTCGTGTGTAGGCGTTGTTATCAATTCAGGTATTTCGTATAACATCCAAACATGTTTCAAGACAGAAGGATATTTTTCAATAAAGGTGACTCCTCTTGGAGCTAATCTATGCTTGTTGGAAGAATGTGAGAAAAGAGCAATCTTAGACTTGATAAAAGAAGGAAGATCATGGTGGAATCAACGGTTCTCTGATATTAGGGAATGGAAGGAAACAGATATTGACAAAGATAAAGTTATATGGGTTAGAATGCATGGTGTGCCTTTTCATGCTTGGAATTTAGACTTTTTTTGTAAAGGTGGCAAATATGGTGGGAACTTATGTTTGTTCAGACGACAACACTTTGAAGGGGACGAACAAGGATATTGCAAGGGTAATGATCAGAACTCCTTGCGGTGGTGTCATTGGAAAGATCATTAAAGTGAAGGTGGATAACGATCTTTTCAATATTAAACTCTCGGACGATTCTTATGGGCCTTTGCGTCTTGTTCTGAATCACAACTCTTCTGATTACGATATATTTGGAACAATTCTGTCAAATGTTTTGATGAAGACGAAGTTGTTAAAATCTCATCAGGCGATTCTAAATCTAAATGTGATTTACAGTTGAAAGAGGGTTCTCCCAATGCTATTGTTGTACCTTTGGATAACGCGAGTGGCAACAGAGCAGCAAAAGGAGGAGGGCTGAACATACTTTTGGATTTGGATTTGAAATTATGGGAGGGAGTTTTGATGCAGCAGTATGGGTGGCTAAGGAAGCTATCAATCACAGAACATCATTAGGAGGAAGTCCCAAGGAAAACATTGAACTTTTTGTTTCATCTGGAACTAGAATAAAGAACACTTTTGGTAAGATTTCGTTGGCTAAAAGCAAAAAAAAGGAGGGTAAAAATCTTATTACTGTTAAAAAGAAAATGAGAAGCATTTACGAGGTAGGTGGGCCATTCTCAATCAAAAAAAGAAGGCATAAGAAAAGAATCTTGAAAGTAGCTGAAAGTCATCATTCTTCATACATTGGGCCCTTACAAACATCTCAACCCACATCCCAACTTCTTTTTCCAGATTAAATTGGGACTGCAATTGTAATTTGAAGAACAAAATTTTCCACAACATTATTAAAGAAAGGAGGCGAAGGAACTTCGTCAGATCTCTACCTACTCATAATGGCATAGTGGAAGAAGTGAAAGATGTTAAGGCTGAAGTTAGTAGATACTAATCCGAAATGTTCAAAGAACATGACCTTTTCCGCCCTACACCTGACGACATATGTGTTAACAAACGTTTTGTAGTTGATAGACTTTCGTTAAAATTTAATTTTACTGAGCTTAAAATCAAGGAAGTGTTTTGGGGTGTGAAGGTTCAAAGAGCCCAGGGCCAGATGGGTATAATTTCTTGTTTTTAAGGAATTGTTGGCACATCTTTAAAGATGATATTTCTTGCTGTTTTTTAGATTTTCACAAGCAGGTTATTCTCTCTAAGGCTTTCAACTCTTCTTTCCTCACTTTGATCCTAAAGAAGGAGAACCCTACGAGCTTAGACGAGTATCATCCTATTTTCCTAGTTGATTGTATTTACAAAGCCCTCACAAAACTATTAGCAGTAAGATTAAAGAGGGTTCTTAGGACCATAATTTCGCCGTGTCAAACTGTTTTTGTTCCGGGAAGATTCTTGCTTGAAGGAGTTATGATGGCCAATGAAATTATAAATTTCGCAGAGAAGGAGAAGAGAGGGTGCTTTCTTTTCAAGGTTGAGTTCAAAAAATCCTATGACAAGGTTTCTTGGAATTTCCTTAAATATTTGATGAGAAGGATGAGTTTTAGAGAACTTTGGATGAAGTGGATGAAGTCTATGATTTTTTCCAGTTACATGTTGCTTTTAGTTAACGGAAGCCTGACAAAAGAGTTTAAGGATGGAAGGGGTCTTAGACTGGGTGATCCGTTATCTCCTTTTTTATTCGTCATTGTGGCGAAATCTCTTGCTGGATTGGTTAGAAACTCTATGCAGAATGGTGACTTCTTAGGTTTTATTGTTAAGGAGAATTGCGTGGTGGACATATTAGAATTCACCGACGACATGCTATTGGTGGGTGATGGTAGTTGGAAACATCTTTGGGCGCTCAAATTAGTTCTGAGAGGTTTCGAAGTGATTTCGGGGCTTGGTGTTAATTTTATGAAAAGTAAGTTCATCGGTGTAAACATTAATTTTCATTTCTTAGATGCAGCGGAGAATTTCCTTTCGTGCAAGTTAGAAGGAAGAAATTTCAATTTTCTTGGAATTCCAATTAGATTGAATCCTAGACGGATAACCTCTTGGAATATTCTGTTACGGAAGTTGGAAGCTCTCCTATCAAAATGGAAAGAAAGGATGCTAAGCTTAGGAGGGAGGATAACTTTGATTAGGTCTATTTGGAGTAGTCTTTACATATTTTTTGTCTTTTTACAGGGTGCCGGAGAAGATATGTAAAGGAATTACAAAGATTCAAAATAATTTTCTTTAGGGAGGAGGTGAAGATAAAAAGAGACTCCATTGGGTGGGTTGGGAACAACTTTACTCGCCGTTTAAACTTAGCGGTCTTGGAGTTAAAAGAGTAGAAGAATTTAACATTGCCTTACTTTACAAGTGGAGATGGCGTTTGCTCGAGAATAAGCCTTCTTTGTGGACTGATGTATTAAGAGTTAGGCATGGTGAATTGATTGCGACTTTATGAGTCTATTGGATTATTTAACTGCAAGTATACAACCTATCATGTAGCTTTAAAAGATATCAAACCCACAAGGACTAATAATCAATTTTGATCTGACCTGATCAGAAGGGGATCACGGGCTGGCCACACGCTATTGAACTATTACCTGTTCACCGGTGATGAGGAGGAGAAGGGGGTGTACCTGCAAAACACTCTGATGCCAAAGTAAGGAGTTGGGCAGAGTGAGAGCAAAGCACAGAAAATGGGTAAGAAGTCAATTACCTGACCCTCTTGTGGAAGAGGGTATTTATAGAGAGACCCCAGCGCTGGGCCAACGGTCACTTGCGTTGGGCTGGATTGACAGGCCCAACCCAGGTGACTGCTAGGGCTTACGTGGCATAGTGAAGACCAGAACATGGTCTTCTCCCTAGTCCAACTGTCCCGTGATCTTCGGAAAGTGGGTTTGACCTGCTCTTTCGGAGGTGGACAGTTGGTTAGGTGACGTGTCCCCATGGAGGGGAGCACGTGGAGAGCGTGCACATGGCACGTTGTTCTCCCCGCGGAGGGGAGCCCGGGTGATTCCCCGGGGTCTTGCTCGATGGCACGGGGATACCGCCCGCGGAGGGCGGTGCTTGGTCGTGCGAGCGATTCTCTTTCCCGGCGTGGTTGGGACGGTTCTCCTTCGTAGGGAGATCATTCTAGCATGTCGGGGATCTTGTGCTCGACGCGGTACCCGGATCGGGTAGGGCCTGGTGGAACATTATTGGGCTGGCCCAGCATAGTTCAGCCCGGGGCCCATTCCAGAACAGGAGCCCCCCAAGTCGTTGCTCCGAGGATGGGAGTGAAGACTTGATGACGTTGTTCTGGGGAAGTGGACTGGTCCGGGAAAAGACTCCCCGTGTGAAGACGCGCGTTTGTTGTCGTTGGTCAGCCGGGCTCGAAGGCGAGTATTGGCGGGGAGAGGTGAAGAGACGCGTCTGTCTGCTTCCGCCATGTGTCGCGTTCTGGGTGGCTTTTAGGGAGGCTACCATAGGGTACTCAAGTGTCTAGCGACGCTTCGAGTCCCGTGCAGGGGTATAAATGAGCGAACCCTTGCTCATTTCTCACTTTTCGCCCTCTGATTCTCAAGTTTCTAGCCTGCTGATCCGCCGCCGTCCGATATCACCGCCGTTGCCGCCGCCGCGTTCTCCATTGTCGATTTTTCCATAGTAATTTTCCCTTTTTTTTTCTCTTGCTTTTCTTGTTTGTTTCTTGAGCGTGGCCGGGGCCGATTGAATGCCCCAAGGAGCGCCGAAATCTCCGCCGTTCTTGGTGGTTATTTAGGGTTTTTATTATGAATGCACCGAGGAGAAACGCTAGATCCGATGAGTGTCCCGGGGACGGAAGTCTTTTCCGATGAATGTCTCGGGGAGGGTAGACTTTTCCGATGAATGCCCCGGGGAGCATTTTCTTACTCTGATGAACACCCCGGGGAGCGGCGTCTATTCTGACGGACGCCTCCGAGGTGGGTATGCTGTTCGGGCCACACGGACCCGGGGATGGGGTAGGTTAGGGCAGACCCACCGAGGAAGATGCTCGGGAAGTCCTCGTTGCCCTTTCATTTGACTTGCGGTGGAAGGGTGAATTTGATCTCTGTCATCAAATTCACCGTTACCTTTTGCTTTTCAGGTGTTTAATGACTATGCTCATCTTGGGCACAATGGTCGAGGACAATGAGCCGGACGTTCCCTATTTTGACGAGCGCTTCATTCCGATCGCAGATTGGGTGGTCGAGGAACCCCTCACCACGCCCACCTACTTTTCTTCTGATCCGACGGGGGCCTACGCCACCGTGGAAGACCGGGAAGAGGGGGATCCTCAAAACTGGCAAGTCTATCGCCCCCGGCCAGGTCATCGGATCTGCTCAAAATACGGGCGAATGCGCTTTCCGATGTACGAGTTTTACTTCAAAGAGGCTAGGCTCAGGTTGCCTTTTTCGGACTTTCATCTGGGCCTCTTCGACTGGATGAGCCTGGCCCCGTCACAACTGCACCCCAATGCCCTGGCTTTTATTCGGGCCTTCGAGATCGTGTGCCAATATCTCCAGGTCGGCGTCACGCTGCCGTTGTTCTTTTGCATTTTTCATCTGCAGCGACAGTTGGTGAGGTCGACATGGTTGGGTGTCATTCAAGCAGCCGGACAAGATTTTTAGGACGTACATGGATTCCGTTTGAGATTTCAAGAGTCATTTTTTCGTGGTCAGCCCAATCACGCACGAAGGGGTCTGCTCGTTATATTCGAAAGGGGAGAGGATAGTGGATGGTCGTCGCGAGGCCGTCATGCTGCCCTGGGTGCACGTGGAGTGGTCCCTGGACCATTATTCTCGGGGAACAGGTAGGTGCATCGTGCGGGCGGGGACGCTTGACGAGGAGGATATGGCCAGCTACATGAAGATAGTTTCTTTCATGTGAAACTTGCCGCCGTCGAAACTGGTCACCCCTAACGGCCAGTATATCCTCGACAGTTATAGAAACATTCAGGAGACGGCGAGGCTGATCAACACAAAGGCTCTGCTCGAGTGTGCCTCGGAGGAGGACACTCTGTGTTACCTAGGTGGTGGCCGCCTCGTTCCCTTTCGACCTGATATCCTTAGCTTGTTACTGACTAGTTTTCTTTTGTCGTGCAGGGAACATGGCTTCTGTCGAGGAGCGAGTGAAGAAGCTGTGCATGTCGAGGGCCGCTGCCCCTCCGAAGATGCGGGTGGCTCAGTTGGCCGGGCAGTCTTCTGCCGAGCAAGATGGAAGGGGGTCGTCGGCGTCCCCGACCGGCAACCAGTCGCCTACTTCCCAAGGGGTTCCGAAGAGAGCGAGAGTTCAGGAGGATACGCCCGTGGTCGATTTGTCGGCGGAGTCTTCTGAGGAGGGTTACCCCATCGCTCCCTGTCACCAGCATCCCGGCTACTTCCATGGGGCTAGGTCGCCCAGCATTCCGGCGGGAGAGGTGAAGGCGATCATGGGCGCTGACCGTGCAACGAGGAGGCAGGTCCTGACTGAGGATTTGGCTGCGTTGATGCAGACTTTCACCACGACGATGGTTCTGAGCAAAGAGAGCTGCTCGGCCGTGGAACTATCGAAGCTACAAGGGGATCTCGCGTTCGCGCAGTCCTGTCTGAACAAGGCGGCCGAGGATTTGGAGGCAAGCCGAGGGAAAGTGACCCAGCTGACCGGCGAGCTGGAGAAGGTTCGGGGGGAAGTTGACCTCGAGCGCAAAAGATGCAGTGGCGTTGAGGAGAAGCTGAAGGTTGCCGAGGAGGAGCTGCGGGCTTCGAAAGCTCGAGTGGTGGAGCTCGAGGGTGATCTCTTTCCCGGTGATGATGAGACTGACAACGACCGACTGCTGGTTACCCAGGCTGATCTGCTCGCCAGGATACGCGTGCTGGAAGGGGACTGCCTGGATGGTTTTGCTGCGGGCTTCAACAGCGCCGTTGCTCAGCTCAGGATGGTGAACTCCGGGGTCGTCTTTGTTGAGGACGGGATCAACCCCTTTCATGAGATAGTTGATGTTCGGGTGGTTGACCCCAACGCCGAGGAGGATGGCACCGTCGTCCCTGGCGTGGAGGCTGGAGCTGATGGAGAGATGGGAGTTTAGATTGGTCCCGGGCCTGCGTGCCCGCGTATTTCGGCCTGCGTGCCACGTTTTGTATTTCGTTGTTTTCTTTGTCGGGCCTGCGCGCCCTTGTTTGTGTAATGTTGACTACTGGGCTGGTGCCCGTTTTTGATTAATATATTTTGAAAATTGTCTAAGTGTGCGCCTCGTTTTTGCATGTTGTTTATGCTCGTTTTATTTCTGCACGTATTTGTATGCTTGAGTTATATGTTTGATATGCATGTATTAGTATGCCTTTGGGTCTGTCCAGGGTGGTAGCTCGACAAAGCTTGTTACCGGCGGTGAAGGGAACTGGCCGGTTTGGCCGACGTTGTTGCCTGACCGGTTCGGGGGTAGTTCTCCCCGTGGCGTGGGCGTCCCATCGCGAGCTGGGCGTCCTACCGGTTTTGGTACGGTGGTGGGGAATCTCGGTCGAGGTGTTCCCCCCGAGCAAGGCCTTCTTCCTGCGCACACAAGAGGCAGGGCTTGCTTTTCTCTGGTCGTTAGTAGACGCGAGGAGGTGCGGTGGTACCATGTCGCCCCCCAGTGGTCGTGACGATGGGTCGTCGCGGGCAGTGGTTAACTGTAGTACCACTTAAGATTCGCGGCGTTCCATGGTCGAGTTAGTTGTTCCCCGTACAGGTTTTCGAGGTAATAGGCCTCATGCTCCGTCTTGTCGCGGACACGGTAGGGGCCTTCCCAATTCGCAGCCAGTTTTCTCTCGTGTGAGTCTTTCTGGTTTCTGCGCAGAACTAAGTCGCTGACTTGGAAGTCACGTTTGAGAACTTTGTTGTCGTGGCGAAGTGCTACTTGCTGTTTCAGCCGGGCTTCCCGAAGGGCTGCTCCTAAGCGAATCTCTTCGAAGAGGTCGAGCTCTTCACGTAAGGTGCCGTCGTTGTCGTCGTTGTCGAGGGGAGCTTCAATTCGTCTGGATGGATCACGTATCTCGACTGGTATCACGACTTGGGTTCCATACGTGAGGCGGAATGGGGTTTCCTCCGTGGTTGAGTGGGGGGTGGTGTGGTATGCCCAGAGGACGCTGTGGAGCTCCTCGACACATGCTCGCTTTGCGTCACTGAGTCGTCGCTTGAGTCCCCTGAGGATGACCCTGTTCGCGGATTCTGCCCGGCCGTTTGTCTGAGGGTGCTCGACCGAGGTAAAGTGGTGTTTGGTTCCGAGCTTGGTGACGAAGTCGCAGAAGTTTTTGTCCGTGAACTGTGTGCCGTTGTCGGTGACGATGGCGAGCGGGACCCCGAATCTTGCGAGGATGTTTCGTTTATAGAATCGGAGTATGTTGTGGGCCGTGATTTTGGCCAGGGCTTCAGCTTCGATCCACTTGGTGAAGTAGTCTACGCCCACGATGAGGTACTTGTTCTGATAGGATCCCAGGGTGAAGGGCCCGAGGATGTCCAACCCCCACCAGGCGAATGGCCACGGGGAGGAGAGGGATTTGAGTTCGGTTGGTGGGGCGAGGTGCATGTCCCCGTGTCTTTGGCATTTGTCACATTGTTTGACGTGTTCCTTCGTGTCCGTTTGCATTGAGGGCCAGCAGTAGCCTGCTCGTAGAGCCTTTCTCGCCAGGGACCGTCCTCCGAGGTGTTGCGCGTTGATGCCCTCGTGGATTTCTTCTAGGACGGCTACGCTCTGGGAGTTATCGATGCATTTAAGGAGTGGGATCACGAAGCCTCGGCGATATAGTTTGCCTTCGAGGAGGACGTACGAGCAGGCTCGTCTCTTGGTTGTGCTTTCCTCTTTAGAGTCGGCTGGTAGGTGGCCGGTGCTGAGGTAGGTGTATAGTGGTGTCATCCAGCAGTCAGTATCTTCGATGGCGTTGACGTCGAGCGGGGCGGTGGTCGCTTTGGTGCTCGGTTGCGATAAGACTTCTTGGATGACCGACTTGTGGCCTCCTCGCTTTTTGGTGCTCGCTAACTTAGAGAGGATATCGGCGTGGGTGTTCTGCTCACGCGGGACGTGCTGAATCTCTGCGGAGTCGAAACTTTGCAGTTTTTCGGTGATAACTGCTAAGTATTCGGCGAGGTTGTCGTTTTTCGCTTGATATTCTCCTCGTACTTGCGAAGCGACTAGTTGGGAATCTATGTAGATTCGGATGTCTCTGGTTCCAAGGTCTGATGCCAGGAGAAGTCCGGCCAGGAACGCTTCGTACTCGGCTTGGTTGTTAGTCGTCGGGATAGCCAGCGTGAGGGAGACCTCGATGAGGGTGCCCTCGTCGTTGTCGAGGATGATGCCGGCTCCGATTCCCGTGGAGTTAGAGGAGCTGTCTACAAAAATGGTCCAGATGTGGCTCCCTGTGGTGGGGTCGGGTGAAGAGGTCATCTCGGCGACGAAGTCGGCCAGGGCTTGAGCTTTGATGATTTCCGACCTTCGTAGATGATGTCGAACTCAGATAGTTCTAACGACCATTTCAGCATGCGTCCAGCCATGTCGGGTCGGCCGAGGAGCTGGCGGATGGGTTGATCGGTGCGGAGCACGACGGTGTGTGCGAGGAAGTAATGTCGAAGCTGTCACGCTGCGGTGATGAGGGCTAGGGAGACTTTCTCAATCCACTGGTATCGGACTTCGAGACCGTTGAAGGCTTTGCTCGTGAAGTAGATTGGTTTTTGGCCCTCCTCGGTTTCTCTGATGAGGACGACGCTGACGGCTTCGTTAGCCACGGCCAGATATAGGTATAGGGTTTCGCCCATCACGGGACGTGTCAGCACCGGTGGTTCGGACAAGACGCGTTTGAGGTGGCGGAGGGCTTGCTCGCATTCCTCTGTCCATTCGAACATGGTCTCCTTCCTGAGTAGTTTGAAGAAGGGGAGGGCGTGCTGGGCGGATTTGGCGATGAACCGGGAAAGTGAGGCGAGCACGCCGTTGAGGGATTGGATGGACTTCTTCGTGGTGGGTGTGGTGATTTCTGAAAAGGCGTGGCATTTGTCCGGATTGGCCTCGATCCCACGCTCGGTCAGGTAGTATCCGAGGAACTTTCCTGCGCGGACACCGAAGGTGCATTTCTCCGGGTTGAAGCGCATTCGGCATGTCCTCGCGGTATCGAAGACCTTCCTGAGGTGGGCCGTGTGGTCAACTTCCGTGGAGGATTTGACGATCATTTCGTCCATGTATACTTTGAGCATGTCACCGATTTCGCCCCAGAAGACACTGTTCATCATCCGTTGGTATGTGGCACCGGCGTTCTTTAGGCCGAAGGGCATTACGTTGTAGTAATAGTTGCCCGATGCTGTCATGAAGGCCGTGCTCTGTTTATCATGCTTGACCATCGGGATTTGGTTGTACCCCGAGTATGCGTCCATGAAGGACAAGAGCCTGAAGCCCGCAGAGTTGTCGACGAGTTTGTCAATGTTGGGGAGGGGGTAGGCGTCCTTAGGACATGCCCGGTTGAGATCGGTATAATCAACACACATGTGCCATTTTCCATTATTCTTTTTAACGAGTACAACATTGGACAACCAGGTTGAATACCAGGCTTCCGAAATAAAATTTGCCTCTAGGAGGTCTTTTACAGCGTTCTCGGCTGCTGCCGACTTTTCGGGGGACTGTCTACGCCTACGTTGAACTACGACCTTCGCCGTCAGGCTGATGGACAGCTGGTGGCAGGCGACCTTGGGTTCGAGTCCGGGCATTTCTGCGGCGCTCCATGCGAAGATGTCGGCGTTCTCGCGGAGGCAAGCTTGCAGCTGTCTTTTCGCCAAGTCTGGGAGTCCGGCGCCGATCTTCACGGTTCTGCCCTTGTCTTCCCTGAGGGTGATGATCTCGAATTCACCGTCCGGGATGGGGCGTGCCGGGTGGGCGGGCTGCTCGTTGGCTTCGTTGATCCTTGTTTTGTGATCGCTCTCCTCGGTGAAGCGGCTGTCGAGGTCCACGGATCCGACCAGCTCCTTTGGTTCGCTCTTCAGCGCTACGGTTGGGGTCGCCTTTTAGGTTGTTGGAGCGATGGTGTCCAACCCTTTCAGCGCGACCTCGAAGCACCTCCGGGAGGCCTCTATGTCTCCGTTAAGGGTCACCACGGCCCCCCGTTTCGTGTAGTACTTCATCTTCAAGTGGACGGTGGAGGGTACCGCGGTGAGCTCTGCTATCGTTGTTCTGCCCAGGATGAAGTTGTAGAGGGATGGGCACTCGATGACTAAGAAACGGGTGCTGATTTCCTTGGCCGTTTCTTCTTCTCTGAAAGTGACTTTCAGCTCCACGTACCCCTAAGGTCTCGTCGTCGTCCCGTTGAACCCCTGGAGGTCGGAGCCTACGTAGGGGGAAAGGTTGGATTCGTCGAGTTGGAGGGTCGTGAAGAGGTGGGTGTAAATGATGTCCACCAAGCTTCCTCCGTCGACGAGGATGCGCCTGACGTCGAAGTTCGCCATCTGCGCCCTTATGAGCAGGGGAATGTTGGAGTTGGGGGATCCTTCGGGGAGTTCCTCAAGGTAGAACGTGATCGGATTGGATCGACCGCAGAATCTTTCGAGCGTGCTCATTTTTCCGGGGTTGCTTGTGATAAGCTCGTCGAACCTTCTTTTCACTGATCCTATGGACAGGCTCCTTGTGGCGCCACCCGAGATGACCATGGCTCTGGCAAAGTATTCCCACCGGCTGGTTGGCCGGACTGGCTCATTGGGTAGGTCGGGGCCTTCGGGGAGGCCGAACTCTCTATCCGCGAACCAGTCCTCTGGGCGGCTGACACACAGCGTGACCTGGAGTCCGCTATCGCCGTCAGAAGAGGGGAGTTCGTCGATTTTCTTGGTCTCAAGGGCCTCTTGCCTCGGGGCCTCACCCCCCGGGTGTATCGCTTTAGGTGGCCGTCTTTAATCAGGATTTCGACCGCGTCCTTGAGATGGATGCAGTCTTTGGTCACGTGCCCGTGGCTCCTATGGAATCGGCAAAATTTTAATTTGTCCACATTGGGTTTGGGGGGCGTCGGCCGGGGGAAACGGACACCTCCCTGGACAAATTCGGTTTTGGCGCATTCGGCCAGTATGCGCTCGTGGGAAGCGACTAAGGCCGTGTATTCTGTGAATCGGCCGGCAGGGCCGCGTTGTTCGCGTTGTTCGCAAGGGCGATCTTCCCGACGACAGTCACCTCTCCGCCGATGGCTTGAGGCTCCGTCATCTCGGTGCCCGCGGGGGCCTCTTGCCTCGGGGCCTCACCCCCCGGGTGTATCTCTTTAGGTGGCCGTCTTTAATCAGGATTTCGATCGCGTCCTTGAGATGGATGCAGTCTTCGGTCACGTGCCCGTGGCTCCTGTGGAATCGGCAGTATTTCGATTTGTCCACATTGGGTTTGGGGGGCGTCGGCCGGGGGAAACGGACACCTCCCTGGACAAATTCGGTTTTGGTACATTCAGCCAGTATGCGCTCGCGGGAAGCGACTAAGGCCTTGTATTCCGTGAATCGGCCGGCAGGGCCGCGTTGTTCGCGAGGGCGATCTTCCTGATGAAGGTCACCTCCCCGCCGATGGCTCGAGGCTCCGTCATCTCGGTGCCCGCGGGGGGCCTCCCTGTCTCGGGTGTCTCGTGTGGAGTTGACTGCTTGGGTTTCCTCGAATCGGATATAATGCGCTGCTCTATCGAGGAAATCCTGTAGGGAGGCTGGCCGGTGTATGCCTACGGCCTCATAGAACTTGGAGTCGTGGCGTAGACCCTGTTCCATTAGGTAGCGCTTCATCTCGTCTGACGTCATTACCTGCACCACTTCTCGGGTGAATCTTTCAATGTACTTTCGGAGAGGTTCGTCGGGGGCTTGGATTATCGCCCCGAGGATGGCCTCCGTCTTCGGATGGCATCGGGACGCTGTGAAGTGTTTTGAGAACAGGTCCTTCAGGACTCTCCACGAAGTTACCGATTCGGGCTCCAGACTTTTGTACCACGTCATGGCGCCTTTCCTCAGGTTCGTCGGGAATAACCTGCACTTGATAGCTCCTCGGACGTTTCGGTAATCGAGCATGGCCTCGATGTCTTCCAAGTGATCATCTGGGTCGGATGTGCCGTCGTACGTCAATAACGTCGGGGGCTTCTCCATCCTGTGGGGAATGGGGGCGACCATGATTTCCCGGGACAAGGGAGTTTGGTAGTCGTCTTCGTCGCTGAGGGCGGGGGACTGGGGAGGAGATGAGCCGCTTAGGATAGGCACTTGGTTTCGGGTCCTCGGCCTCCTGACCGGGGGTTCGACGCGCGGGTTTCTGGCCGGGATCGCCGAAGTGTTCAGCCGTCTCCCGCGAACTTGTCTCGCTGGGGATCTGGTGCGCTCTCACACCACTTCTGTTCGGGGCCTCTCTAGCCGAGGTCGGCGATTTCTGGGTTGAGGTGAGGGACTCCTCGAGCCTCCATTTTGGTCTCCCCGCAGAGGGGACCTCGGGGGGCCTTCCCGCTCCAGCGCTCCAATTCGTGCGTTCTGCTGAAACAACAGTTGGTTCGTCTAGTTGATGGCCGCAAAGAGGGCGACCATCGTTAGGTCCGCTCCCGCTGGGATATGAACGGGTTGGAATGCCACTGGGCTCGGGTGCCGGTGGTCGGCCTGGCGCAGCAGTTCTGCGGATGACGGAGAAGCAGTCTGGCCGTCTCTCTCGTCGGTCTCCGCCAGACGTGACGTCTCCATCTGCTTACTTCCGTTGGCGGCGGTGTTGAGCATGAAGTCGTGCATGGTATCCTCGTGGTGTGGGCTAGCCATGATCGTGGAGTGCTGGTGAAACTTTGGTTTCCTGCTCGGAGTAACGGGGAAGTTTCTATTCCCACAGACGACGCCACTGATCTGACCTGATTAGAAGGGGATCACAGGCTGGCCACACGCTGTTGAACTGTTACCTGTTCACCGGTGATGAGGAGGAGAAGGGGGTGTACCTGCAAAACACTCTGATGCCAAAGTAAGGAGTTGTGCAGAGTGAGAGCAAAGCACAAAAAATGGGTAAGAAGTCAATTACCTGACCCTCTTGTGGAAGAGGGTATTTATAGAGAGACCCCAGCGCTGGGCCAACGGTCACTTGCATTGGGCTGGATTGACAGGCCCAACCCAGGTGACTGCTAGGGCTTACATGGCGTAGTGAAGACCAGAACATGGTCTTCGCCCTAGTCCAACTGTCCCGTGATCTTCGGAAAGTGGGTTTGACCTGCTCTTTCGGAGGTGGGCAGTTGGTTAGGTGACGTGTCCCCGCGGAGGGGAGCACGTGGAGAGCGTGCGTATGACACGTTGTTCTCCCTGCGGAGGGGAGCCCGGGTGATTCCCCGGGGTCTTGCTCGATGGCATGGGGATACCGCCCGCGGAGGGCGGTGCTTGGTTGTGCGGGCGATTCTCTTGCCCAGCGTGGTTGGGACGGTTCTCCTTCGCGGGGAGATCATTCTAGCATGTCGGGGATCTTGTGCTCGACGCGGTACCCGGACCGGGCAGGGTCTGGTGGAACATTATTGGGCTGGGCCAGCATAGTTCATCCTGGGGCTCAGTCCATAACAAATTTATTGATATCTATTGGAACTGTGTAAAGCTAAAGCTAATGATCACTTAGTTTGGACGAAATAAAAAACTAGAATTAAAATAAGATTTTGAAAAATATCAATAAAGAGAGGCTGGAGTGCAGATTCCGTGTACCTCAGGGACCCTGTAATTCATTGGCGTTTGTTTTACGTTAATTTGCTTTCGGTAGAAAATACTAGTTTAAATATTCTATCTCACAGTCTCGCGCTATTGATTGAAGCTACGCTTCCTGAGAATGAGATTTTGTTCTCGCTCGCCCATTTCAATTAAGAAGCATTTTTTAAAAAACTAAACGAGTCTTAATTGATGTCTAACGCATTCTCGCTGTATTTAGGATCAATGCCAAGTTTTCACTATCCGGTTCAACTCTCACACTCTTGCGCTATCGACTCAAACGTTAATTTTTTTTCACTCTTGTGTAAAAACATTTGAATTAGAATTGAAAACTAAAGCCAGAAAAATCATTTAAGAAAAGTTAACGCCAAATTCATTACCGAGTCCCGTCAGAACGACGCTCCTCACATACCGGACTCAAAGACGTTTATCTAGACATGAACTTAAACTTAAACAAATTAAGCATGGTAATAGAAAGTAAAGACAACATGATAATCAAACAAAATATGCGATTAATAAGAATACTAATAAATATCGTAAAACCCTGAAAACTTGAATTAACTGTGGGAAAACTTCAAGTGCAATGAACAAAAATCGGTAGGATTGTGATCCAAGAGTACAAAAACCTAAAAACTAAAGCTGTGATAATCCCCCAATGCAAGCGATTATCACTTTGAAGGTAAATATTTGCTTAGAAACTAAAATTCCAGAGCTTCCGCATACAAGAACTTGGATGCCTCAAACTTTGAAAATTCAATCTTATATAGAGGTCTAGTGTTGTAATTGTCTTCAAATTCGTGCAGAAGTCATGGAAAAATGATAGGGAAGTGGGGAAGAATGGATCAATTCTGTTTTTCCATAAATTCTGTTACTGCGCAGCCATGGCAACCACCATTAGGCTCATGGCAAACACCATAAATTTAAGTTGTGGATGGAGTGGTTGAGAGGTGCATGGCGAAAGCTATTAGGCTGATGGCGAATGCAATGCACCAGAAACTTCCTTTTTCTGCATTTTCTTCCTTTTCTTGCTCCTTTTCTGATTTCTTCGCATGGACATTCCATAATTGACAAGTACTTGAAATGAAGACAAAACACGACATAAAAGTACAAAAGCACGATAAAGCAACACTAAATAGCATGTGAATTGTGTCTAAATATTCAATACGTTTTCACGTTATCACGAACCTTCATTTTACGATTTTTGAATGGCAATAGCAGCAACAAACTTTTCGTATCTGTTTGGTGGAGAGATTTGTTCTTATTGGAAAAAAGTTGTCAAGGGTGTGTTTTCAAAACCAACTGTCGTTTCGTTTTGGGGAAAGGAAATTCCATATTGTTTTGGGTTGAAACTTGGATTGGGGATCATAGTTTATCGGAGTTGTTTCCAAAATTATTTCTTATTTGTAATTCCAAATTGGAGAAAGTAGAAGGCATGGGGGAATGAACTTTGGATGGCTGGCAGTAGGACGATTTTGGTGTCACAGACTGTTTTGCGCCTGAGATGCGCTCCAGGAAGTAGTCCCTACGCGGTCTGCTGGTTCAACATACTCTCATTCATGATGAGGACGATCGGTTGGAGTGAATTTCAGACCCCATTGTCGGATACACAACAAAATCGGGATACAAAATATTTTGCTCAGAATACCATAAACCTTCTACAACAACATAGTCTATTAGTTCTTTTGAATTATTGTGGAAAAGTTTAATTCTGTATCATATCAAGGCCTTTGGATGGAGGCTCTTCTTGGATAGATTTGCTTTAAAGAATCATTTGTTGTCTAGAGGTATTATCCTTTTATCTCAATCTGCTTGCCCTTTTTGTGCTGACGTGATCGAAAATCAAATTCATCTCTTTTTTAACTGTGTTATTTCCAAAAGAGTGTGGTGCGGAATTGCTTCTTGGATTGGTATTGAGGATATCCTTCTTATTGAAGATGTTCTTAATTTTTTTTCTGTTATGGGGGAATTTTTTTAAGAGAAAGAAAGTAAAAACAGGAAGGGAAAGTTGCATATGATTAGCAACTTGTTGGAGTATTTGGATCACGAGAAATGATATTTTATAAAACGAAGAAAAATGTAATGTGTCTAACCTCGTTTGAAATATCAAGATGTTAGCGTTACAGTGATATCACATAGGAGATATTACTCATCTCAATTGTAACTTTTACGATTTTTGCAAATATAATTTACATTTCTTAGTCTAAGTTTCAATTAATGTTTAATTTCTTCTATTTATTTCGATTTTCCGACCTTATATTGTAATCGTATTAAAGTACCCTAATACTCTTATAAATGATTCCATGCTTAAAAAAAATATTATTTCACAATAATAATTACAAAAATTTACTCTTTTTCTTTCAAATTTATTAAATGAGGAGAGAAAGAAAAACATGCGTTATATTAAGGATTTGTTTGGATAACAATATCCAAAACTGTGTCTAAATAGTGTTCTCAAAACAAATAATTTCCCCCTCGTTACTCTTTTCAAACAGACAACTTGAAGTTGAGTGAATTGGTGCGTTCACATTATATTATCTAAAACAAAACTGGGAGGGCCAATTTCAAAAACTTGCATAAGAGAACTATTAAAAAATGTAATGAGAAAGCCATTTTGAAAATATGGGAGGAAATATTTGATATGTGAGATTTTTTACATAAAACCTATTCAATGAGAAACTATGTTGAATGTGAACACAGATCTCAATAAAAAGCTACTCACTTTTTCTAATAAAAAAAACTGCTATGGAATTGGATTCCCTAAGCCACAACCTTTCTTTTATGGCTCTTGCTCACAATGATTAAGTAAATGAATAATTAAAGTAGATAATGTGAAAAGAATTTGTCAGATACTTAATCCCAACACATTATGCGACACAGTTTTATTTGAATTATTTACATTAAGAATTTCAAATAAAATAATATAATTTATATTAAGCATTGATATATTTAATCAGTTAATATTTGGATTATTTAGTAAAGTTATATTTAATTTGTGTTTTATATATTTAGTGTAATTAGTGATGAGCATAAACTAGATACTCTTTTTTTATAAATTTTATGTGTTTATTGATGTGCATAAGTAGCTTTGGTGACAAGTTATGTCACACTAGAGATCTAAGACAAATACTTAGCATGTGTAGAGGTAAAAAATACTAGTAGAAGGTTTGAATAACAATGCTAAGGTTGACGTGGCAGAATTGAAAGCAAAACTTCTATGGCTGGGATGCAAAGTTAAAAGGATAATGAAGAATACTTGAGGATTTTTGACCGTACTATCCCATTTGAAATTTAATATACCATAATACCCCAATTTAAATTTTTTTACCAGAGTATTCCTTTTTTACTACGAGCTCGCCCATTGAAGTGACGAACCAGTTTGCCCCAATACACGTTCGCCCAACGAAAGGACGAACTTGTGATGAAACGTGGTCCAGTATGAGCTCGTCCATTGGAAGGATTAAAAAATAAAATTCCATGTGTACAAGCTCGTCCTTCCAATGGACGAGCTCATACTGGGCCACGTTTCATCACAAGCTCGTCCTTTCGTTGGACGAACGTGTATTGGACCAAACTGGTTCGTCACTTCAATGGGCAAGCTCGTAGTAAAAAGGGGTACTCTGGTAAAAAAAATTTTAAATTGGGGTATTATGGTATATTAAATTTCAACATGGGATAGTACGGTCAAAAATCCAATACTTGAAGGTAAAGTTTAGAAAAGCTACTTTTGTGCGTTGATATAGGCCACCCATGAGTATTGTAGACTTGCTTTGGAATGTGTTTTCTTCCCCATGTATTGTATTGTGTACTATCATAGTACTAGTACTAATAGACTATGGAGTATGACATATTCCTTGAGATGAAACCATTAAATAATAAAGAGGTCCAAGACCAAAATTCGGAGACAACTCCAAAGCAGAGAAATATCTATATAAGAGAATTTGGGCTGGGATGAGAAAAAAGATTTAGAATTATATATTATTTAATAAACATGTGTATTTTATTCGTCATTTAATTGAACATGACATAAATGATAAAAGTGACACACATATCTTAACCATTTATTTTTAAAATTTAAGGGCTAATGATTATTCCTACCATTCATACATAAAAATAGTATTTTCATTAGATATGTCTCTTATATATATATATATATATATATATATATATATATATATATATATATATATATATATATATATATATATATATATATATATATATATATATATATATATATATATATATATATATATATATATATATATATATATATATATAGATAGATAGATAGATAGATAGATAGATAGATAGATAGATAGATAGATAGATAGATAGATAGATAGATAGATAGAGAGAGAGAGAGAGAGAGACACCTCTAGTTCCACCACTTATGAAGGAACACTATAATCAGGCGTGACTAAAGCCGGCAAAACGGGACGGACCAACCAGGCCGATCCGAAAGCCCGCCAAAAAATTTGGGCTTGAACAAGAAAAATAAGGCCCATTTATTATCCGATCTTTTAAACCCGAACCATTAAAAGCCCGATGTTTAACCGGACTATCCCGACCGGGTAGCGGGTAGCCCGCTTAGTTTTTTTAAGAGCATCTTTAGTGAGAGTATCTTAAGTGGGTAAATTAAGATATTTTTTGTGGGGCCAAAGTGATTTGTAGGATTTAAAAAATTTATGGTTGATTTGAGTTGTTTTTACTTTAATGATAGTTGCTTATAAAAAACTAAAACTTGACCCTATATGACCGTTGTTTTCAAAAAATTATAAGACTTTAATAATATAAATAATAATATTATATGTTTCAAAATAAATAACATACGTTAGCTATATAATTGTCGAAAACTAAAAGTTAGTGAATTAAATGTCATGTCATAGCCATTCCAATGCAAATTCTTTATAATCATCGTTAACTATAAAAAATTCAACTATTAAAAACCTGCATTAAAGATGCTCTAATGAATTTTAGACCTTATTGTTAATTTAATTTGTAAATCTTAATGTTATTATTGAGAATTTTACTTTGTTTTGAATCCTTGTTCAAATGAAAAAGTTAAACAATGTACAGGGAAATGTTATAAGTTACATTTTGGTGTGTACAACATTATTATCATTTTCTAAGTGAAATGAAATATCATACTGGTGTATTTTCTATGTGAAATGTCATACTGTTATAATTTGACGCTATGATAAAATTAGAGTATGGTGTGTACAATATACTAATAGTATTATATTATTTTTTAAATAAAACACTCACTTTTTAATTTAAAAAAAAACAAAATTATAAATATAAACTGGGTTGGCCCGAAAAACCGTAGTCCGTGAAGGGCCGGGCTTGGTCAATCAAATTGTGGCCCGTTTATAATCTGAGATTTTTAGCTCGGCCCGCACAAAACTCGAGCTCGTCACGGGCCGGGTAGCCTATTTTGCCAGCTCTAGGCGTGACACAAGACACCTCTTGTTGGCCGAAGGTTGCAAGTAGTTGAAACGTCACTCTTAAGTTTAATATTTTTATTTCTTTATTGTTTAAAAATGTTGAACTTATGAACCTATTCTGTTGTATTTATTTTGATCACCATGAGCTAAAACTCATTGTTTTTGTCATTGTGAAATTTAATGAGAAAGTAATACGTGTGTCATGATATGGAATTAGTGACTTATTTTGTCATATGCCTTCCTGCTATATATTTATCTCTTAGGTTGACCATCTTAGAAATGGATAATTGTTTATTAGTATTGATGAGTCATCTAATAAATGAAAATCATGACAAATATGGATAAAAAAGTTAGGAATACTTTGTCAGTTTAGTTACTTTAGAGATAAAGAGGTAGAGCCATAGAGGAAACAATAACTTATAAAGTAAATGCATAGATGTATTATGAGGCTTTGAAATTTGAACCATAATGAATTGATGCATATACTTTTACATTGTAGGTATACATACTAGGTCACGTTTTGGCCTCATCTGTCACGACATAGCATATCATATTCACGCATAACAAGAAATTATTAAACTGATCATTGCCAAACATAGTATTCTATTATGTTAAAACTTTTACTTTCTAGTTGTAATTTTCTGGTTTCTGACCAAGTGACAACCATCAATTATTTATCATATTTGCTTATGTTACTTTCACAATTTCTTGGATTGAAAATTAACTTAAGTTGATACAATATTCGTGGAAACGATACTCTTACTTTTAATACTTGCGAATAATTTTAAGTGTGTATACTTGCATATAGAAAATAACCCACAAGTTGTTGGTGTTGTTGCCAATGATTGTGTCAGTAACACTTTGATTCTTATTGAAATTTTAAAATATGTTACATTTGCGATTTTGACATTTTCAATCTTCTGATGTCACGACAGGTGCGTGGTTGCTGCATGTGAAAATTGTTAACCTCAACTTACAGAAGAGATCCCAAGCCAGAAAGAACTTTCAGACTCTTGAGGAGATATCAAGTTACCAATAAACTCACAAGAACCCCTGTTCTTACTCTATTATTTGAAGAAGTTAAAGAAGATCTTGAAGACCCTTAACAAGGAAAAGAATAAGTTATGGCAAAAACATATATCATTGGATGCATCATCTAGTGAGGCATTATTGTATAAATCTTACACTGAAGGTTATGATTTGATTGAGAACATTACTACCTACACCTTTAAATGGTTAGTCACAAAACCTTAAACTGTTATAACTCAAAAGAATCCAGTTAGTATCCATGAAATCACTGAGACTACAAATCTCAAGTCAGGTGGCTCAAACCCACCAAATGGTGAAGACCATGATGACACCTTATGGCACTCCAGTTTCCGAGTCTATCAATGTTGTGATAGAATCTGCTGAAGTGACTTATGCTTAGTTTAGAGGTGCACACTTATTTTAAGAGTGTTCTTTCAATCTTGTATATGTGAATTATGACCATTAATTCCTGCTAAGTTTTTGAGCACCTAATGCTAGTGTAACACCCAAAATCAACTAAGACCTCAAGCACCATTAATTCCTACTAGTTTTTGAGCACCTAATGCTAGTGTTTCTACAAATAGAAATAACCAGTAGGAATCAATTCATAAGTCCTTCATGAAAAAGGCAAAGGATCAATTTCATACCCAAGGAGTTGGCACCAAGAATTTAGAAACTCAGATGGGGCAAATTGATACTAAGTTAAGTTCAAGGGTCATTTGAACTATGCCTAGTACCACTTATGAGACATGCCTCTACTTCTGGAAAAATGTGGTTTTGAAAAATTTTGTAAATTAAAATCAGAGTTTAAAATCATTTAAAACATTGAGCAACACAAAAGTAATTTACAAAAAAAGTAAAGAGTTAAGGGAAAGAGATGGACACCATAATGAATAGAGGTTCAGTTAAACAAGAAAATGACATACTCCTCTCCCTAAGAATTGAGAGTATCTAATAAACGTTGAGAGCTTTTAGTAGGAAAGACTCGCAAACCCCCTTATATAAGAAAATGAAGATTGACTTCCAACCAAATAATACAAGACTTTGGTATATAGCAATTTGAGTATTCTCTTACAAACGGTGAATCAAGGCGGTTAGTCCTTTATCCATAAACAAGGATCTTGGAGCAGTTAGTCTTCAAGCTCCTAAACCTTGCAAGAGGGGCTGAGCTCATAAACTTTAAACCTTGATTTCAAATGGGATAACCAATAACCTGTGAGATTTTAAAACTAGGCTAATCTCGAACCTATGAAGCTTTTAATACCGGTATCTCCTAAGACAATGAATGTACTTTTTAATAAAATTGATTTTACAATTCAAAAATATGTAGCAATGCAACTTATTACCTATTTGTTTGCTATTTTTGTATAATTTTAATTATATACCCATCGCGATTAAATTATTAACATAAAAGTCAATTACACATTCTAACAAAGTATACCAAATATAAAAGATACACTTTGATGACAATTTTATTGTTATTGATCGCGTCTCAACCTAATCAACAACACTTGCAACTGTCAAATGTGTCTGAAATTCATCTTTTAAAAAGCCAAACCATAAGTGAGCCTCCTAGATCTTTTCACAAAAGAGAATTTCTTAATGCACCCAAGACCATTCTACTGCACCACGTGAATTTTCTCAAATCCCCCCAGTTTTAAGAGATGTATCTCCGAACGCACCTTTCGCACACTCAACAAAGGACATTCTGAGAGGTGCCCCATATGTTAGGTTATTTTTATTTTGGAGATGCATCTCCAGAACATTTTAAGAAAAACAATTTAATTGTTCAGTTCAGTAGATATTCCGGAGATGCATCTCAGAAATATCTGATATAGAATCCAACTGCATGATCACTCCTCCATTGTTGACATTTTTGGTTTCAACTAAACCCTTCACCCTAAAAACCCTTCAATATCAATCTATTTTTTCATTCCAAATCTCGATCCTTTTGGTTCAACATATCACAGGGAGAAAAAAAAGATAGAATTTCAAGTAAAAATTGTTATTTTCCTTCTACATTGCTCACATTAATCATCAATATTTTTCTAAAAAAATTTACGCTGTGTCCGAAAATGTATCTTCAAAACGTGTATGATCATGTCTGGAGATGCATTTCTGGAAGTTGTTTGTGTTCATTTTTGAAGTCATTCTGCAAAAGTAGTTGACCTTATGTTCGCGTATTGTTTTAATTGGATATGGTGCACCCCAATGTTTTCCTAAAACAAGTCATTTCTCCGAATGTCCAAGGTGTGGTTATTTCTCCGAATGTTCAAGGGGTTGTTGTAAAGACGGTAGATGTTGGCGACGACTTTAAAAACAAGCAAGAGTTTGAATCTCATGATCAATTGCTTGAATGGATTCGTATGGAGGCCTCTAAAATTGGATTTGATGTGGTTATTGGAAGGTTCAATAATGGTTCAGATAAAAGATGAGCCTTTGTGACAAAGACATGCGAAAGAAAAGGGAAATATCAAACTTCTCTCCAGAACTTTAAAAGAGACGACACCGGTACAAGAAAATGTGAGTGTCTGTTTAAGGTTCGTGGTTACATGTTGGCAAACAAAAATTAGAGATTTAATGTGATATGTGATTTGCATAACCATGATTTGTGTTTAAAATTAGCCGGTCATTCTACTGTCTGTCGGCTCAAGCTGGAAAAGAAGGAATGTATTGCTGACATGATCTTGAATTTTGTTCAACCAAAAAATATACTTGTAACATTGAAACAGAAACGACTCGATAATATATCAAATATAAAACAAGTATATAATATTCGGTATCTCACTAACAAGGCACTTAGGGGGGATAGAACTGAGAAGCAACAACTCTTGAAACCGTTGGTTGATAACAACTACGTATCCAGGTACCCAATGTGCAATGATAGAGTTACGGTTAGAGATATTTTTTGGACTCATCCTAATTTCATAAAGTTGTTCAACACGTTTTCTACGATGCTCATACTTGATTCAACCTACAAGACCAACAAGTATAGACTTCCATTATTTAAGATGGTTAGTGTTACCTCAATTGAGAAGACATATTCTATTGGTTTTGAATTTATTGAGTGTGAAAAAGAGGATAATTTTACTTGGGCATTAGAGGTGTGTCAGTCACTGTTGACGGTCCAAGGTGAGGTGCCTAAAGCGATTGTTACCGACCGTGATACCGCATTGATGAATTCGGTTGCAAAGGTATTTCCTTCTTCTTATGCATTACTTTGTAGGTATCACATGATAAAGAATGTGAGAAGTCAGGTTAAACCCACGGTAGGGACGAAACAAATAGAGTTCGAAGATAGAAAATTGGTGAAGGCGGGTGTGGTTGTGGAAAAAATAATAGATGCATGGAATTGTATAATAAATTCTTCCACAAAAGAACTATATGCCGATTCCATAATTCATTTCAGGAAAGTGTGTGAAAAGAATCTAAATTTGTTGAAATATGTTGAAAGAACAATTCTTGACCAGGTGGAGAAAATAATTTGTGTGTGGATTGTCAATGTTAGACACCTTGAAAATAGAACTACCAATAGAGTTGAGTCGACCCATGCTACTTTGAAAAATTGGTTGGAAAATAGTAAATGGGATTTGTGTAGAGATTGAGACTTTGTGAACCACATGATTCAAAACCAGTATAATGAGATACAATCAACATTTGGTCAGAGTATCAAGGTTTTGGAACATAGATTTAAAGAGAACACTCTATATTCTCAGTTGGTTGGTAACATTTCTCAGGAGGGTTTGAACTATATTTTTCATGAGGCTAAACAAGCTGATAATGTAGGCTCCGATAGTGAAAAGTATGGATGCACTGTTGTGAAAACATATGGTCTACCATGTGCTTGTGTTATTGTTAAAATGGTGAAACATGGTGAACCAATAAAAATGGATGAGGTTTGCATTCATTGCAAGAGACTTAGGTTTGATGATGATGGATGCATGGATAACGGTAAATCAAATATCTTTATTTTGACCGAATGGGAAGTGATACAAGAGTAGGGATGGCAACGGGGCGGGTCGGGGGCGGGTTTTACTATACCCGCACCCGCACCCGCCTCCATGTAACACACCCGTCCCCGCCCCCAAACCCAATCGGGGGTAAAAATTTACCGTCCAGACCCGCCCCCAGTAGAGAACGGGTGCAGCCGCACCCGCCCCGCCCCCACCCGAAAAAAATTAATTTCTTTTTAATTGCAATAAAAATTAATAATTTAATTTAAAAATTGATTATTTTAATAATTTAATTATTTATTTAATTAAAATTTTAATTAATAAATGAATATTAATTTGATTAATTTAATTATTTTAATTACAACAAAGGTATTAATAATTTAATTAAAAATATAATTAATAAATGAATATTAAAATAAGTAAAATAAGAGAATTAAACTAAAATGCATTATTCGGGGACGGGGCCGGGCCGGGTGCGGGCGGGTCTTAGTGTCTCCCCGCACCCGTAATTAAAAGTCGGGTTTTCCCCGCACCCGCACCCGTACTCACTCAAACCGGGTTTTCCCCGCTAATTTCGGGGTGGGTCCGGGTTTTTTTGCCATGCCTATACAAGAGAGGTTTTTGAAGGCTGATGACAACATAAAACTCCACATCAAAGAACAATTGAGTAAGATTGAATATCCTGAAACCACCGACATGAAACCTCCATCTCAATCGGTAAAAACAAAAGGTGCTCCGAAGAAAATGAAGCATACATCGAATGACAACTCGACTACATGGTCTCCTTAATATTTTGAACAAGTTGACAAAGTTTTTTCCGGATCACCGACTCCAAAATCTCAAAAAATGTTGTGAAAGGAGCCCGCATTAGCAGACCATCTCCGACGCCGCTTCCACCAAGATTCCATTCATTGATGAGATGTCGGTTTTTATGCACAAATATATCGAGCGGATCGTCAATGTTATGGGGGACGTTAATTGCGGTTACTGAGACGTTTAAGCTTTACTCGATAAAGGATAAAATAGTCATACACTTGTCTTACATCAACTAATCCAAGAGTTGAAGACACATAAAGAATCGTACACGCGGTTGTACGGAAAGAAAGAAAATTTTGATGCGGTTTATGAGTCTCTTATTTCTTGCTTGAGTGCTCCGACATTAGAGGCAAAATGGATGCGCTTCTAGGGAATGAGTCACTTAATAGTATGTGCGTATGATAGAGTGTGTGTTGACCTGACACACTATGGTTTTTTAAAAACCTTTTTTCCACTGTGCACCACACCGCCCCAAAATCCAAATGATCAAGTCATTTTGTTCAAGTTTACTTGAAACCGGGATGCCTTATACCACTTACATCACCGGAGTGGACGACTCATTCAACCATAAAAGTCGAGACTTGGCCGAATCATTTTATGAAAAGGATGCAAGAATTCGAGAGATTGAACAACATTGAAAAAGAATCAAATGCGCAAAATTCCAAGGGGTACAACCTATAGATTTAGCCGACGACATATGTTTCGATTCGTTTTAATTTCTTGTTTAACCGGACAAATAATTGTATATAATCGTAACTCAATATAAAGAAGTGTTATATATTCACCTTATGTTCATATTGTCTTTAAGCATTTTTGTTCTACCCCATAACAACATGTGTGTTTTTGTCGATGAAAAAAAAGGTTTTGTTTTAGTGTTTTGGTGTGCTACTGGCTCAAGAGAAGTTCTGGAGATGAATCTTTGAAACAATATTATAGGTTGCATTTCTAGAGATATATCTTCGGAATCAATGTGTCAGTTAATGAGTGGTCCCAATTGATCTTTGCCTTCTATAAATTTTGGTGCTCAATTGTTATAATTTACACAAACTCAAAATGTCTCAAAATGTCACAAATAGAAATCTATTGGTATGTCAAAAATGTCGCATTCTCCAGATCTACACCCGAGCAAACGTTTAAGCTCACCGACTTCACCTCCCTCAAAGATATCAAAGATGAAATCCACCATCTCCTACCTTACAGAGATAATCGAAAGATTGTGAAGTTCGAGTATCGTTCACATTTGATTGACAACGAAAGGAACACTGAGTTAAGAAAATTTGAGCTCAAGACGCAATCAGATGTTAGGCCTATATGGGATACATATTTCAGTTTGAAGAGAAAGTTCTGCTTGAGTTGGAAGCGGCGCTACAAAGATTGGTCGAAGATATTCTAAAGATGTGCAAACGTCCACCGAAATATTGAAATGTAATATTGAATTTTATGTTAAAATCATCCCTGTAATGCTCATTTTATGTCATGAATGTCAATTTCATTTTGGAAAGTTACTTTTCTGTTCTGGTGTGCCTCCGAATTGTAACTACGAAATTATTTTGGAGATGCATCTTCGGAAAAGTTAAAGCAAAAGAAAGATCTTAACTCAAAATGGCCTTTGTTGAGTGTGTGTTAGGGAGCGTCTGTAGATATATTTCTAGAAACAAGAGATATTTCAAAAAATTCACATGACGCATTAAAAACATATAGATGCAATAAGAAATTCTCTTTACAAAAATATGAATATTTGCCTCAACCAAACTCAATATAAACTAATTTGATCGAATAAGGAGTTTGACCATGGCGGTCCAATTCAATCCATGAACAACCCTTGTTTTTAGCGCAACTTCCCTAACAAGAATGTATACCGATGTCATGCCATGATATCAAAGTCATAAAATATTGTCGTTCATGAAAACCTAACTAACTACCCGTTTGATGAATTTAATTGGAAAAGTCTTGCGTTCATAAAATATTGTACTCATAATGAACTCTCTGGGGAAGATCCTTTTCTTTTGAGTATCTTTGTTGTAATTGTAAAAATATGTGAGATTGTTGTAGCAGAAATCCTCAAATGGGGAAGTATCTGTAATGTCCTCTGTTTTGACTTGATAATCTCGAAATGATCCACTGGGAATGGACAGATTGTCTTAAGGAAATTGTTGTTTGTCGTTTTGAGAATAAATCTGCCCAAAACGAGTTGCTCAAATAAAGAGATCTTCTGTCATTCAGCTGTAAGTTGTCGAGTGGATCTTGTAATGTCGTTGAAGAAGCGTCACGTCTTCAATGGTGATCCTTATGATGTCAAAGTGCAAAATAAATGCACTCTTGGTCCATGCTCAAAAGCTGGAGATGTTCATAGTGTGATTGCCAAAGACCGAAGTTCAATTCGGGAAATAACCGAAGAGAAACTGTCAAGCAAGACTCAACCATAGAGGCATAAACTCCAATGGGAATGTACTGAAACAACTGTCTTCCACGAGGATCGAACTTCGTGGGGAAATAAAAATATTGAGTTTTTGCTTAGGGCTGACAATTCTATTTGGAAGGAAGAGACACGCCCAAATACCCAAGGGTAAACGCGATCGAAGAGATAGAGTAAAAGAAACAAAGGATGCAAAATGCACATGTTATGCTATCTACTTATATGATGTGCGGATGCTTATGCTGACAAAACAGACGAAAGCAACGACTGAATACGGGATAAACGTCTCGAAACAAACATCCGACCAATCTTCAAAGATAGAAGTACCACTGGGGGTAGATGGAGAACCAAATGTAGGGTCCCGATCCTGCTTCAAAACTTCAAAATTTCTCTTGAGGAAGAGTGATCAATCCATTTGGGGATGTAACATCTTGATAAGTTTGACATGTTGTACGAAATTGTAGACGAAGGTACCCAAACCGAAGTTTCATAGGGGATAAAATAAATATCCTGGGTCGTCGTAGTTGTTGAACATGTTGGGGTTGAGCTTCCTGAGGATGAAATATACATCTTTTTGCTCCAATCTTCAAATGCCCCAAGTCACATAAAAAAGCAACATCTAGAGAGGATTTTACAGAAAACTCGATGTCCAAATGCCCCACTGTTTTCAAACTCTCTAGAGATTCGCCGAATCTCGACGTAACTGCCCCTGATTGGCGGTATAACCGAGTCTTCCAAATTGTGCTTTAGATGAAAGCCAAACTCGTACGGATCAAACTTCTTGAAGAGTAAATTGCTCCAGGTGGGCGAGGTCTCCGAGTCCATTGGAGTCCGTGTAATCTTTCTAAGATGTCAAGCGTATTTTAGCAAGTTAGAAATATCCATTTTGAAATGGTTAATGCAACACGCGTTTGTCTTGAAGTTTTGAAAAGGGGTATCACAATAACTTGTGATCGAAACCACTGGTTAGGATACAAATTGAACATTATTTATAAAGCCGATTTAAATTTGAGCATAGCTCATGGAGTCAGGAAACAATATCTCATCGAGTATGCTTTCGAATTAAACCTTACTTCAATTAGGACTTTGAGGGTTGTATATGGGTTTAATTTGTGACTTGTAGAATGGAGGTAGAAAGGGTTAGTATATTTGTGCCCACCCAATTTTTGAAAGATGTTCATCATTTTTGATATCACCCTGCCCCAGGTTAAGAAAATGAGGTTTCAGTTTGGGAGAAAAAAAACAGGTCTTTTCTCAAGGATTAAAAGAAAGGGTTGACTATGTTGGTGTTTAGAAGGTTTAAAATAATGCCTTACATCACCAGTAGGGTTTTTATTCGAAGCATACAACAAGAGATCATATGTTTTACTTCATCATCCTCCTCCCAATTCTCTGTCAGAGCAAGAGATCGGGTAAAAGTCGGCATTATAAATAATTTTGAAAAACTATTTGAGTGAAAACGAATGGATTTCTTCAAGATAAACAGTTATTGCATTACTTATTCAAAACAGAAAGTTCTTACATGCCAAATATGCTTTCAATCAAAGAAATAAACATGGAAAAAATTGAAATAAACTTCTTCGGAGAGTCCTTTCTAGGATCTTTATTGTGCTTTCATGTAGACTGGAGAGACATGCAGAGATGTCTGGTGCGCATCTTTCAAACGCGGCGTTGACGACCTTGAATCAGGCCTGGGGAGGACGAACCTTGTCGAGATATGGGGCTATCTCGCACATAAGGGACGGAACCTTCAAAGAATAAGACTCCACATTTGACCAAACTTTGAACGTCTGCTTTCATGCTGTAACAACTCTCAATGTCGTGCCCCGGAGCACCTCGATGATACAGGCAAAATCTGTTGGCTTTGTACCAGTATGGAAACTTCTTAGGTACCTTAGGTGGAGCTCTTGTCTGGATATGACCTCTTTGAATTAGAGCTGGAAACAAATCAGCATACTTCACAGGGATGGGATCAAACTGATGAGTTGCTTCTCTTGGAGTATCCAGAGGCATCCTTTGATACCTTTTCCGAAATCGTCGATTCTGTGGTTGATCTGGAGAGGCCAACCTCTGCCTAGGAGATGGTTGTTGTTCACGCTGAGCGGGCATCGCATACTGGTGCCGATGATGGGGTACCGGAGCTATGAATTCTCTGGAAGGTCCACAGTCATTTTTATTGTCTGGAGCTATACCCAAGTTATGATGGTATTGCTTCACAAAAGCAAAAGTTAAGTCTTCCCAAGACTGAATGTGATTCCTTTGTAGCTTCATATACCATGTTAATGGTGCTCCACACAAACTTTCTTGGAAGCAGTGAATCATTAGTTGGTCGTTCCCAAGATAGGCGGTCATCTTCTGACAAAATATCATCAAATGATAACTTGGACAGATCGAACCTTTGTACACTTCGAAAGTGGGCATTTGGAATTCCGGAGGGACAACTAGGTTTGGAACTAGGTGCAGGTCATGAGCATGAGAATCAGGCGCACGGTTCCTCTTCATCATTTTCCATCGTTCCTCGAAGTCACGAAATTCATTCTCGAATGCTATAAGCTCCGGGTCGTCCATTTCCTTTTCAGCATGAATATTCTGAAAGTCAGCAAGCGGGTTGTCTTGCACAGGCTGAAGTTGCATAAGAACAAAGTTGTCGGAGGGACGGCGAAGTGTCGGATTAGACCTTACTCTGAAGCTAGTCATGCGATCCATGTCTTTGTTCTCCTTACTATCCTTTAATGATACTTCCGGCTTGGTCAGATGGTCGAGACGGCAACTGACAGCAAAAGATGGAAAACCGAAATGAGCCACAACAAAGGAAAGACACATGCACAAATGTAAAATGCCATGCTACATGCAGAATGTTAATGCGAAAATGCAGATGTAGGAGGAGACTTCAAGAAACTCAAAGTGTTCTTCAGTATTATAATGTAGAATAATTGAAAAACCTTTTATTCTTGAGAAACAATGCAAAGGAAAGTACTCTTTTAAGAGTTTATTACAACGAAAGCAAAAGAAAACTTAGAACTCTATCCCACAGTCTTCTCCTTTGCACGGAGCTCCTCGGTCAGCTTATCAATGCGCTCCTGCAGCGCCGCTTTCTCGATGATGAGTCGTTCCACACACTCCTTCCAAGCCATGGTAGCTGAGGGGAGATCATCACTGGTGACAACACTTGAAGAGGCATGAGGAGAAAATAAATCTCCTTGCGCCTTTCTCTTTCTGGCAACTTCTATTTCCGGAGTCTTTTGAAGTCTTTCCTTCTCTACCTTGAGGGTGAGGAACTTGTTCTTCCAAGCAGTCCTCAATTTCCGGGCTTCATCTAAAGCAATCCTTACTTGTTCTATTTCATCCTCCTCGAACCAGTCGGGGTCATGAGGAAATAGTACCATAGGTTCATGAAAAGGAAAAGGCATCTTGAGATCGAGAGCCCTTTCTCGCACCCAATGCAGATAATCTTCAGAAACAGCACAGCTGGGGTATCCTGAAGTAGTTGTTCCTTCCATATCAATATATTTCCATGCATAAATGATGACAGTCCTTAGGTCTAGATCCTCTTCTCCTTTGAAGTAGATCTCTTCCAACGAAACCAGGTCAGGCACTTGGATCATAGGGTGTCCAAACTGTCTACGGGCTAAAGAGGGATTGTAACTTATGCATCCTTCTCTTCCAATAAGCGGTACGCTGGGGAATCCTCCGATGCTAGGAATCATAGGCACACCTCCATAGGCGGGATCATACCAAACAATGTCTGAATGGGTGAGGGCCATAAGTATCTCGGACCATCGAGGTGTTGCTACTTCATCCCAAAGGGACGGATGCCAAGTCAAACGAGCGATGAACCATGAGTACAGCAAGGCGGTACAACATACAATGTGTCCTCCTCCTTCGGCATTCTTCGAGTGAATAGAAAAGTACGTATCAGCAAGCAAGGTGGGTACTGGATTCTTGAGTATGAACAGCTTGATTGCATCCATATCAACAAAATTGTCAATTTTAGGGAACCAGAAAGTCCCATAAACCAACAAAGCAAAATTGGCTTCCAAGATGAGAACCTCCTTTCTTTCAGCATGGTAACGAACTTTTTCGATCAAAAAGTCGGCGGGGAATCCAAGGACTCCTTCCTTGGTGATCAGGTGTGTTTGAACATCTTCAAGACTAAGATGAGTAGCATTTGCAATTTCTTGGTGACTAGGCGTGTCTTCCCTTCCGGTGAATAGGGGTCGAACAGTCACAGGCATCCTCAAGAGTTCTGAGTACTCTTCCAAGGTCGGCATCAGTTGATAGTCCGGAAAAGTGAAGCAGTGATACATCGGGTCATAAAATTGAACCAATGTTTCCAACAATCCTTCTTTCATCCTCAGCTCGAGGAAACGGAAGACTCCTCCATATTCTGCTGCGAAGGCAAAGCGATCCTTGACGAGTTTGGCTAGTTCTCTCAAGCTTTCGACGTTGGGACTCTGAAAAGTGTACTTCAGGGTTTCTCTTCTGAAATCCATGATTACAACACCTACAGAACGAAATTGAGTTTCTTGAAGTGAACAAGGGAAAAGAATGCAATGCAAGATGATTAGGACTTCATGGGATTCCTCTTTATTTATATGCATTGTGGTAAAAGGAAACGTTTTATTAAATTTGAAAAGGACTACATAAATATTCTTTTAAAGAGTCCCAAATAAAAGCTAAATAAAAGCTAGTAAAGACACTAAAGAAGCTTTGAATGCTGCTGCTTGAGTTGTTCTTCTAGTTGCGTCTTCTCGCGGATGAGGTTGTCCACAATTAGTTTCCAAATAGTGCATTGTGGGTCGGAGAAAAATAAATCCTCCATGACTTTCCTCTTCTTGCAAGGGAGTAGCTCTTCATCCTTTAATTGTAGCTGTTTCTGAAGTCCATCCCTCTCCTTTTGAAGTTCAGCCTTCTGCTTCTGACACTCATCATTTTCTGCCACTGCTGCATGGTACTTGTTCTTCCAAGATTCCAGCTCATGTTGAGACTTCCTTAAGGACACCTCTAACTCCTCGGCTTCAGACATAAAGACATAAGTGGGCTCTCTCCTTGGAGCTATGGGATATTGACGGGAATAGGGCATCTTTAGCTTGGTTGCCCTTTTTCTGACCCACTGGAGGTAGGGCTCTAAAGACACACAATTAGGCCTCCCTAGACTTCTCTCCCCTTCTCGTGTACACTACGCCATGCATTTAGAATATTTCCTTGGAGTTCCATATCATTTTTGAAAAATATACCCTCTACTTGAACACTCTTGGGAGGTTCCTTCAACGGGTATCCCAACTGTCGACGAGCTAAAACAGGATTGTAGCTGATTCCTCCATCAAAGCTGAGCAACGGTACATTAGCAAAGTCACCACAACTATCAATGATTAATACTCCATCATACGATCGGTTGTACCAATCAATGTCAGAATGGGTCAAAGCCATAACTCTTGGAGACCAATGCTCTTTGCCAATGTTTGTGAAAGAGCTAGACTTCGGCAAGTGCGAAATAAACCACTTGTAAAGTAAAGGTACACAGCAAGTAATCATCCCTCCACCACGAAGGTTTCGGAGATGTATAGAGTGATATGCATTTCCCAACAGAGTTGGCACTGGGTTGTTCTTCATAAAGATCTTGAATGCTTTGAGATCGATGAAACCTTCAAAACTTGGGAATAGAAACAACCCATAAACAAGCAAAGCAAAAATTGCCTCAAACGAAGCCTTATTAGAGTAATCAGCATAGAATGAAGCCTTCTCGACTAGGAAACCTGTCTTTAAACCAAGAATTCCATCTTAGTAACTAGGTTGGCTTTGACGTCAGATACCTTCAAACGGAGGGCTTTAGCAATATCTTTCTCATCAGGGTCCTTTTCCAAGAATGGAAAAGGAGATTCCTCAAGGACAGGTAGACCAACCAAAAAAGAATACTCTTCCAATGTATGTAGCAACTGAAAATCTGGAAAGGTGAAACAATGGTAGAGAGGATCATAGAACTGTAGCAAAGTGGCAAGAAGTCCTTCATTTGCTGAGCAACCCAACAAAGATATTAGCTTCCCATATTTGTTCTTGAATTCTTCTTGATCTTTGATGAAACCCCACAACTTCTTTAGGTCATCCAATTTGGGACTCTTAAAAGTATATTTCATAGTATGTCTTTTATTTGAATTCATAGTGACCTACAATGTTCATAAACGAAAGTAAATCCCATGAAGTCCAATGCAGAATGATGCTATATGAATGCAGCAAACACAAGTATTCACATAAGGACATAAAGATAAACAAACAAGGGGCGTCCTAGGTTTGCAACGAGCATGGAGTAAAGGTGTACCCTTCCCAAAGGTTTAAGGACTAAAGGTTGTTTGTACCTGCAGAACAAGGTTCTAAAGGGACTCAGAATCATCAGCTCATCTATCGGATATTATCAATTTCCCCATTACTCGAGGATTAATAATATTCTCAAGAGAACTTCTTTTGAGTGTAGCTTCGCGTAGCACTATTTCGGAAGTACTTCCTCATAGCCTCGCACTACATCCTAATAAAGGCCAAAGTTGGGTTAAGGTAACTACGGTCCTCAATATCATAGGCTCCAAAGTCGAAAATAATGAGTGTCTTCACGATTGCTCGTTCAACAGTACTATTTCGAAAGGGCCTCAACTGAGCGGGATTCTCGATTCAACTTAGCAGGGATTCAACTCCCTATAAGCCTCCTCGACTATATCACCATCCTATCTTAATTTCTCTCAAAGTTTGGGTGTAGAACTTTATCTCACCACTCAAGAACAATAATCCCAAAAGAAATACAAGAGAAAGCATGTAAACAGTTAATCAAGTAGGCAGATATATAAAGCAGTAAACAAATAAAATAAGATAGGGAAACCCACTAGGACGTCCCCAGTGAAGTCGCCATTTCTGTCGCGGTGAAATTCAGATACCAAACTATTGATTAGTTTGAATCTTTAATTCATTTTGCAACCGAACTTTGATTTGTCCAAAGGAAGGGATAAAGATCAAAATTCCCACTATGCAATGCAAATGCAAGGTTAGATTGTTTAGGTTCGGGGGTTGGTTAAACTTAGGAAAGGTATTAGCATCCTAAGTTTCTGTAGTACTCTACAAGAACCTCTTGTTTTATATGTGTTTACTGCTAAGTGTTATCTGCTTAAAGGATTAGAGACCCTAGTGGTTTATTTCTAAGTATACTCGATAAGATGTCGCATCTTATGCCTACATATCCTTACGGGAGTGGAATCAGAGTATCTGTAGTTCCCCTAAAGGGTTAGAGGAGTTCTTTGACTGTGGTCAAAGTTCCTACGGGTTTAGGGTAGTTGTTTTGATTGGGTTTAGGAGAAGAGATGAGTCTTCATGTTAAGGGAGACGTAACCACCACAAGTGTAAAGGGGGTTGTAGGAAAATAGTCTTTGCATCGTCTTAAGAAAAGGGCTTAAGTACTCGAATTGTTTGACGAGTATGCCTTTATCACTCTTAAGGCAAAGTTCCTACATGTTTGATTGTATTATTGTGGGGGTGGAGATTATATCTCACTTAAGATGATTAACATCTATTCTCTAATGTGTTTGAAAAATTGTATAGTGTTGTTTGTTTGTCTAAGTTGTAGAGAAATAAAGACAAGGTCCTTCCTATAGGGTAGGATCTATCCTAAGCGATCAACTTGAGTGGGATCAAGGATCGTGGGGAAAATGATGCAAATGATGTGCAACTACACACAACGTTGAATCATGTGTAGGTTTTTCATTTGGACGGAATGCGATGCATGAATATAAATTGCGAGAATGTAAATTGCTTATACGATAAATTGCGGAAATGTAAACCATACACATACGCATGAAAGCGCTAGGAGTGTGTGAGAGTGAAAGGTGTAGTGAAGTGGGTGCACGATTGATTTGATTGCATGCTGTTGATTGATCTTAGTTGTAGGATTGATTGTGAATTGGATGTTGGATTGTTTTTAGACGAGGTTGAGTTGATTTTAAGTAAAAGTTAATATTATTTTTGATGAGATTGATTAATTTTAATAAAAGAGTTGTAATTGATTATAAGAGGGAAATTAGAGGGTGAATTGGTTGCTTAATTTTAATAAAAGTGGAATTTGATGATTGAAGTTGATTTTAGTATGAATTGACTTTATGAAAATTTAAATTATAAAATAATTAAATTCCTAAGATTAAGGGGTTTACTTAAAATAATAAATTATAGAAATAAAAAGAGTTTTGATAACTAACAAAATTTTATTATCGTAAATAAAATATAAATTTAGGTTGTTATGAAATAGATTTTAATATTATAAAAGGGGGTTATTATTAAATTGAGTTTAAAAGGATTAAATTTCTAGATAAAAGATTACTATTAATATTAGTAAATTATTAAAAAGGTAGTTAACAGATTAAATATTATTATAAAGAAAAAGGATTAATTAAATAATTAAAGAAACAGAGTTGTTAATTTATTAAGAAAAAAGATTGGTTAATTAGAAATAAAAATGTTGATTAGGGTGGTTAACGATTTTTGTGTGTGTGGTGTAAGTGATTAGTGTGTGCATAAGTGATTATATTGCAATAAAACATGATAAAAAAAATAAAAAAAAACAGCAAAAAACCCTAATCCCACTTGCAACCCAAATCCCTAAATCGGAAGCAATCTCCTCTCTCGATTCTCTCTGCTCTCGATCTCCCTTGAGTTCAACCTTCATCGTTTTCCTTCTCCTTCGTCTCCTTTGTCATTCCTTCAACCTGAAACACAACACAAAACAATCAAAAGATTCGATGATCCTATCAAGAATGGAGTTTTACCGAAGATTAGTGGCGGTAGCGGGTTTGAGACGGCGAAAATCTGAGCGGTGCCGGCGTCGACGATTTCGATGGTGGAAACAGATAAGTTTTCCCTCCTTCGTTTTCTTAGGTCTACGAAATCTAGGTTTTTTTGCTTGTGGTGATTACGAAATTCTTCCTCCCCCCCCCCCCCCCCCCCCCCGTTCAATTGAACCGTTCTCTCTTTATATAGGTCTTAGAGTGATACTGTCTTGATTGGAATTGTTAATCTCAATTGAAAGCTGATTGGGGATTTTCCTATTTGGTTATGATCTGATTTGAAAAACATTCCCTTTTCGGTGATATTGTGTTAATGAGCCACTTAATTGATATTTCAAAGCTTTGATTCAATTGAGGTAGGATTCGATTTGATTCTGAATAGCATCTTCTGTCTTCAAAGAATATTCTCTAATCGTTATCTTTATGTGATCATGACCTGGCAGGTACAGGTGGCAAATGTCTTGGGTCAGGGAGGAAATATGCAGCTTAGAGGAAAGAACGAGCTTGCGTCTGGTGAGAGCTTCCATGGAAAAAAAGGTTGGTGATGTTGGTGACAACTTGGAGACAAACACTTGACGTTGTTGGCCTTGCTTCCATGTTGTAAGCCTCGTTTAATTGGTACTCAAATAATGAAAGTAACCTCTGCTAACTACTCCTGTTGACAACTTCTATTTTGGCTATTATGTAGTTGCGATGCTGTTGATGCTTGCGACTAATGTGAGAAAGCTCTGTTGTTGGTGCTTGCAGCTGGGGTGGGGATGTTATGCTGCTGATGTTTGCAGCTTTCATGAGTGTAACGTTCGCAGGATGGATTCGGTAGTTATATGCATTCATGGCTAAGCTCCTTGTAGTTTCTACTTTTGTAATCCAATGCGTTGTAATGCTCTGTATCTTCTGGTTTGATCTTTTCAGCAACAAATGCTAGCCCTGAGATGGAGTGCGGATGACCATTGCTTTCCATGGTAGTCTTTGGAAACTTAAAGGTTCTTTTGAACTTCGTATCCTTTTCGAATATTCCGTTGATGCTGGGAATTGTCACAGTTGATTTCTCCATGCCAAGGAACATTGGATTGCGCACAAAATAGCCTTCGACACGAGGGACACTTCTGCGGTATTGCTCAACTCAAGGTTTGATTTGGACTATTTACCTATTTGATAAATTTTGTCTTCTTTAAAATCCTGAGTGTTGAAGTTGAAACCAGGACTGTCAATTTTGCAGGTTGTTTTGGCAGGGATGCCTCCGTCATCAAGAAGTTCAGTTCATAAACCTGCTTGAAGCAAGGCAAAGAAAGGGAATTGGCTTGATATGGATGTGCTGTTAGTGTAACAGGTGATTTTGGCTGTATTGTACACTTCTTTGGTCTTGTGTCAACAAACTGCACATTGTAGTTACCGGCCCATTTGAGTTGTTTTCCTGATATGCGATATGCCAACCTTATGCAGGTCAAGGTCGAGTCCTTCGTTCTCGTAAGAAGCTAAAGTTACTGGAGTTGGCAATACTTAGCCTGAGGCTAACAGATTACGGGAAAAGGAATATGGTTCGACATATCGTGAATGCGGTGAACACTGCAGAGAACCGAAGAGGCGCATCTTTGGGTACTGCTCTAAATTATGGGGTTCAAGGGTTATTTGGTTCGTAATCTCTCCCTCGACTTGCCTATGTTCGTCCTCTGAGCTTATTGTTACTACGTATGGTTTTTATTTGGTCTCATGGTAGCAGCAACATCCTTAAATACAAAGCGTCACAAGTCACCCGATGGAAATCCTTGACTTCTATGCATGTTGTCTCCTTCCGCAAGCTCCCATCATCAGCGGGTCCGAGGGGTGCAGATGGCGTTACTTTCTCTTTGAATGACGTTTGGTTGCTTATAGGTGAAGATACTACTGGCTGACGACCTCACTGTTATAGCAGAGCTGCGCGGTCAAGTGATGGGCTCTTCAAATACCTCCCAGCTTGAGATTTACTACTGGTGGCGCCGGAAATTGCGGAGGACTCTACCTCTTTCCAAATATGTTTCTCTTTGAATTGACTTCTGAGCATTGTTGTTAGTTTGACAGGTTGCATTTGGTAGTGTTTACTCACATGGCTTGTAGCTGGTGCCAATGACGCTTGTTTGTCATCATCTGATATAATCTGGGGGTAATCATGTCTCACCATGCTAAGTTATTCTGCGGTCGTTCAATGATTATGCTCTGATTTTATTGCATTGCAAATCATCGAAAAAGGAGTAGCTTTGATCGCATAAGTAGCTTCTCTGTTTGTTTGTGTTTGACAAAACTTGTGCCGCAGCCTTCTTACTTATGTGGAGGATGGGTGTTTGCAGACCCTGCGGTGGGTTCTGCCGCAGCAGCAGGTTTTTTGTTGCGTATTGGAGATGCAAGGTTGTGTTTTGTCTCGATGCTTACTTGAAACTTGTGCTGTGTGAAATATTGCAGGTTATCTCTAGTGATTGTTCTGATAATTTGTGGTGAGTTTGGATGGGTTACAACAAGGTGGTTGTTATGAACCTGTAGTGACAGCATGAATAGCCTACGTGAGTCTGCGGTTTGTATTGGGACTTCACTGCCATGGCTTTTGACAGAAGGAGCAAGATTCAGGTGTAGCATAAACATGGTACGGGTCTTTGATAGATAAATCATAATCAATAGCATGATGTCTTGAATGAAATATGGAGATGTTACTTGATGTGGTTGTTTCATTGTAACAGGTAGTATTCTCCGGTGGCTCCGTTTAGTTTATGTTCAAGCTGCACTATCAACCTGTTCATGCTCAGGATTTCCTTCTAATTCAATTGCAGAGAGGAAGTTTATGCTGATAGCCAAACAAAGGATGGTAAAGATTTAGGCCAACGGTTGCGAGAGATTTTGATGAAGGAAGAGAAGGCCACGGCAAGCAATTACGGATGAACTCATGCAAATAAGGATAAAGATGACGGCTGGTGCAGCGAGAGTACCGTGGCCGGCATTAGTACACGTTTGATCCTTTAAGATAGAATTGCTGGAAACAAGAGATTTATTCATATACTCGGTCCCGACGATGCCGGCGGAAGCTTTGAAGATTAGGGGAAGTGACATTGCAGCTTGTTTTCCTTTATCATTTTAGAGTTGATTTGGCTTCCATTAGGATCTTCTCCTTTTATCTCTTTTGGAACAACTTTCAACAATTATGTAGGGTCATGGACCATTTTACAAGATGCTTTGTAAAGTTTCTTCTTGTAATATATGCATATTGTCACTGCGAGACCTGGTATTTATTTGTAAATTCTTAAATCGTAACTCTTAAATCATAACCAGATGGTTTCAAAAGACAACTTTAGTTTTGAATTTCTTCCACCCGCCATAGTGGTATTGTTAGGGAAAAGTAACTAAGTCCATAACAGGAAGGAAGTGGCATAAGTAACATGGGAGCTAATGTTGCAGAGTTAACACCACGTGCGTAATCTGGCTCAATTGATTGCAAATAAAGAAATAGGATAAAGTCCTTCAATGAGCTAAACTTGATTGTTTGTATCTGAACTTGAATATGTGTCTTAAACCCATAATGAATGTGATTTATGCACTTGAAAATATCCACACTTGAAATTAACTTGAGCAACGAACGTGTAAACCTTGAAAAATACTTAGAATGGATTTGAGTTTACGGCTTCCGCTTGCGATTTGTAACTATTGCAATCTGCACGAGTTGGTTAGTCGCGTAAATATTAAATTTTAAAATAAAGTCAAATAATAACTATAAAACGCAAGAAGAGGTGAAATCTTATGGTCAAAAATTAGGGTGCAACAGATACCATAAACACATAAGTGGTGTGCTAGTGAGATACCTCGTAATACGTTTGATCGCATAAAGGCATGATTCTTTTGGGTTGGCTTGAAAACGAGCATAACATCCTATCATACATTGATATTTACTTTCTTTTATATGAGAGGCACTAAGGTAAGAAGGGACCATATCATACCTTAATATTTGATTTCTTTAACTAACTTTCCTTCTCTAGCCTTATCTTAACTGCATGAAGTACTCATTAAAGTTGAGATTGGATTTTCTTAATCCATGTCGAGTCTATGTAATAGCTAATTACAATATTTAACTTGATCATTAAAGGTGCCTTACTTTGATTGATGAATTTTTAACCCAAGAAAGTACAAAAGCTCGCCCATCTTAAACATTTCAAATTTATTTTGCATCACATCAGAAAAAATATTTGAGCAAGGATTCATTAGTAGAACTGAATATAATATCATTGACATATTTTTTCACAAGTAAAATGTCATGCTCTATTTTCTTAATGAAAAAAGTTATATAAACCTTCCTTTTTTGTAAATTGTTTTTAAGCTAATACTTTCTCAAATGTTCGTACCAATCTCTAGGGGCATGTGTCAGACTGTAAAGAGCCTTTTCCAGCTTGAATACATGATTAGGAAAAGAGAAGTTTAGAAAACCAAGAGGTTTATGAACATACACGTCCTCTTGGATGTAACTGTTCAAGAACACACTTTTTACATTCATTTTAAGTTTGAAATTAAAAATGCATGAGAAATCTAAAAGCATCCTTATAGCCTCTAATCTAGCTACAGGGGCATATGTCTCATTAAAATTTATGCCTTCATGTTGACTGTACTCTTTCACAATGAGTCCTACATTATTTCTTTAAAAAATTCTTTTTTGTCAAGCTCATTGTGAAAGACCTATTTTGTTCCAATCATTATCTTAGATGGAGGTTTAGAAACAAGTTCATAAACACTGTTTCTCTCAAATTGATTAAAGTCATCTTTCATATCAAGAGATAAAGTTTTTCAATAAGAGGCTTATTGATGTCCTTTAAGTTAATTTTGGGAAACAAACTCCATAAATAAACATATCTGATTAAAGGAGTGACAAGATGTGACATCCTTAGAAATATCTTCAATGACATTTTGGATTGAATGATCCTTTGTGTTCTTTCATTCCTTGGGTAGGTCTCGATTGTCATTGCTTATTTTTTTGTTTTGAATTATTTTAGTTTCAAATTATTTTAGATCTTGATCTTTTTCTTGATTAAGATCTTGATCTTAATCCTTGTCTTCTGGAACCATGTTTTTCATGATACCTGCACAATCAAGCACATCTAGCTTGATGGATTTGGGATTAATTTCATCAAAGGTAACATGGACCAATTCTTCTATATATAGAGTTATTTTATTAAATATTCTAAAAGCTTTAATAGAATTCAAATATCCTAAGAATAGAACTTTATCAGCTTTAGAATCAAATTTTCCAAGATTATTCTTCCATTTATTAAGGATAAGGCATTTGACTCCAAACACATGGAGATGAGAAACATTTGGCTTCCTTCCTTTTTATAAATCATAGGGCATTAGTTTTAGAGTTGGTCTTTGACACGTCGCAAGCGCACGACCATGTCAAAGTAATATAAAGAGTTGTTGAGCCATTGATTTTTACTGATGTATAGCTAAAATGATCGAAAGTTAGGATATGAATGATTTTTAATTTTTTAAAATAAAATAATTAAAATAAGAAGAGTTTAGGACTTTTATACATGCCTCTAATTCCCTTGCAAATCCTAATTTATAACGAGAATGAAGTAAGTTTCATAGAAAATGGAAAAAGGTATAGAACACCCACTTTCATCAGCGTGTTGTCTTGCTTTAATTAAATACGATACCCACTTTCGTCAGTGTAGAGTATTTGTTCATATTCCATTTTAAGAATAGCCAGAAGTAAAATTACTTTATGTTTCTAATTCTAATATCGCGTTACACTCTTTCAGTTTATAGGCGATATATATAGTATTCCTACTTTCACAGTGAAATCAAATATTTTTAAGATAAAAAACATCGAAATGAATTTTATGAAGTTATCACAACAAATTATTTAAGAATCTACATCACCTTAAACTCCTAATCGATTACTCGAACATAGCAATTGAATAAAAAATAAATCATTCAAGGATTTAGCATACAAGATCAATAAAATAAAATAACAATAATAAAGCATAAATGAAATCTAGGTTGAAGATAAACAAGGCTTGAATTAAAGAAACTCAAAGCTTCGATGGAAAATACAACAACTTTGGATTTAAATAAACTTTGTAGAAAATAAGAGTCTGTAATGTATCATAGTGCATAAGGCTAATGATAAAATAAGGTCTTCGGTTCATAGAGAATCCCTAGCAATTATATAGAAAAATTACATTCAAAGGCTCTATATTCTCATAAGTGACACTAAATATCATTAAGCCTGGCATTAGGATAGCTAGGAACCGCCACAGATCAGAAAATGTTACCAAACGTCAAGAGTTCACAAATAAATTTGGGTCTTGCATGGGATATGTGATTCTGTATGAGGGGGGGGGGGGGGGGGGGGTAATGTATGTGCAATTCATCACAACCTAACCATCGGGAAATTTGTACCATAAGACTTCCTTTTTCACGTATTCTTTGATCTTTTTCACTTTGACTTGGCCCTTAGCATTCCTTATTACCCGAAAGCAACAAAGCATATAAACACATAGAAAAGTGCACAAAACCTAAGATAGACTTTCAAAGAATTAAAAATAAAGCATATTAAAAACCTATTCAAAATGCCACTGATAAAATCCTCCCATACTTCAATGATATCTTGTCCTCAAGCAAAGGATTTAAACAAGCAAAGGTTTTTTTCGAATAAGATTTCAAAATAGTAATGTGAAAATACTCATATGGGAGTCTATGATTTAATTAGCTAAGGGTTAAATCTCTTAGTACTTACTTAATCCTAAGGGTCTTGTGAGAACACAAATTAGGGTCTTCCTCAAAAACACCAATTTCACTATGGATTTGATTATAAGTCTTCGGATCCGATATTCTTTTCAAATACGCAAAGTGTTCATACTAAGGCATTTTAAACAGATATATCATGAAACACCTGCAAGGTTAGACCGAGAAAGTATTATTCACAATTATATGAACAAGATAATGTTTGGGGAGACGAGTGCACCCAACTTATTCCGATTAGCCATTCTTTATTTAGTACACACATACCCACAATTTCATTCAATTTTTTCAATTTTTGCAGCATTATGGATCAACCACCATTGGGTTGAATAACCGTGTGAGGGTTACCCAACTTAGTAGGTGAAGTTGCCTTTTACTACCCATATTTTAATTTTTTTTCATATTTATTTTCCTCAACCTACCAACACACACTGCACACTAAAAATTAATGTTAGACTTAATTATGCAAATTACTCAGAAAGTACTTACATGTAATTAGAGACTATAAGTCAAATCGAGTTGAATCTATATTTAATTAGGAGGCACTAGGTGACCAATTTATCAAAATTTCTCAGGGTCCTTAACCTAAGCCTCTCTTTCCATAGACTCGATATACTTTCAAATACACATACTATCAAGACTCTACATTTTTTTCAACTTTTGATTCAGAGGTGCAGATGAAAAAACAACAACATGACTAACACACAGTAATAATATAATTAAACCAAATATCAATTAGAACCTCCCTCATAATTAAACTAGACATTGTCCTTAATGTTAATAATGAAAGAAAATGGATAGAGAAAGCTCACATTGTTCTCATTCCTTATGAGATATTATTAACCCATATCGTCTGGTAGGAAATGTTTATGCTCTTTGTGTAACCTTCTTTTTGTTCCTCAAAAAATAAACACCCAAGCAAAAAAAAACTAAAACACACAAGCAAAAAAAAAAACTAAAACACACAATTCTGTTGGTTGCCTCCTACGCGGAACTATTTTAAGTTTATTAACTTGACATTTTGATCCTCATGCTCAAGAGGGTGCTTCCTTCAAAATTGAATCTTTCACATTGTGCCTAATATATCACCCCAGTTTTGATTTTAATATTTTATTTGAGTTTTAGAGTGCTTTAATTTAATTTAATTTAATTAGTATTATTAAGGTTGTTGGGTTTTAATAGAAATTATCTATATTTTTATTTATTTAAAATAGTGTAGAAAGTGGAAATTTTGATTTAAGGAGAAAAATAGAAATTAATTAAAAATAGGGGAAGCGAATAGAATTATTAGGAATTGAGGGAATCAATAAAATAAAAATATGGTTTTATTTAAGTAGAGAGGGAGAATAGAAAAAGGGAGTTTTTTTGGTGAAACAAGGTGTCAATAGAGTTGATAGGAAAACCCTAGCAGAGCAAGCACTACGCCAAAAGTACTTTTTGGTAGCACTACAAAGACAGCGCTGCTAAAGGGGGTCTTTAGAAAGCGCTTTTGAAAAGTGCTGCTAAAGGTCATACGTAAGTAACCAATAGAAAACACTTTTGGGGAAAACGCTGCTAAAACCCAACATTAGAAAGCAATTTAAAAAATCGCTGCTATAGGGGGTGTCTAGGTCACACTTTAGACATCACTTTTCAAAAGCGCTACTAAAGGGCTAACATATGAAAGCGTTTTTCCAGGGAAAACGCTGCTATATGGGGGGGGGGGGGGGGGGAGAAAGCGCTGCTATAGGTCATTTTTCTAAAATTAAAACAGAATTCATATTTTATTTTTGCACGTATTTTGTTTCACTCTCTCACTCTCAGACGCACTTCCGAACCCTACCAGAGCTTCGACCATCGTTTCTTCCTCCATCCAGTCGTGCTTCAGTCGCTGTAAGTCTCTATTCGTCGTAGCATCCTCTGTCGCTGTGAGTCTCTATCCGTCGTAGCATTCCACGACTCTGGTGGCCGCCCTCCACCATTATTGAAGGTATTTCTTCATTTTCTTCAGTTTCAAAGTTACTTGCTAGGTATTTGTTTAATTTTTTTATTTGTTTACATTGTGATGTTGTTGTTTTCTTTTGAGTTTTTGTGTTAATAATTTTATAAGTTAATGTTGAATGTTAGTGATGATGAATAGTGATAATTACTTTGTCTTGATCGATTTTTTATTGAAAATGAAAATGAAATTAATTGTAAATAGTTAAGTTTGAAGATGGTGAATAGTGATGACATTGTGAATTTATTTTTTATAATTGATGATGTTGTTGATTGAAACTTGAATGACATTCGTGAACAAATTGTCGAATATTGTGATGTTGTTGATTGTTTGAACTTAAGTGACGAAGTTGTTATATTTGGTAATTTAAATATGGATTTGATAATTTTGGTGATTGATTTACGCTCGATTTGATGATTTTTTGTGACTTACTTGAGTTAAAACATTAAGTGTGATTGAATTTACGCGTTTCTTATAATTGTTCGGTAGCTATAGTTGCGTGAATAATTAGTGTTTTTATTTAGCTTACTTAGTAAAAAATATAGATAAAAAATGGATATCTTCCAATCAATTGTCAAAAGAGTACGAGGATGGGGTATCAAAATTCGTTAAGTTTGTTATAATTCCGAGTGCCCTAAATGCGGTGTCTCTCGATATAAGAAAAAATCATCTCCAGCAAAAGTCTTATGGTACTTTCCTATAATTCCGAGATTTAGACGCATGTTTTGTAGTGAAACCGATGCAAAACACTTGACTTGGTATGCAGATGAAAGAATTATAGATGGAAAGTTTTGACACCTTTAATCAAAGACTTAAATATTTTGTGGGAGAACGATGTGGAGGTTTATGATGGATACAGGAAAGAAAGTTTCAATTTGAGGGCGATGTTGTTTGGCACAATTAATGATTTTCCAACATACGAAAACCTATCAAGGTATAGCATTAAAGGTCAATGTGCGTGTGAGATGTTGGATCGAACTCTAGTATGGTCGAAGTCTGTTCGCGAGTAATGCATGTTGTAGTCAAAGTCTGTTTTAACATGCATTAGTAAATATTGCTAGGGTTGTTAGCATGTTGAATGTGGCCTTGCTTGTAAGCTCAATTGTTTAAGTTAGCTTGTACCCTAAGTTGGCTTGTAATGGGTAATTGTTAAAAATCCCATTAGGTTAGTGTGCTATTTTATTATAAATAGGATTCTAGTTTTTCAATCTTGGCATAAGGAAAAATAGGAAGATAAAATCCTAATTTCAAGGGAGAGAGTGTATTTTGTTATTCTTGTATACTTGTAATCTTGTTCTAAGAGAAAGGAAAGAATAGCAGTTTAATAACCAATCCTTGTTGTTCCTTGTTGTTTTACCTTGTTTTCTTTGTTAACCCTAACCCTTGTGAGTTTTTTGATCATTAAGAAACCGTTTATACTTTGTTTAAAGGTATCCGATTCACAACAAATTGGTGCGGTGAGCATGGAGAAGATGCCTTCAACAAAGTATGAGATTGAAAAGTTCACCGGAGTGAACGACTTTGGTCTGTGGCGCTTGAAGATGAAAGCCCTATTGGTTCAGCAGGGTTGTTTGGAAGCGTTGAAGGGTGAGGCAGCCATGGACGCTGCGTTAACGGCAAAAGAAAAGACAGGCATGATCGAGAAAGCCCACAGCGCAATATTGTTGAGCCTTGGTGATAAGGTTCTTCGACAAGTATCAAAGGAGACTACAGCATCAGGATTATGGGTGAAACTTGAAAGTTCGTACATGACCAAATCTCTGGTGAGTCGACTCTACCTGAAGCAAGCTTTATATTCATTCAAGATGAGTGAAGACAAAGTGTTGGCTGAGCAGTTGGATATGTTCAACAAGCTGATTCTTGATCTTGAAAATATTGATGTGAAGATCGATGATGAAGATCAAGCACTGTTGCTGTTGTGTGCTTTACCCAGAACACATGCTCACTTCAAAGAAACTCTCTTGTATGGAAGGGAGTCCCTGACCTTTGAAGAAGTTCAATCAGCCTTGTATTCTAAGGACTTGAACGAACGAAAGGAGCATAAACCTTCGACGGTGGACGAAGGTTTGGCCGTTAAGGGAAAATTCTTACGAAAGGATGGTAAGTTCGACAAGAAGAAAGGTAAAAGTCAACAGAAGTCTTATAGTGGCGAAACATCTAGTATTCCATGTTATCACTGTAAGAAGGAGGGTCACATAAGAAAGGTGTGCCCTGAACGCCTCAAAGATCATGGAGGTAATGGCAATGCAGCCATTGTTCAAGATGTCTTCGACTCATCTGATGTTCTTGTGGTTTCAAGTGGCGACTCGAGGAAAGAGTGGATTATGGATTAAAATTGCACTTGGCACATGACTCCAAACAGAGATTTGTTCGAGGAGCTATATGATCAAGATGGTGGATCTGTGCTGCTGGGAAACAACAAATCTTGCAAAATTGCAGGTATTGGATTTGTGAGATTCAAGCTCTATGATGAGTCAATAAGGTTATTGACTGAAGTCAGATACGTACCTGACTTGAAGAGAAATTTGATTTCTCTTGGTGAATTCGACAGAAAAGGATACATTTTTCAAGGAGAGAAAAGTATCCTAAGAGTCATGAAGGGGTCGAAGGAAGTCTTGAGAGGCGTGAAGAAACAATGCTTGTATACCCTTGAGGCTGAGGTTGTAAGTGGTTCGACAAATGTTGCATCCACGAAACTTATGTCGAAGACAGAATTATGGCACATGAGATTGGGCCATGTCAGCGAAAGAGACCTGGTCGAATTAGGGAAGCAGAACCTACTAGGAGGTGACAAAGTCGAAAAGTTGGAATTTTGTGAATCTTGTGTATTTGGTAAATCCTGTAGGGCGAAGTTTAACAAAGGCAAGCAAAGAACGCATGGATCCCTGGATTACATTCATGTTGATCTTTGGGGGCCTGCAAGAAATCCTTCACACTCAGGTGCAAGGTATTTTCTGTCCATCGTTGATGACTATTCCAGAAAGCTATGGGTATTCATTCAGAAGACGAAGGATGAAACTTTTGAGAATTTCAAAAGTTGGAAGATTCTGGTCGAAACTCAAACTGGCAGAAAGGTTAAGAGGTTGAGAACCGACAATGGCCTTGAATTCTGCAACGAAGCGTTCAACAGTTACTGTGTTGAGTCTGGGATTGCAAGGCATAAGACTGTAGCAGGTACTCCTCAACAAAATGGCTTAGCTGAGAGATTCAATCGAACAATCCTTGAAAGGGTTAGATGCATGTTGGTTAGTGCTGGATTGACGAAGGTGTTTTGGGCGGAAGCTGTTTTGACAGCAGCTTACCTGATAAATAGATGTCCCTCGACTGCCTTGGGAATGAAGACACCTGAAGAAGTTTGGTCGGGACATCCACCTAGTCTCGACAGACTGAGAGTATTTGGCTGTGTGGCCTATGCTCATATTAGGCAAGACAAGGTCGAACCTAGAGCTCTGAAGTGCATGTTCATGGGATACCCTGAAGGAGTCAAAGCTTATAGACTATGGTGCCTAGAGCCAGGTCACAGGAGGTGTATCACTAGACGAGATGTAGTTTTCAATGAAGCAGAGATGGCTTTCAAGAAAACTGATGATGATGACAAAGAGCTAGAACAGGGAGAGATTCCTGTTGAGGTGGAGCATGTTGATGCTGAATTGTGTACCCCAGATGAAGTCGAAGAAGACGCAGAAGATGTTGTCGAAGATGAGGAGACTGATAATGACTACCTGCTATCAAGAGATAGGTCAAGGAGAGTCATCAAGCCACCTCTGAGACTTGGGTATGCAGATCTTATAGCTTACGCCTTAATCTCTGCTAGTGAGGTTCTAGATGAAGAACCTAGAGACTATAAGGAAGTTATGAGGAGTCGAAAGAAGACTGAATGGCTGAAGGCCATGGATGATGAGATGAAATCTCTTCATGATAACAACACCTGGGAACTGATCAAGAAACCTGCTGGAGCCAGGTTAGTCAGTTGTAAATGGATTTTCAAAGTTAAGGAAGGAATCGAAGGAGTAACGTCGAAGAGATACAAGGCAAGATTAGTTGCTAGGGGGTTCACTCAGAAAGAAGGTATCGACTTCAATGATGTGTTCTCTCCTGTTGTGAAGCACAGATCCATTCGAATGTTACTTGCCATGGTGGCCCAGTTCGACCTTGAACTGGAATAGATGGATATGAAGACTGCGTTCTTGTATGGTGCTCTAGATGAAAAAATCCTGATGAGGCAACCTGAAGGGTATGTCGAAAGGGGGAAGGAAGATTATGTGTGCAAACTAAATATATCTTTATATGGACTGAAACAATCTCCTTGACAGTGGAATAAGAGATTCGACAAGTTCATGGCACACATAAGTTTCATCAGAAGTGAGTTCGACCATTGTGTTTACTTCAGATTTCGACCGGGTAATTCATTTGTCATTTTGTTGCTCTATGTGGATGATATTCTAATAGCAAGCAACAATGTCGAAGAAGTAATGAGGGTGAAGGCTGAACTCAATAAAGAGTTCGACATGAAGGATCTGGGAGCTGCGTCCAGGATTCTTGGGATTGATATCCGGAGAGATAGAAAGCAGTCGAAATTATGCTTATCTCAAAAGGCATACCTACAGAAAGTTCTCGTAAAGTTTGGTATGTCGAATTCAAAGCCTGTCGTGACTCTGACAAACCCTTAATTCAAGCTAAGTATAGATCAGTGTCCCAACACTGATGTTGAAAGAACTTATATGAATAGCATTCCATATGCTAACATAGTAGGCTCTTTGATGTATGCTATGGTCTGCACTAGACCCGACATAGCATATGCAGAAAGTCTTGTAAGCAGGTACATGGCAAATCCTGGAAAGGCTCACTGGCAAGCATTGAAGTGAATTTTAAGGTACATAAATGGGTCTCTGAATAGAGTCCTAATTTATGGTGGAGTCTTGAGTGAAGATAGTAAAACAGCAATCGAAGGATATGTCGACTTTGATTATGCAGGTTGTATGGATTCCAAAAAATCTATCTCTGGATATGTGTTCACTATGTTTGGGACAACAATCAGTTGGAAAGCAACACTTCAGAAGGTCGTTGCCTTATCAACCACTGAAGCGGAGTATATTGCCCTAACTGAAGCTGTGAAGGAAGCATTGTGGCTTGAAGGTTTTGCAAAGGAGCTAAAACTTCAAGGTTGAGTTATCACTGTTAAATGTGATAGTAAAAGTGCAATACGTCTGTCGAAGAATTCAACCTATCATGAGCGAACCAAGCACATTGATGTGAGGCTGCATTTCATCAGACGGGTAATCGAGCGTGGAGAAGTCCAAGTGCTGAAGGTTTCGATAGATCATAATGTTGCTGATATGATCACCAAGACATTGCCCAGTTGCAAGTTTTTCCACTGTATGCAGTTAATAAAGCTGCATGAAGAAAGCTAGTTTCTTGATGTTATAGAGTTAGATCCAAGGTGGAGATTTGTGAGATGTTGGATCGAACTCTAGTATGGTCGAAGTCTGTTCGCGAGTAATGCATGTTGTAGTCAAAGTCTGTTTTAACATGCATTAGTAAATATTGCTAGGGTTGTTAGCATGTTGAATTTGGCCTTGCTTGTAAGCCCAATTGTTTAAGTTAGCTTGTACCCTAAGTTGGCTTGTAATGGGTAATTGTTAAAAAGCCCATTAGGTTAGTGTGCTATTTTATTATAAATAGGATGCTAGTTTTTCAATCTTGGCATAAGGAAAAATAGGAAGATAAAATCCTAATTTCAAGGGAGAGAGGTTATTTTGTTATTCTTGTATACTTGTAATCTTGTTCTAAGAGAAAGGAAAGAATAGCAGTTTAATAACCAATCCTTGTTGTTCCTTATTGTTTTACCTTGTTTTCTTTGTTAACCCTAACCCTTGTGAGTTTCTTGATCATTAAGAAACCGTTTATACTTTGTTTAAAGGTATCCGATTCACAACAGTGCGTGTCCTATTTATGAAGAAAACACATATTGGACCCGATTGAAATTTTGTCAGAAGAATGTCTTTCTCAATTATCGTAGATTCTTAAATTCCAATCATCACTACCGTGGATGGAGAAAAGCATTCAATGGAAATCAAGAGCAAGGTAGAGCTCCACCTACATTGATAGGTGAGCAAATTTTTGAAAAGGTGAAAGATGTGAGTACTCAGTTTGGCAAGCCTTTTGCATATACTATTGTCACATGTGGGTGGAAGAAGAGGTCAATTTTTTTTGAATTGCCATATTAGAAGTTGTTGTATGTAAGACATTTTCTCGATGTTATGCATATTGAAAAAAAATGTATTTGAAAGTGTTATTAGCATGTACTCAATATACAAGGAAAGTCTAAGGATGACCTTAAAGCAAGAAAGGACTTGATAGCGATGGAAATAAGAAATGAATTAAGACCCTTGAAGAAAGGAAAATAAACATATCTACCACCTACTGCTTATACTTTATCTAGAAAGGAGAAAAAGATATTGTGTAAGTTTCTAATTGATATTAAAGTTCCAGAAGGATACTCTTCAGATATTAGAAGACTTGTGCCTGTGAAATACCTCAAGTTAAAGAGTTTAAAGACACATGATTGCCATGCTATAATGGAAAATTTTCTACCAATAGGTATACGTTCAATTTTTCCAGAAAAGTAAGAAGCATGATAACTAAATTGTGTTTTTTCTTCAGGTTCATTTGTAGTAAGCTGATCGATCATGTGATCTTACCATCATTGCAAAAAGAAATTGTTAGCACTTTGTGTCAGCTTGAAATGTATTTTCCTCCCTCATTTTTTGACATAATGGTTCATCTAGTTGTTCATCTTGCGAAAGAGACACAATTGTGTGGACCAACTTATGAGATGGATGTACCATGTCGAACGTTATATGAAAATATTAAAAGGGTATGTGAAAAACTAAAGTCGACCAGAGGGACGTATTGTTGAAGGATACATTGTTGAAGAAGCGATTGAGTTTTGTACTGAATATTTGTCTAATGTTCAATCCATTGGACTCCCTAAATATCATGTTATCGAAAAAAAGAAGGAAAACTGTTAATTGGAAATAAAATTGTGACAGTATCAAGGGCTGAACGGGAGCAAGTGCATTTGTATGTTCTGCACAATGACAACGAGGTTGAGCCGTATGTTGAAATGCACAAGGATAAACTCCGAGGTTTGAATCCGTATAAAAATGAAAACTAGATAGTACGAGAGCATAATCAAAGTTTAATACCATGGTTCAAGGATCATATTTATTCAAAGTTTTATTCAGATCCTGCTTCAATAACAGAAAGGTTGAGATGTTTAGCATATGGTCCAAGTTTACATGTGTTTTCTTATAGCGCATACACAATTAATGGATGCATTTTTTATACCAAAGAACAAGATGATAAAAGTACTATGCAAAATAGTAATGTCACCCTGGTAGCTGAAGCAATGCACATTTCAAGTGTGAAGGACTTAAACCCCAAATATGAAAATCTGTCATATTTTGGGGTTATCGAGCGCATTTGGGTGTTTGATTATGCGAAGTTTCAGATTCCTATATTTGGTTGCAGGTGGGTTGAAAATAATAGTGGCATACGAATGGATAAGTCAGGATTTTTGCAAGTGGATCTTAATAGGGTGGGGTACAAAGATGAGCCTTTTATTCTAGCCACACAAGCTAAACAAGTGTTCTATGTCATTGATCTAACAAGTACGAAATGGTCTATCGTGCTTTTATCTAACAAAGTAATTGATGATAACATTGGAGATCAAGGTGATATTGATGTTCAGAATGAATCGTATATTATAAATGATTAAGATGAAAATACTAGAGTGAATGCATCATATATTAGAAATGATCATAACTAGGGAATTTGGATCAATCCATCTGTCCGTGTTGTTAAGAGACAAGTAGACCATATTCCAACCAAAAAAAGAAAGAGATGTTAATGAAAAAGGTACTAGTAAAAATAAATATATCATGTCATTCAATTAATTTTTATATATTTTTCATTCAATGAAATTATATATTTGTCATTTTATATATTCAATGGATTATGGATGTTGATATTTGTCATTTTATATTTATGTTTTTCTTTATTACAGGTTAAATGGCTAACAACGAGGAAAATGCACATGATACTTCTAAAAATGATGGAAACGAATTAGTACATGACGTGGAAGGAGATATTAAACGAGGAATAACGATTATGAAGGGAATAGTTCGTGCGAGAGACAAAGGTATAAAATATGACGTACATTGGAATGAAACAAACCAATTAGTTGAGCCTAACGACGCAATGTTGACAAGTTACATTGGGGCACTTGTTCGTTCGCAAATTCCAATCACTTGTGATAATTGGAGAACTCCATCGTTGAAACCCGCTAAAGAAAAAAATATGGAGTGAGATACAGGTATCATATGCGAAGTTATTTGTTTTTGTCGATGATTATGTCTTTAAATTAATTATACTAACACACTCAATCTATGTATGTTAATTTATTCGCAGAGGTCTTTTAACATTGGTGACGAGCGGAAAAAAATATTGTCTTCAATTGGCTGGAAAAAGACTTAGAGGGTTTCGAGCATTTTTAACGAACAAATTTCTTAAGGATTCTGATGGAAATTTTGTTGAATCAGAATGTCCAAAGAAGTATGCAGATTTGATTTCACCTGAAGAATGGGAAACTTTTGTTGCCAAATGAAGAACACAGGAATTCCATGTACTTTTTATTTATCATGAACATTGTATAATATATATTCTTGTTACACATGTGATATGATATGACTTAAACTTGTTTATCCAGCCTGTGAGTGACATAAATCGCCAACGAGCATCAAAATCCGTGTACCCATATAGAAAAAGGTGTTTGCGATATGCACGCTTACAGCAAAGAATAGTAAGTATATATAAATGCTTTACAATGATATAGTTAGAAGAGGAGAAAAATACATTTCTCTTCCGGAACAAATACGTTATAATTGATCTTAATATTTGTCTTAATGTGTAGTTAGAAGAGGATAAAAGTTAAGAAAAATCTCTTCCGGAACATGTTTTGCGGAAGGCTGCTCGTTTGGGTAAGGATGGAGTTGTTCAGGAAGAAGTTCAACAAGTTTTTGAGCAATGTGTAAGTATAACATTAATAAAATCAAAAGTTCATTAACATATAATATTTATGCATTTTAATCCACTCTAATATTTTTCTATATGCATATGAATTTCAGGAGAATCTATCTCAGTCCTTAACTCCAGATGAAGACCTTGATTGCAGGAGCATACTTAGTCGCGAATTAAATGTTCCTGAATATTCTGGTCGTGTGAGGGGTAACAGATTCGAGGTCACTCCAACAACATTGTATAAACATCCAAAGAGTAAAAGTCCTCGCAATAAACAAGTGATGGAATCATTGGAAGAATTAAAAGCTCAAATTCGTGAATTGCAAAAGGATAAAGAAAGATATATGTCAGAAAGACACGATTCCGAATTTAAAGATACTAGTGACAAAGATAGTATTAATTGTAATTTTCAACAGAAACTTCCCGAGGTAATTATATATATTACCTTGAATTTAATTTATCACAATTTTTTTAATTGCCATATTTACGTACTTAATCATATTTATTATTGGTTTAGGGCATTTCACCTTGTCAGCTCTATTTATCGTCACTGACTTATCACATGGTTGGTAAGGGAAAAGTGCATAACACTTTGGAAGACTTACTTCACCATAAATCGCTCCCTACTGGATTTTTGAAAGTCTCTATTGATATTGCTTTTGAGGGGAATGCATTATTACCTATACCAGATGATGTTTCAGATGCAACACTGGTGGGAGACGCAATAGGATCGTATGTTTCATGGCCGTCAAACCTTATTTTCATAGATGATGAGGTATATTGATCACCATTATGAACCTTTTAGTATTCAAATGTTTTACGAGCCATGCATGTAAGTTATTCTTACATTGACATACCTTTTATTTACACGGTAATCTTAGACTCCTACAAAATCCAAATCAAAAGGTAAGGAGACTGTGCGGCAAACCGGGTTAGTTGCATCAAAAAATAGGTACATTTATATATATGCATATAAAGTGTGAATTATATTATATCATATGAATTCAAAATCTTCATAATCTTATACATTAATTACTTAACTTATATGATTTTTAGATTCATGTTCAGGAGTTGCAACAAGTCAGCAAGAATATCATGCCTGCATTTAGTAATGTATAAAAAAAATAGGAACTTGCGAAGGCCGAGCCTAAAAAAACATATGATCCTCGATTTAGGTTCTGCCTTAAAACATACGTATGGACAACAGATGAGATGGAAGGTGGTATTCGTGAAATACCTATGGAGGAAGGTATTTTCGGATTTACTTATACCGAAACAATTGTTAAAGAAGATTTGGATCATATTTTTCAACATTCTGAATTAGGCATCAGTGTTATGCATTCATACATCAGGTACTCCGATCAACTTTGTTTAAATAATTGAACAATTTATTTACTCATTTCAATGAATATTCTAATGTTGATTATATTTTTATTTAAGGTTCTTGTATGAAAAATTGATGCTCCCGCGTCAATTGACCGACAGATTCTCATTCTTATCTGCCAACTGTATCAACGTACGGTTAATCGAACTAAGTCCAAATGCAGTCCAAAATTACTTAGTCGATGCATTTATGGCCAACAGATATACAGAAAAGTTGTATTTTTTGCCATATAATACTGGCCATGGGTTAGCATTCATTTTAATTTCATTTATTATAATTATTCGTTTTTTGCTGTTGTATCAAAAATTTTCATCTTAACTTTTGTATTACTTTGCAGTGGACACAAGATTCGTTAGGTGATGATCAAACAGAATACCCAGATATGAAGAAGATGGTTGATACGTAAGTGATGAGATTGTTCTGAATATTCGTGTGTATATTTATTTATTATGTGCGATTATTCTAAATATTTGTTTATATTATGTTAGGTCGATACAAATACTTCAATCACAGAGACAAGCTCGAGTACCAAAGAGTAAAGCAAACAACATTACATGGATCAAAGTGCAGGTATATTTTCACAATTTTGATTATAATAGTGATGCTACTTGATAAAACAATTTAACTATATATCCTGATATATATTCGTTTTTTTTCTATGTGTAGTGTCCTCATCAGTGTAATGGTATAGATTACAGTTATTTGTATTAAGGTTTATGAAGGAAACTCTTCATTTGGGTCAAATAGAGATTCCAAACACGGTACATATTTATAAGTTAGAATTTATTTTAATATTTAGCGGATATATATTTCATCTAATATTAATTAGTTTTAACTAAATCATTCATATTATGTTATATTATGCAGTACTTTGGTGAATTCAAGTGTGCTACTTACTCGAAAGATAAACTGTAAGAAATTAAGGAGGATTGGTGTCAATACATTCTTGAGACGAGAATTATATAAGGTATATATTGTATTTCTTTATTTTGTGTGAAGTTTATGGTCTTTAGAGATTTTAGTTGTTGTGATGTTCTGTACTACTGAATATGAATAGTTCTGAAAGTTGTTGTATAATTTTACAAGTTGTTGTATATATACTTCTAAAAGTTTTTGTGAGTTGATGGAACTTGTAATTATGTATAATGAATATTTAGAAGTTAAAGGTTTTGGAAGTGGATATGTTTTAATAGAACTATGGAGGTTTGTGTTAAATTATAAAGGTTATGAGGTTTCTGTTGAATTAAACAGGTTTATGTGTTGAATTATAATGGTTATGAGATTTATGTTGAATTAAGCAGGTTTATGTGTTGAATGATAATGGTTATGAGGTTTATATTGAATTAAGCAGGTTTATGTGTTGAATTATAATGGTGTGTATATATATATATATATATATATATATATATATATATATATATATATATATATATATATATATATATATATATATATATATATATATATATATATAAGGACTATGTGATCAAATAAAGTTGTGTTGAATTATTGGTTATAAGCAGGTTTATGTGTTGAATTATAATGGTATTGATCTGACCTGATCAGAAGGGGACCAATGACTTGCCACACGTCGTTGATCTGCTGCCTGCTCACCGGTGTTAAAGAGGAGGAGGGGGTGTACCTACAAGGCACTCTGATGCCAAAGTAAGAAATTGGGCAGAGTGAGAGCAAATACAGAAAAGGGGTAAGAAGAGAATTACCTGAACCTCTTGTGGAAGAGGGTATTTATATAGAGACCCCAACGCTGGGCCAACGGTCACTTGTGTTGGGCTGGATTGCCAGACCCAACCCAGGTGACTGCTAGGGCTTACGTGACATAGTGAAGACCAGGACGTGGTCTTCGTCCTAGTCCAACTGTTCCGTGATCTCCGAAAAGTAGGTTTGACCTGCTCTTTCGGAGGTGGGCAGTTGGTCGGTGATGTGTCCCCGCGGAGGGGGGCACGTGGAGAACGTGTGAAGGACATGTTGTCCTGCCCGACAGGGGAGCAGGTTCTGCCCGCGGAGGGGGCAGTGTCTGGTCGACGGGGGAGTCTTGTGCTCGACATAGATGAGGAAGGTTCTGCCCGCAGAGGGACATTACCATCCCGTTGGGGACTCTGTGCCCGACGGCTGTGACCCAAGCTGGATTGGGCTTGGCAGAATATTATTGGGCTGGGCCTGTCTGGCCAAGCCGGGGTCTAGGCCAGAATAGGTATATAGTCTATGTGTTGAATTATAATGTTATATAGTCTATGTGTTGAAATAAATGCTTGTTTTGAATTATAATGGTTATAAGCAGGTTTTTGTGTTGAATTATGAAGGTATATAAGGCCTATATGGTTTGTGGTTCCATTTTATAAATAAAAAATAAGACTTATGCCAACGATTTTAACAAAAAACGCTTCTTAAAAAAATGCACAATAGACAGTGCTTCTAACAAAAAAACGCTTCCATAAAAAGTGCTTTTGAAAACATCCATTAACGTGAATAAAAGAAAGGGCTTTCTAAGAAAAGTGTTGGCAAAAGTGGACCTAAGGCAACGCTTTTTCAAAAAACGTTGTTAAAACCTCAACAAAATATACATTAGAAAACGCTTTTGAAAAGCGCTGTTAAAATGGGGGGGGGGGGGGGGGGATAGAACGCTTCTCATTTAAAAGCACTGCTAAAACTAATACATTAGAAAGCGCTGCTATATGGGAGAAACAAAGTGTTTTTCATTAAAAAGCGCTGCTAAAAGTCTGAAGAAGCAATACATTAAACAATGCTTTTCAAAAGCGCTGCTAAAGGGGGGGGGGGGGGGGGAGAGCGTTTTTCATGAAAAAACGTTGCCTAAAAGTGACATTAGAGAGCGCTTTTATAAAGAAGCGCTGCCTAAAGGGGACCTTTAGCAGCGCTTTTGCCTTAAAAAAAGCACTGCATTTACCTACAACAACGCCACTTTAGGCAGCGCTTAAGCGCTGCTAAATGCCAAAAAAAGCTATACAAAAGGTCTTTTATGGCATAGTGAAGAGTAGGAGAAAAGTCTCCATAACCAAAGGTTCAACCTTTTTCAGCGAACTCGGGGTAGGGGGATTGCTCGTGATAGGAGTTCTTAAGCATGAATGATGGAGGGGATCCTTAACCCCTTTCCTTTTTCCTTTCCTTTTCCTCCATTGATGAGAAATTTGAATATTGAGATGGTTTATGCAAAACCTCTCAAGATTGTTGTGATGTGATGTTATTTTCATGACATGTTAATTGATGAATTTCGTGTGGGTTTATGAGCATAATTCTAATTTTTGATGTTCATGAGTATATATGATGATTTTGATGAATATGATGATAATTTCATGATTAGTTGATGGAAGAGATCGTTTTTCATGAAAAAGCGCTGCCTAAAGGTGACATTAGAGAGCGCTTTTATAAAGAAGTGCTGCCTAAAGGGGACCTTTAGCAGCGCTTTTGCCTTAAAAAAAGCAATGTGTTTACCTACAACAACGCCACTTTAGGCAGCGTTTTTAAGCGCTGCTAAATGCCAAAAAAATCTATACAAAAGGTCTTTTATGGCATAGTGAAGAGTAGGAGAAGAGTCTCCATAACCAAAGGTTCAATCTTTTTCAGCGAACTCGGGGTAGGGGGATTGCTCGTGATAGGAGTTCTTAAGCATGAATGATAGAGGGGATCCTTAACCCCTTTCCTTTTTCCTTTCCTTTTCCTCCATTGATGAGAAATTTGAATATTGAGATGGTTTATGCAAAACCTCTCAAGATTGTTGTGATGTGATGTTATTTTCATGCCATGTTAATTGATGAATTTCGTGTGGGTTTATGTGCATAATTCTAATTTTTGATGTTCATGAGTATATATGATGATTTTGATGAATATGATGATAATTTCATGATTAGTTGATGATATATGTGTTGAATCTGTATGTTTTTTATGTGTTAAATATTATATGAATCGTGTATGATTATTACTATGCATGTGGGGTTGTATGGGACTCAAAAATTGAGATCAAGAAGTGCTGCAATGATGAAAAATGTTGCAGCCAAGTTTGATTCGAATTAGGATTTCAACATGATTCAAATTTTGGCAGAAAAAGTTTTTAGCTTATTTGATTCGAATCAGGAAAACAACATGATTTGAATCAGAAGTGGCTGATTTTGTTCAGATAGTGTTTTCATCATAAATTCAATTTTGTGACTCCAATTGAGACGCAATTTGAAGCGTTGGAAAGTTAACACATAGGAATACCTTATGGCAAGGTCCCAAAATGTTTAAATATGTAAATGAGGGCGTGAATATAATGATTTACTAATGATGTCATTTAGATAAACAATTTAGGCAAAAATTATTGAGTAAGTGATGTAATATTGGGGACGTAAATATGTTGATTCGATGAATACATGTGTAACTTTAGTTGTGAATGCTATAAGATTTGATTTATGTCTTTATAAAGGGTTATGTGACTCAATTTGTCAATGTTTAGGACTTTAGCCAATATCTTGATAATGTGTATATGAATTTCCGATTCTTATGATTGTTTGATGTTGTTTGATGAATGTTAATGGGAAAAATATAATTTTAAATATTATGATTGAGTTTATGATGAATGCCTCACGAGGAAGAAATTGGTGATGTTGAGATGTACAGTTTGGTGGAACCATTGATGTGTCCTTACAATGGCGAGGTGTATTGATGTTGTGTTTTAGGTTCGAGAAGAACTAGTGACGAGGATTGATGTTGGAGGTGGAGACGAGTATTGCATATCTTTGTGTAGCATTCATACATCATGTATATCAGAGATAGGTATGACTTCGATCTAGTGACGAGTAGGACTTCGATCTAGTGACAAGTAAAACTTCGGTCCAGTGACGAGTAGAACTTTGGTCCAAGTGTCGAGTTAGGTGTTTCACTAACACACCTCTGAATATCAAAATTATTAGTACCACATGCAAGGAGTGGAGGAGATTAATACATTGCATCTGTTGATTGATTTATGATGTTGTTGGATTGTGTGATTAATTAATTATGCTAATTATACTATACTTGTTGTTTTATGCACCGTTAACAAATGTGGATGTATTCTCACCCCTTTTTGTTTCCTGTGTTTTCCTATACGCCTGTTGTGTAGATACTCAGGTAGAGACTAAAAAATATTAGTTGTTTCTTATGTTTGGAGGATGGATAATTGACCTTCTTCGTTGCTTATTACTAAGTGTTATCTAGTTTTTCCGCGTGTTGCTCTGATAGTGTAACATTAGGTTGGGAATACTTTATTTTGTTTTTCTGCGAGTTATTGAATTAACTATTTTATGATTAAAAGAAGTGAATTTCAAATCATGAGACAACTGGAGTTGTGTTGAAGGTTATTTTCCATTGTTCTTATGATTTGAGAATGTTATGCTGAGAAATCTAGCACCCTTTCATACTCTTTATTCTGCACGTTTTATAAATTATGTATTCAAGGTTTAGGATGTTATATAGTTGGTATTAGAGCAGATTGATCCATTCAGTCTAAGTTTTGTGCACTTGTTTATACCCTAGTGTGCGACATGTGTGTGAACATTGTCGGTGCTTGTTTTGGTTAATCGCTATTTACTTGCTGTTGCAACTAGTTTTTGTGGTTGGTTGTGTAGGAAGAAATGGTTGGAAGAAACAAAATCGTGTTATTTCCTGAGTTAGAAGAGATTAAGGATTGTAGATTCATATCTGCTAACCAAATAAAGATGTCCTTGAAGCAGGATGATCAGGTGCTCATGATGTTCTCTTCCTTGAGAATGGAGAGCAAAGCTAAGATCGATAATCTTCCTGTTGTGTGTGAGTTCTCGAGTGTTTTTCTTGAGGATAGGTGCTCATGATGTTCTCTTCCTTGAGATCATAGAGCGAAGCTAAGATCGATAATCTACATGTTGTGTGTGAGTTCTCGGGTGTTTTTCTTGAGTATATTAGTGATTTGCCACCAGAGCGTGAAATGGAATTTGCCATAGGTTTAGTACCTGGTTTTAGACATGTTTCAATCGCACCGTATAGAATGTATGCATCATATTTAAGTAAGATGAAGAAGCAGTTAGAAGAGTTGTTGGAGAAGAAGTTTGTCAGACCTAATGTATTGCATTGGGGAGTGTCAATGTTGATGGTTATGAAGAAAGATGGGAGCATGAGGTTGCGTATGGATTACCAATAGTTGAATAGAGTTACTATTAAGAATAAGTATCCTCTTTCTAGGATTGAGGACCTTATGGGCCATTTGGTTGGAGCTTGTGTGTTCAGCAAGATTGATTTGAGATCAGACTACCATCAGATTCAAGTGAAGTAAGAGGATATACCTAAGACTACATTTAGAACTCATTATGGTCGTTATGTGTATTCAGTTATGTCGTTCAGTGTGTTTAATGCACCAAGAGTATTCATGGAGTATATGAATAAGATTTTTCACCCCTACGTGGATAAGTTTGTCATGGTGTTCGTAGATGATATTCTGGTGTATTCCAAGTTAGATGAAAATCATGCAAAACACCTGTGAGTTTTGTTGACAACCTAAATAATAAGAAGTATTATGCTAAGTTGTCCAATTGTGATTTGTGGGTTAAGAGAGATAAGCTTCTTTGGTCATGTAATCTCTAGTAGTGGAATAGTAGTTGATCCATCTAAGGTAGATACAGTGTTATAGTGGGAGACTCCTAAGTTGGTTACTGAGATAAGAAAGTTTTTGGGTTTGGCTGGTTACTTTAAAAGATTTATATAAGGTTTTTCAAAGTTGGCATTGCCTTTGCCTTAGTTGACCTGGAAGGGGCAAGCTTATGTATGGGATGTTCAGTCACTAGTACAAATAATATATTTCATGACAAAGCTTTCACCTCACCTAATAAAAAACCGTGGTATAATTCCAAGGTGCGCCATTTTAAAAAAAAAATATACCACATATTCCCTCGGTTTTTAAATATAACCAAAGGAAAAAATAATTCAGGACATGCTTCAAATCCCAACAACGACAATTTATATTTTTATTTCTTTAAAAATGGTGTCTTTTTTTTTTTAATTTTTAAGTTAATGATCTATTCCTTCAATTATATTTAATAACTGAGGGATTAAATTACCAGATTTTACTATAAAAACACTCGTTAATTATATTTTACCTTAAACATAACTTATATATACCCGCTTGTAACTTGTATGCAACATACTTTGGGATGAATTGCAAGATTGAAAAAATCTTCAATGTTTTTCTATCATGAACAAAATATTTTTTCTACTCTTGCAATCCATCCCAACACAATGGTGTTGATGTTGGTGTTGTATTTTTGGAATAACCTTCTTATATTGTCAATCAAAGAAAATATTCCTTAATTTATTGTTTTCCTCGGTTGACAATATTGAGAAATTTATTCGTAAATATGTTGTAAATCGCAAGCACATGTATCTTATTCTCTTTCATGTGAAAACATTTGTCATGAAAACTTTTTCCCATGAAAATATTTTTTGTTTTCCAAGAATCCATTATCAAAATCTGAATTTGTTTAAACAATTTATTTTAATATTCTGCGTAAACATTGTATTTTTTACTCTTGCAAGATTGAAAAAATCTTCAATGTTTTTCTATCATGAACACAATATTTTTTCTACTCTTGCAATCCATCCCAACACAATGGTGTTGATGTTGGTGTTGTATTTTTGGAATAACCTTCTTATATTGTCAATCAAAGAAAATATTCCTTAATTTATTGTTTTCCTCGGTTGACAATATTGAGAAATTTCTTCGTAAATATGTTGTAAATCGCAAGCACATGTATCTTATTCTCTTTCATGTGAAAACATTTGTCATGAAAACTTTTTCCCATGAAAATATTTTTTGTTTTCCAAGAATCCATTATCAAAATCTGAATTTGTTTAAACAATTTATTTTAATATTCTGCGTAAACATTGTATTTTTTACTCTTGCAAGATTGAAAAAATCTTCAATGTTTTTCTATCATGAACAAAATATTTTTTCTACTCTTGCAATCCATCCCAACACAATGGTGTTGATGTTGGTGTTGTATTTTTGGAATAACCTTCTTATATTGTCAATCAAAGAAAATATTCCTTAATTTATTGTTTTCCTCGGTTGACAATATTGAGAAATTTATTCGTAAATATGTTGTAAATCGCAAGCACATGTATCTTATTCTCTTTCATGTGAAAACATTTGTCATGAAAACTTTTTCCCATGAAAATATTTTTTGTTTTCCAAGAATCCATTATCAAAATCTGAATTTGTTTAAACAATTTATTTTAATATTCTGCGTAAACATTGTATTTTTTACTCTTGCAAGATTGAAAAAATCTTCAATGTTTTTCTATCATGAACAAAATATTTTTTCTACTCTTGCAATCCATCCCAACACAATGGTGTTGATGTTGGTGTTGTATTTTTGGAATAACCTTCTTATATTGTCAATCAAAGAAAATATTCCTTAATTTATTGTTTTCCTCGGTTGACAATATTGAGAAATTTATTCGTAAATATGTTGTAAATCGCAAGCACATGTATCTTATTCTCTTTCATGTGAAAACATTTGTCATGAAAACTTTTTCCCATGAAAATATTTTTTGTTTTCCAAGAATCCATTATCAAAATCTGAATTTGTTTAAACAATTTATTTTAATATTCTGCGTAAACATTGTATTTTTTTAAAAAAAATTTCTCCCCTTTGTTTTTTTGCAGAAACCGAGAGGAATGTAACTCTTTGGATGAAACATATTTTATTGTATTTTTATTTTAAAATAAATATATTTTACCTGATTTTGAGTAATAAATGAAGGAAAATATATGTGTGTTCATTGAGTTTCTTCACCATCATTAAGCAAATATTTTTCGTTCATTTAATAAGTATTAATGCTCAAGACATTGTCATTAGTGATCTGCGTGAAACTTAAAAAAGCGTTTAGTTTATTTGAAAAAATTTCTCTATAATGGATTGCTAGAGCAGAAAATTACTTGAGTTCAAGGTTTATGTTCTTAAATAATCATATAACCGAATATTTATTTTATTTATCTAACATTTTTGTTTTATATCATATTCAAAATTATTTGGGTTCAACATTTGATCTTTCCCAATATCAATGAAACGAGGATCCCCAACATTTGTTCTTCCCCCAAGATATTCAACATATATTTTTCACCGACAACGATGACAATGAATCAGATTTAAAAGTTGTTATATATTTTTACTTTAATATTATGATTAAAAAATGTAATATTCGGTATAAATAATGCATTTTGTAAATAAATTAATTTATTAATATTCTGTTAAACAATATAATCAGTATTTTAAAAAATATATATATATATATTTTCCCTCAGTTTTTTTTCAAAAACCGAGAGGTATATGGCGCTAGTTTTAAAAATATAAAAAAGTTATTGATGGGGATCGAACCAAAGACCTTTTCAATTATCCCCTAATTTATTCTAAAACTAGTGGATAAAGTGAGAATTTTCATGACGTCATTCGTTACCTCACCTCTGTAACCAAGGTTAAATTAACTTCGTGTTCCAGGTTAAATGTGTTTTTTGTAGTAGTGAGTGTGAAGAAAGTTTCCAAAAGCTGAAGAGGTTGATGTTGACGCCAGTGTTGATCTTAACATATGCGAGAGAATCTTTTGTGGTGTATTGTAATGCATGTAAAATGGGTTTATGTGGTATGCGTATGCAAAAGGGTCAAGTTGTAGCTTATGCTTCTAAACAACTCAAGACTCGTTAGATGAATTATCCTCCCCATGGTTTGGAGTTGGAAGTAGTCTTGGTTCTTAAAGTTTGGAGGCATTAACTGTATCGTTCGAGGGTTAAAGTTTTCAGTGATCATAAGAGTCTAAAGTATCAGTTTGATCAGAAAGAGTTGAATATGAGACAAAGGAGGTGGATGGAATTTTTGAAGGACTACGACTTTGAGTTAAGTTACCATCTGGTAAGGCTAATGTGGTAGCAGAAGTGATAAGTATGAAGTTTTTGTATATGTCGTCGTTATTGGTTAGAGAAATGGGTTTGACTGAGCAATTCAGAGATCTTATCTTAGTGTGAGATAAAGCCAATAAGTGTGAAGTTAGTTATGTTGAATTTGACTAGCAAGATACTAGAAGAAATCAAGGCAGGTCAGAAGTTGAATTTAATATTGACTGATCGATTGGTACTGATTAATCAGGGTAAAAAAGTTGACTTCAAGGTAGATGAGAATGGGATTATGAAATTTCGGGACAGAGTGTGTGTGCCAAATGTACCGGAACATATGAAGAAGAATTTGGAAGAAATTCACAAGAGTAGTTTGAGTATTCATCCCAGAGCCACAAAGATGTATTAAGACCTTAAGAAAATGATTTGGTGTCCAAGTATGAAGAAGAATGTTGCAGAGTTTGTGTGTGTTTGTTTGATGTTTCAAAAGTCGAAGATAGAGCATCAGAAGTCATCTAGATTAATGCAGCCTTTGAGTATTCATGAGGGGAAGTGGGATATCATCTTTATTTATTTTGTAGTGGGTTTGCCAAGAACCTCTAAAAGGAATGATTCAATTTAGGTTTTATAGATAAACTTACTAAGTCGACTCATTTTATTCTGTTAAAGATCAGTTACCCGTTGCAGAATTTAGCAGAGATCTACATCTATGATATAGTGAGACTTCATGGAATTCCTTCGAGTATTGTTACAGATAGAGATTTGAGGTTCACGTCGAGATTTTGGGAGAGCTTGAAAGTAGCCTTGGGAGTCAAGCTGAAGTTGATTTTTCCTTACCGTCCGCAGACAGATGGCCACACGTAAAGGACTATCCAACCTTTGGAAGATTTGTCGAGGGCTTGTGTTTAAGAGCAAGAAGGTAATTGGGATAGTTATTTGCCATTGGTCGTGTTTACCTATAGCAACAATTACCATTCTAGTATCGAAATGGCTCATTTTGAAGTTTTTTATGGTATGAGGTGTATAACACCCTTATGTTGGTATGAATCATGTGAAAGTGTTATGCTTGGACCATAGATTGTTTAGCAAACTACTGAGAAGAATATGATGATTCAAGAAAATATGAAGACATTGCAGAGCAGACAGAAGAGATATCATGATAAGCAAAGAAAAACTCTTGAATTTCTGAAGGATGATCGCCTGTTCTTGAGATTCACTCCAGTGAATGGGGTTGGTCGAGCGTTAAAGTCTAAAAAACTTACACCTCATTTTATTAGTCCTTTTCAGATCAAAGTTTCTACAAATTTTAATTTTAAGGACTAATACTAAAACAAATTAATATTCAGAGATTATTTCTATAAAAATAATTAGAGACTAAAACCAATAACATGTCAACTCTCAGATTCTATAATTTAAATTATAATCAATTTTAGAGAGAAAAATAGTTTTAATGAAAACAATTAAATATAGGTCATGTTTGTTTTAGTTTTTCTTTTTAAAACAATTTTATATTGTAGCATAATTGCGTAAAAAAATATTTACATCGAAATTTTTGATAAAAATTTAAAATAAAAATTTGATTTGAATATTTATTATTTCATCATTTTATTAAAACTTTTTTTTATTATTAAAATTTTTAAAAAAATTAATTTATTTTAAAACTATTTCAAATAATTTTTTATAAAAATTATTTTTGAGAGATAACTTTTTTGAAGAAAGAAAAGTGATATGCACCAATTAATATACACACGTTTATTTTTCTATGCTGTGCGAATTAAAAAAACCGGACAGACGGGTGCCCGTCTGAACGCTAGTTTTTATATAATGAAAAAAATGAAATTTTATATAATATCAAAAAAGATAAAAATAAATTTTTTTATAATATTTTTAAAAACAAATTTTATAAAATTCATTTTTAAAAATATATTAAAAAAATTAAAACTTAAAACAAAGAGGCACATTCTCCTACCTAAATCAAATAGTATTTACTGAATTTTGTCTATTCCAAAAATAGACTAAAATTTTTCTATTGATCTTGGAAACTAGCTAATCTTGGAGAGCATAAGCAATACTCCACGACAGAAATCATACTATTCTAAACATTTTGAGATACGGGACCATACTTACTGGCTACCATTAATTTCAACGCACCATGACACGATTGTGGTAAGTTTTTTGATTTTGATAGCCCAATCTCTTCTCTCGTCTATCTTGAAAACTCACAGGAGAGTCCCATATACACACTTTGTTCTTGTTTCATTATGAATTTTTTTTTAATTTAAAAAGGTAATATTAACCTATACTTTTGAGGCACGTTCTAAAAAACTCATAAATAAAAAATCTGTATTGAAAAATACAATAAAAATATTTATTATAAATTTAATATATAATTTTTTATTTTATTTTTATTTTTTACTATATATATGTCTTAACTTATGCACTAAAAACATAAATTTGTCTAAATTCTGAGAGTAAAAAAACACAGGACTGTTTTTTTCGTAAAACGCGCTTCAAACAAAATATTATTATTATTATTATTATTATTATTATTATTATTGTCATTATTATTATTATTATTATTATTATTATTATTATTATTATTATTATTATTATTATTATTATTATTATTATTATTATTATTATTATTATTATTGAAATTTTTATTCACTCTTTCAGTAACCATCTAATACTGTACATCACTATTACAAATAAAAGATCTATATTTTAAATTTATTAAGTGTATCTTTGTTTTTGGGTTAGAAAGCTTTTAAACATTTGTAATTCTCAATTCTAAAATTTAGAGCTTGACAATATCAAATTTAAAAGTGTAATAGAATTTGAGAAAATAATCGTAACTTGAATCCAAATACTACATCCCTTTTAAAATAAAAGTCTTTAAAGACTTATTCACATGAATTTAAAAAAATTAATAATTAAATATAATAATTTTACAAAATTGTCTCTTATAAAAATTTAATATCTTAAAAGTTGTGTAAAACATATTTATTAAAAATAAAGTTGGTAAAAAATAATTATTGTTACTTTGTAAACCTAAAAAATAAATTATTTTAAGACAAATTTTATAATTATAAAAACTTTTTTAATTAATAAATAATTAATATATTTAATTTATAGATACGATACATTAATTATTTAAAACTAAATATTTATTTATAATAACGATGGAAGGATGATGTAAGTTCACACTTAATATTTTACATGAATGATTCATTTAATATATTATTTATTTTAAATTATAAATTACTTTGCTAAAAAAATATTTATTTTAAATTATAAATTATCTTATATTTCAAAGGTAATATTAATAACATTTTTTCTAATATATTATCAAGTATTTATTATTATATTTATTCTTTTAATTCTTTTAATTTTTTTCTTATATATAATTATGAAAAATATTATTATAAAATTATATATAATTTAGTTTTTAAACAAACTAATAATTAAAATTTTTAATTTGTGTAAAATATTTAAAATTTCTTATAATTTAAAACGGAATTAGTACTAATTTTTAATATTTGGAGTATATTTATATAAACTAATTAAAAATAAATAAACGTGTTGATTGACAGGGAACAGGAACACATGCATGACATAGGAAAAGAGCTCATGATGGGAAAGTAAAAGTTGATTTGACATTTCAATTTCATATAATTAATCCCTTTCTTTTCTTGTATTGAGTGCATATTAGATTAGGAACCTTTTGTGGTACCTATACTATGACAATCTCTTTTTTTTCCTAGACACGACTTCTCATCTTCACACTACACATCACTCATCATTGGTTAAGATTCTTATTTATCCATTACTAAATTTAATTATTTAATGTGACAATATATTTTTTCCTAGACACGACCAAAAATGGATTTTTTGACTCAAATACTCTACTTTCAAACCAATAATCCCACAATACCCCAGTTTGAAATTTATTTACTAGGGTATTTTACTTTTGAGGGAGTTCGCCCATGCAAGAGACGAACTAGTGAAAGGGATACTTGAGTTCGTCCACCCCAAAGGCGAACCAGTGGAAGGAGACGACCATGCAGAAGTTCGCCCATCCCAAAGGCGGACTTGTGTTGAAATGTTTTTTTTTTATTATTATTTATTCAGATTTTGTTTAATAATAGATTTATTTAATTAAATTTTTAAAAAAACTATTTAATTTAAAACCTATTTAATTAATACCATATAAAAACTATTTAATTAATTTAATATAAAATATATTTAATTAATTTAATATAAAATATATTTAATTAATTCTATATAAAAATTAGTTAATTAATTTTGTATAAAAAGTATTTAATTAATTTAATATAAAAACGATTTAATTAATTTTATATAAAAATTATTTTTACAGACTCTCGGTCACTGAATGACCGAACTCAGACATAAATTTTTTGTATAAATAAGCGTATCCGATTTACTATCATTCGTGTCAACTTATTCGATTTATAAAGATGTCTGTGCAAGCTCATGTTTTCTATGGACCTGAGAAAAAAACCAGTGTTTACCTAGATCCGCTGTGGAATTTCAGAACCGTGGTTGCAGCAATTAACACCGGGTTTCGGCAGCTGGGCGGTCGTCGCGTGACGGTGAGAAAAATTGAGTATCGTTGTCCATATATAATGCTTACTGATGCTAACCCGGAGGGGACGTACATGTACTACCTAGATCGTATAGAAAACGATGAAGATGTCCATTGCATGTTTTCAGCACATAGTGGTGAAGTCAACAGAGGAGTCACAGATCCACTTGTGTTGGTCGCTGTTGTTTGTTTGAGTTTATGTTAGCTTCATGAGTTTTATTTTTGCGTTTGTGGAGTCACAGATCCACTTTATGTTTGTAGTTCGCTGCTTTTGTTGTATTTTGAAAGTTGTTTTGAATTAAAAATAATTGATGGATCAAATACAAAAGTAGTACAATATAATTATCTATTCGGTCGGTTTGACGGACAGGCAACATTGGGACATTTACTACGCATATGACCTATTTCTCTGCAAATCTCACACCGTCTCTTCTCTTTTTCTGCGTCGTCCATCTCAGTTCTAATTCTACTACTTCTTGGACGCCCCTTTTTATTTCTTCTCATTGAATCGTCGTGGCACAGAGTGAAACCTTCATATTTTGGCCAGTTCTCCTCGTGCGGTAGTCCCAGGAAGCTTTCCTTGTAGACCTTGAATACGTTAAGTACTGTGAAGACCTCTGGAATGTGAATTGCATAGTCTTGTCGTATGCTAGAACATGCCGCTATCACGTGGGAGCAAGGCAAGTGAAATGTTTGAAATTTTCCACAGTCACACTTACGATTCCTCAAGTCAACGCTGAAAGTACCCGTTGGACGACCATCGTTGTAATTAATCTTTTCCTGCACCATGAAACAAAATCTTTCCCGATCAAATTGCATGACGTTGTGTGTGTTAGCCTTGGCTACCTCCTCAGCCATTCCCTTGTTACAACCATCTGTGAAAACTTTCCCTGAAGATAGCATCTTGGTCCATTTGTGTCCTCGTTTACCAAATAGTGAACTCATTCGATAATATGTAGACTGGACCAATGCAGTGATGGGAAGGTTTCTCGTGGCCTTTAGTACAGAGTTTATTGCTTCTGCTAAGTTAGATGTCATATGTCCCCAACGTTGCCCTCTGTCAAATGCTCTAGCCCACTTCTCCCTAGGAATATTGTCTATCCAATTTAAAGCCTCAGTGTTGGATCTTCTGATTTCTCCGCGATAATAATTAAATGAAGCCTCCGTCAATGCGTAACCTGTATCAGAAATTGTGTGAGAAAAAATGATAAAAAAGTGCTACAAAATTTTAGATAAGCGGAATTTATTTTGTTACCCATGTTAACAAGTATTTTGCGTAGAACCTTGTCCTTAATCTCGCGCATGAAGTTCTGAGCAATGTGTCTTATGCAGTAGACATGTGAAGAGGGTGGATGTTGCCAACCGTTTTCAAGATTGTTGTATGCACTTTTTATCAATTCATGTCTATCAGATATTAGACATAAATTCGGTTGTGGTGTCACGTGTAATCTTAGGTTCCTCAGAAAAAAACTCCAGGCTTCCTTTGAGCAGACAGTTCACCCCATGCACAGCCCCCAACTTTGAGCAAACCAACCCTTATTTCTAATATCCTACAAATCCTACCTTCAACACTACCTTCTCTCAACCCGCCTTCACGCCTGATGACGTCTACATCCCAACCGTTCAACAAACCCAAGCCGAAACCTACCCACAACCACCACAACCATCACATTCATTCCAACATTTTTTACTGACAGAGGAGCAACTGATGCAAATGCCGGATTTTAACATCGAAGATATTCTAGATGATGAACCAGGACCCTCTACAAGGAAGACAATCCCCCCGACAATACATCACAATGAAGATTTGTCTTCCGACTCATCTCAATCATCTGCAAACGAGCGTTTGGGCAAAGGATACCGATAGCGAAGGGCCCCTATGTGTGGAACTGGGGTCATCTTCGATGATATGTATATTTATTTAATCAATTTTATTGTTGTAATTTAATCTTGTAATTTTATTCTTGTAAATTATTTAATCAATTAATTAAATATGTTTTTTTATTAAATTAATTAAATAGATTTGATATGTTTTATATTAAATAGTTTTTTTTTAAGAAAATTAATTAAATATATTTTTTATTAGTTTAATTAAATAGATTTTATATATTTTATATTAAATAGTTTTTTTTAAAATTAATTAAATATATTTTTTATTAGTTTAATTAAATAGATTTTATATGTTTTATATTAAATAGTTTTTTTTAAATTAATTAAATAGAAAAATATATTGTAGAAAATCTGAATAAATAAAAAAACAAAAAAAAAAACATTTCAACACAAGTTCGCCCTTGGGATGGGCGAACTCCTGCATGGCCGTCTCCTTCCACTGGTTCGCCCTTGGAGTGGACGAACTCAAGCATCCCTTTCACTAGTTCGTCCATTGCATGGGCGAACTCCCTCAAAAGTAGGGTACCCTGGTAAATAAATTTCAAACTGGGGTATTGTGGGATTATTGGTTTGAAAGTAGGGTATTTGAGTCAAAAAATCCCAAAAATGTATTAAAAAATTTCAAAAATATAAGTTATTTAATGAACAATTAAATAAGATATGAAAAATATGTCGCTCATAACAAAAATTTTAGTGATAATTTCTAAATTTTTTTACTATTTTATAAAAAAGATATGAAAAATTTAAAAGAAAAGATTTTGTTTTATATAATCTATTTATTTCAAAATTACAATCGTTTAAAAAAATTATTTTAAAAGAAATGTCTTTTTACTTTTTTATTTATATAAATAATTATTTTTTGTTTGTGTTTTATAATTAATTATTATTATTCTCTCCGTTTTCTTAAGTGTAATTTTTTTGTATTTTACGCATATCAAAAAAATTAATACAGTAATTGTCGATACTTTTTAAACAATAAGTTGTTATTTTTATTTTTTCTTTAATTTTATACACTACTTTCAATACATTAATATGAAAATATTATTGTATTTTTTAATTTGTGTAAAAATCTTAAACGAAAATAATTAAATTCTATTTTAAAATAAATTATTAAATATTCCAATTTTTACATTAAAAAACCAAAAAAAAAAAACCTTAAAGATATACACCTTTCTTGATGTGATATATATATATATATATATATATATATATATATATATATATATATATATATATATACATATAACAAAAAAGTTAATCTAAGACTGAATTTGAATATTTAAGAATGAAGTATTTTCCCTCTTAATTAGTGGAAAGGATCTGAAATGGAAAACGGGAAGTAAGATGTAGATTACAGCCAATTGTTTAATGAATTTGGAAGGTTAGCAATGCCTCGTAGGCATGCTTACTTGCTTGATAGAGGATGGTGGTCCACCTACTTTTCATACATGTTACCTTTGTTTTAACATTGGAATTTTCTCTTGGGCCTAACAAATGGTTTAGAATAGTTGTCACTTGAGCCTTTTCTCGGCTTTGTATGGTGAGGATTTGTCGTGTATGTTCTAAGTCGTCTGCTTAGTATGTGGAGGTGAAAAACTTTATTGTCATTGGGAACATGTACATTGAATACTTTGCTTGTAGTAAGTAATGTTTTACTGGAAATAACTTAAATATGTCCTTACACTAACTAGCGATGATGTTTTCTCTTCTTTAGAGTAATTGAGTACTTGGAACAATTTTGGATAAAATCAACATCGTTGGTGGTGTGAAGTGGATCATATGATCTTTAATAGTTAAGGCGCATATAAGAGGCGCTTGAATCATCATTTTTCCATTTTCTGTCATTCACGATCTACAAAAGAACTCTTTTTTGCTTTTATTGTCATTATGTCTTGCGAGTTTTATTGTTCATATTTTTGGTTACGGTAATATCGGATCTTTACTCATTAGTGTTTGTCGTACATAAGCAAACATTCCAATTCCCTGAAGATAAAGTGAGCGTCTTCTTCTTGCCCTCGCATCTTTTCTAAGGTTTTCTTTGTGGCAAACTTTTGGTACCTTTACTTATCCTTTCAGAGATCTTCTCTGTCATTCACACTATCTGATAGGAGTGTTTACGCTTGAACTTACTTATTTACCCCCATTGTTTTAATAATTTCAGTTTGACATTGTTTGAACTTACTTATTTACCCCCACATTGTTTTACTAGTCTCAGTTTTACATCGTTTGGTTGGGTGGATTGGGAAACATTAGAGACGGTCTCAACTTTCGCCCGCGAGGGTGATCTAGACCACACTTTTACTGAAATGGGGTTCTCCTCTGAATGGGGGATGTTTCCACTAGATATAACAAAAGGATATGTAATGAATATCATGGGTGCAACATCCCCTTGCATGACTGCTTATTCTCCTTTCGAGGTTTTTGCCTACCATTCGACGAATTCGAGAACAATGTCATAAATAATTTAAGGATGGCCCCTTAGAAATTCCATATGGTGAGTTGGAAGTTGGTTAAGATTTTTCAATATTGGTGTAAATATAATGGGGTAAGTCAACCATAGTATTATTCTTACATACCTTCCAAACTCAAAATAGGACGAAAAATCACATGTGCAATCTAGGTGTTATTTATTTGAGGAAAAAATCATATCTTTTAGACCTATTCCGACAACGTGAAGTATTTCAATGATTTATTCTTCTTGGTTACTCCTCTTAATAGAGAACCTCATGTGGAGATATGCAAAATAGAACTTGGGACCTCATATGTGTGTACGCATTTGTTCTGCAAGTTGTGGAGTCAGAGTCATTTCTTGACGGGAAATGCATATTATGTTTACAAAGAGGATATCATATTCCAAGAAGAGGTATACTTGAAGAGACAACAAATGGCCTTATTCAAAGATCTTGGTTATGTTGAAGATATCATTACTCCTGATGTAGCGTCAAGGAAATGAGTGAAAAGATTCATTGAGACCCACTGGCGGGTGGTTGCCAAAATACAGGGGGATCATAAGGCTATATTTGGTGAAAAGCATAGAAATCTTACTCCTCTCAAATATTTACTTGAATAAATCCATTTTTGGCATCTTCGTTGTTGGTTATGAAAATGCGATGAATAGAGAAAATATTGCGTCAGGTGAAAAGGATCTTCGAACTACCTTTCTTATGTGAGTATTTCAAATGCTTTGTCTATTGAGGGTAGCTTATACTTTAGGAACTTTCATCGGATCAACTATTCAAACTAGTTTTCCTCCAATATAAGTGGAAGCTTTGGTTTCACCTGGCCAGGCCATGATGGACGATGGTTTATGCACGTCGTGGCCTAAGGGTGGGGAGGGTCCGACTTCCAACACTGAACATGAAGAAATTTCAGAAAAAAGCTGCAATAAATCTCCCCCTGCTAAGGTCAACTAAGGAGCTTGTACCGACTTCTACTATGTTTCCTCTTACACTGCTAGCTCGTCCTGGCCCACTAATGGCTAGTGAATTATTATACTTCATCTCTGATGAGGATTATTCTTATCTCTTAAATTAGTTTGAAGAAGCTTGGTAGATGGATTTAGCAGATTTGGCATACCACACCCATCAGGTGTCTCCAATCCTAAGCTTTAGAGCTGGTGGGCGTGGGGAAGTCTTCTTACTGAATCTCTTTGAAGTATGCTCAAAGAGTGGGTCAATGCCCTTAACATTGAGCAATATCAATGTTTGGAGTAAATTTAGGTAGCATCTTCCTCATTTATGAGTACAGAGGTTGTTGTTGATCCTTTAAGGTATCTCAGCAATATGTTGAAAAGGTGATGTTGCTTTCTTAGGAGGTGAAAAAGATTAACGAGGCCTTAGCTTCTATTTGGGTGTTGTTATCCTAGGTGGAGTACTATTGATAAAGCAAATTGTTCTTTGGATCTTGTCTAGAAAAGTATATAAGAGCAAGATACGTCTATAAAGGAGTCTCAAAAAGGTCGGAATAAAGTTGAGGATGATATTTATGATATTTTTCTTGAGAACCTTTCTTTGTCCAAGGAGTGTGCAAGATTGTTGGAAAAGAGTAACTATATCTCCCAAAACTTTTTCTAGAGCGCCTTGAAGCATATGGAACATTTTTATCCTATTGGACGATCTCTTGATAGCAAGTTCGCCTTTATCAAGCGATTGTAGACAGGAAAGTGGTTACCTCTGTGAATTAGCCTTTTTTGTTTCTTTCTTGCTTGTACCTGAGATATGTGTGTATCTAATGAATAAGCAAACTTTTTTTTTTCTTTTTTACAATGTGTAATTTTTGTTACTTGCTATCAGTTTTACCTATATATGTTATATTACTTTTGGTCCAATTTCATTTCTATGGGATAAACCTTGTCCTTCGAGGTCATGCTTGAACTTTTATTTCACGTATCTAGGGATTATGCCCGAACAATGGTGAATACCCCTTCCTTGCCCCCAGGTGAAACCTAGTTTGAGGTCGACATATGCAGACTCACCAATGCCTCTAGAGTGGCTAGCTATCAAGGGGAATTGAGCCTATACTTTCCACTTTGTGGCCTATTTTCTTTGTGTGTGTGTTTTGGAAGTGTGGGCTTTTAAATGCTTTAGTCGTACACATATGGAATTTTTTACATCACCTATAAGTCTTTGTAATGAGGATTTGATTACTTAGGTCATTATCGCATCTTAAAAAATACAATCCTTCGCAAAGTGTTCGTACGCTCGTGGAAAAATGATTTGAACATAGTCGCCACCAGACTTTATTTAATCATAGAATAAGGAAAGAGAAAATATAGATAAAACCATTTTAAAGAAAAAGAAGATGGTCGTCGTAATCATATTCGGGTTCGGGAGTCGATTACACAAGGGGAGGTATTAACACCTCTCACGTTCGTTGTACTCAACGGGGACCTTTTAGTTAGATTTGCGATTGAATGTTAGCATGATAAAAGTTTGGTATCTTCTATATATTGAGCAAGAAAGAGAAAGAAAATATTTTTTAGTGTTTTTTATTATTATGCCTGACAAGATTTCAAAATCCAACTCCTACGTTCTCTAGGTGTGATGAAGAACGTCAAGACTATGTCTTTCTTTGTCGCAAAGAACTAATTGTTGATTGCCTATAAGAAGTAATGCTTTGGACATATCGAGTGGTTAAACCTTTTCTTGTTGCTTGCTCTTGAAGGTTGAATCCTTTGTTTGTTTCACTTTGATATGGATAAAGCCTACTCATTTCTGAAAAGGTTTTCTAAGTCGCGCAAGGGCGAAAAACAAGTTTGTTTGGTTGCATTTCTTTAAGGTTTGGAAGGCGAATATTTATGACTTACAAGCGATTACAACTTTGGCCTAATATTCGGGACTATGACTGGATCTTTCACTTAGGTACTCTTTTTCTTTCCAATTTGTCGCGAAGAGGTTTGAATATATACAAGTGTTTTGAATGAAAGGCAAATACTTGAGCTTGCAAGCTATTAAAACTTGGGCTTAGTGTTTGGGACTATGACTATACCTTTCACCTAGGTAGAATTTTTATTTCCATTTATTTCGAAAAGGAGACACGTTTGGATTTTTGGCGAAAGTTGAAGTATTTATGACTTAAAAGCGATTACCATTTTGGCCTAATACTCGGGGATATGACTGGATCTTTCACCCATGTAGCCTTTTTCTTTCATTATTCTTTGAAATGGTCAAAGCATGAACTAGCTGTTTTGAATTTGATTATGAAAAGGAATTGATGTTAGGTCAAGCGTTTGATTTGCATTTGCGGGTCGAATTGAGTTATGAAAATGGTTTGAAGTCGATAATGAAAACGATTTGAAAGTTTGAAGAGATACTTGACGTTGGATCAAGCACTCGCGTTGCATTCTATTGAGTTATACGTTGGATCAAGCATATTTTGATTCTTTTTTTTTTTTTTTGAAAATGGTTCGTTTTACCCTATTCTTGAATTAAAAATTAGCTAAGGTAAAGAACAACATAAAAGAAAGCGATAAAATTATTACACGTCATAGAAATGGGGATACATCTTTATTAAATGGGCATAATGTGAATAAAGGTATAAAAATAAAAATAGATCAAACCACACAAATAATTAAAATCTAAGTCTAGAAGATTAATCTTATTTAAATAAATAAACACATTTAATTTAATTAAACTAACTATAGCTAATTAGATCCATTAACCAAATTAATTGAGAATAATTGAAAAAAGTTTATTAAAAATTAACTAACTAATTATCTTAACTAACTCTAATTAAACCAAGAAAAACAAACAAACAAAAATTAAATGGGCCAAAAATAAAAATAAAAGAAGTCCATACAGGGGCGCTAGTAACAAACAAAACGAATGTGTGGAAAGGAGTCTGTGTTGCATTAATTTATTAATTCATTAAACATGACTCGTGTAAAATTAAAGATTGACTTAAATAAAAGCTACCTTAATATGATAATTGTTTAAGTGGATGGATAATTAAGTCAATGGAAATTTTATTTTGAATTTCAAAATAAGATTTCAATCCTTCTTCTCTCTTTATGACTATTGGGACATGATTGTTGCGATGAGATGTGACTGTTGAAATAAGATGTCTATAAATAGGCACCATTAGGAAAGCAACTATTCCGAACTACCCCAATAGCTAGGCATAGCTCAATTCACTTCTGCACCCAGAACGACCCAATTGCCTAAGTCCAATCATTTTGAGGGAGAATTTACCTTTCTGCCCCTCCGGCAGGGGAGGCTGATTAGTTTATCCTTGGTCACAACACTTCTCGTTGTCAGTCTCTTCCTGTCGCGTACGGTTCCATCATCCAGTAATAGCCAAGACGCTTGTGCCCGTAACTACGCTTCTGCCCGTGCCAACGGCTAGTTATGGGCACGTCTTTCCGTCACAACGACTAGTTCTGTCAGTTGCCTATTCTTCGGAAAACGGTTATCTCGTCCTGAAAGTAGATGTGCTCGTTTCGATGATGTCAAAACTCAGCTCCATAGAAGAATATATGTTGGACATTATCACCATGTCGTAGTTGCATGTTTTGTCTCTCATAATTCAAATGCTCGTAAAAATCATGATTGTTGCATATAGATAGCCAAATATGTGTGTCACATAGGGTTGACTTAGTTGGTTTTGGTTGCCATACTATAGGTTTCATCAAGAGTATCATAAAGTATTAAAATAGGCATTTTTGAGTGTTTCAGGGCTTTGAGTCGACCAAAGACTTGTTTTGGTCGACTCACACTGCAAGCATTTTTAGTGCATTAATCTCGGGAGGGCTCGCGTCGACCTCTGGTCGACTCATATTGTAAGCATTTTTGTTTGGCTAAAAATGCATGTCGTGCATCGACGTATGCTATGCTCCGGTCGACGCATGGTCCTGTTTTCTGCACAATCTTGCTTTCGGGTCTGCTCAGGTCGACCGCTCGCTGTTTTGTGTCAAAATTCTGTTATGTCAATTGTCCATGTGAATTGGGTTTGTTTGTTATGTCAGTTATGTTTGGTATATAATTTCAGTTTCTCCTTCATTTCATAACATTGAGAACAACAAGAAAAGTGAAATAGGTGTCGATTTGGTTCTCATCATCTTCATTCTCTTCATAGCATCTCACAACAATTACACATAATCATCTTTGTTGTGCATTGTGCATTGTTAGAGGTGATAACGTCCGAAGTCGAAGATTGGTTTATTCGGTTTGGGTTGAGAAATCGACATGTTTTTCTTGAATAAAACCGTTAGAGTTTTGTCCTCCAAGAATCTCAGATTTTGGGGGTTTTTTGAACGATTCATCTCATCACATATTCAGCCGAGTGAAGGTAATCGAAGAGCTGGAGGTTATGTCGATTTAGTAACGGTAAACGGAGGATTGTGAGTGGGAGTTTCGGGTTCGAAACGTGGGTGATTGAAATCAGTTGGCCCATATTTTGAAGATCGAAGGTTGTTCAAAGAGAGTGGCGCAATCAGAGGTTTATTCACAGCTGTCGAAGTACTCGATTCAACTTGAATCAAGGGGCAAGAAGAAATAGGATCTACAACAACAATTGTGTTCGTTTGTTTAATATCTATTCGCTTCTTATATTAACATTGGCCAACATGTTATATCTATCTATAAACAGGTCTCAATTCTATTGTTATAATTGAGGGTAGACGTACCCCGAGCGAGGACGACAAGGGAACTGCCTCAACAAATCATTATGTCTTTTGCTTTACGTTTATATTGCTTAATATCTGTGTTTTTAGTGCAAACGATTATATCAACCTAGGTCTGATTTGAGTTGTGCTGAACTAATTTTGAACCTTGTACAATTATTGATTGTAAGAGGGAACTTGAGCACCTAACTCTCAAAACAGAACTCACTTGTAGTGCCCTGCACTCCAAGTGTTGATAAATTGTGTGAACTAAAAACCTTTTGTGCTTTCTTTTCATATTGTTAATATTTTAAAGGCATTGGAACTGTCATACCCTAAATTTGTCCGCCAACTTTTGTAAATAATTTCGCATTTTATTTTTCTCTTTCTTTTTCTTTCAAATTTTATTTTCTGTATACGTTTTTGTTTTAGCATCTAATTTTAGAATAGGTTTATTATTTTAGAATTTAAATAGAATTTTAAATAGAAAGTTTGTAATTAATTTAGAAATAGAATTTGCTTAGATTTAATTTAAATTTTTTTTAGATTTATTTTTATTTTAATATATTTTTCAGAAAGTAGTCTTTAATAGATTAGAATTTAGATTTTATTTTAAATAGGATTTTAATATTGTTTTTGTAGAAATATATTTTTCTTTATTAGTTTAAAATAGTTTGTTAGAATTTTATTAGATTTTATTATTATTTTATTAGTTTAAGATAGTTTTTATTAATTAATTTTTTTTTTTAATGTTTACGTAATATATGTTTGTTTGTGCGTAAGAATTAAAGATTGTATATGTGTCCCAGCGGTTGGATTTGATTGTGTTATGTCTAAAGGATGGGTGTTCAAATCCCACCTCCAACATTTTGTTATTTTTCAGTTTTATTATTTTTGTTTATGTAACATATATTTGTTTGTGCGTTTTTATTAATGAATGTATATGTGTCCCAACTGTTGGATTTGTTTGTGTTATGTTTGAAGGATTGGGGTTTGAATCTCACCTTTAGCATTTTTGTGTTTTTTTCAGTTTTTATTATTTTGTTATTATAGAATTTTGTTTAATTATTAGTTTTTGTATAGAATATTTTTATAGTTTTATTTATTTATTAGTTAGTTATTTATTTAATATTAATCTTATTAGACTATTTAGTATTAATTAGGATTTATGGTCATTATTAGTATTATTAAATTAGGATTGATTTGTTTCATTTTTAATAGTCAGATTTTATTTAGTTAAATTTTAATATTTTATATTTTCTTAGTTTAATTAGTTTTAATAGAAATTTAGTTTTTTAGAGTTTTTCCTTCAAATTTAAATATGATTTAGTTATTTGTAATTTTTATTAGAACCTTTTTCTCTTGTTTGTAGAAATAGCCTTTTAATAGTTTAATAGAATTTGTTGGATAGATAACAGTTTTTTTAAATAGGTTTATTTTATAAGTTTGGTAGAATTATTTATAATTTAGTTTAAATAGGTTTTTTCGTATTGTTTTAAATAGAAATAGTTTTTAGAAGTAGTTTTTATTTATTTATTTATTAACTTGTTAAGAATAGTTTTTTTTTTTTTTTAGATTATAGATTTTTTTTTAAGATTTAATAGTTTTTAGAATTATTTTTATTTTTTTTAAGATAGAAATTAGTTTTAATTATTAGTTCTTTATAGAATATTTTTATGATCTCTTTTACTAATAAATTATTTATTATTAATTAAATTTTAACTAGGATATAATTATTTTCTTTATTTATCCATGTAGATTAATTTAATAGAGTTTAAAATAGGTTTTTAATTATTAGTTTATAGAATGTTTTTTTATTAATTGTTTTTCTAATATTGGTAGAAATAGATTGTTACTTAGCATTAATCTTTTTTTTTAATAGATTTATTTAGATTAGTTTTTATTAATTAAGATTTTATTATTAGTATTAATTTAATTAATAGTTGTTTCATTTAGGACTGATTATTAGAACAGAATTATTAGTTATTTATTTATTTATTTAATTAGAACTTAATAATATTATGATTATTTAATTCATTAGAAAAAATTCAAAAAAAACAAAATTGTTGTGCCATGTGTCTGTATTTAAGGTACCCTAACACTATTCCTTGTCTCCTACATTTTAACCCTAAATTCCAAAGACCTAGCCGCCGCTACAGTGTCTCCTTCATCTTCCTTCGAAATCCAACGAACTTCATCATCATTCAACATCAAAACGCATAAACCCAGAAGCCCAGCGAACCACATCTCACAACATCCAACCAACCACCGAAACCCTTCGCCTACAATCACCGCCAGGTTCACTCAAACCTTCAACAACTCATCAAACCCAACTCCATTAACCCTCAAACCACTCGCTTCAACCCATTTCCAGAACTTCATCAACTTCCGTTTCAACCTTCAACCAACACAACCGTAAATGCTTCTCTTCTAAACCCATTTCACCTGCAAAAAAAAAATCAAATGAATAAACCCAGAACAGCAAGTCAAACCAACTTCATCAATCTCTATTTTCAATCAAAACCCAAATCCAAAAGAAAGAGATGAAGTAGAAGATGAGATGAAGAACAACAAAAACCCAAATCACAAACAATCAAATGAGAGTTGGGAGAGAGGCGCAGGACCGAAAGCGTGAGAGAGGAGATTGGTTTTTTTTTTTTCCTGTGAACATGAGATAAAAGAGAGAAGCGATGGTGAATCGAAAGCGAGATACGAAGAGGAGGGTCTTTCATTTTTTCTATTTATTTTATTTTTTATTTTGCTTTTGTTTTGGGCTTTACAGCCCGTACCTGGTTTGAACCACCATATCCCACACCCTGTTCATATATTAAACCCCAGCTTCTCTTTTTTTTTTTTTTTTTTTATTTGTGTTATATTTTTTTTTATTAATTTAAATTTAGTGATTTGTTAATAATATTAATATTATTTTATTATAATTTAATATTTTAGTTTTGTTAATAACTTTTTGTAAATAGGTTATAATTTCTTCTTTTTATAATATATTATACTTTTTATAGAAGTCTTTTATTCTATTTCTTTTAGAGTTTCTACTATATATTTCTTTTAGAGTTTATATATACTATTTTTTATATTTAATTTCTTTTAACATTTCTATATTATATTTCTTCTAGGACTTTAGAGTTATTTTATATTAGAGTTTTGATATTTATTTTTTAGAAGTTGAACTTTATTTTGCATTTATCCATCTTTGTTCACTTTTCGCCTTTTGGGTCGATGACGACATTTCCATCGTTTAACCGTCAAATTATTGACGTGAAACAAAGGATCCGAGACCACTTCTTTTTTCTCCTTTTTTTTCTTATTCCGATTCGGTTTTATTTTTGACTTGTGGATCGATGAAGTCTTTTTATCCGCAAGCGTCATATTTTCGAAGTCGATAACCTTCCCGATTTCAAATCTATGGGGGATGACCATTGGGGTCATCTTCCTTACTTTGGGATCGCGATAGGCTACCTTCAGTTAATCGACATTTTGTTTGCGGTTAAGACGAGATCCCATTCTTTGCGTCCCGATTCAATCGACTAACTAATATACTACTGTTTTAATTTTCTGTCAAATATACAACTGCTTTATTTTCTGTCAATATACCACTGCTTAACTTTCTGTCAAATATACAACTGTTTTATTTTCAGTCATTTATATTCTTGTACATATTATATTTGTATATTATTACTATCTTGTAAATATTCAACACTGGTACATTCTTCTAAAAAATACCTAATAAAATATCGAAACCATTAAAATTTAAATTGGTGGACTGTTGATTATATATCTTGTATATTATCTATTTCTTGTATATATTCGAATTTATCTCATCTCTTTGGTAGGTTATCAAATCTCTTCAATAAATAAATAAATTACCTTTGTATTGAATTAAAAAGAGAGGGTTAAGTGTAGACTTCTTCCTCTCCGAGTGTTGAGATGCTCACTGTAGTGTGGGTGGTTTCGATACTTGTCTTTCAATACGAAGACGCTTCCACCCCTTTTCCTCCTAAAACCTCGGCTTCGCACCGAGTGCATTTTCAAAACCTCCGCTCCGCGCCGAGTATATTTTCAAAACCTTGGTTCCGTATCGAATCCATTTTCAAGCCATCTTTCAATAAATCAATTTCTCTTTGTATTGAACTAAAAATAGAGGATTGGGTGTAGACCTCTTCTTCTCCGAGTGTTGGGATGCCCACTGTAGTGAGGGTGGTCTCGATACTCGTCTTTCAATACGAAGACACGCCTTTATCCACCTCTCACTTTCACAATTTCATCCCGCGACCCTTGTTACCTAAAACCTCGGTCCTGTACCGAGTGCATTTTCAAATCTTTTCACAACAAAAACTTGAATGGTCGTGGAGTGGTTAGGCGTAGGCCTTCTCCTATCCCGAGTGCTGACGTTTATCGTAGGGTTCTCTGTCACAAAGCACTTACCATTCAAAACCAAAACATCTTTAATAAGAGAATGAAGTTCTATTTGCATTGAATTAAAGAGAGAGGATTGGGTGTAGACCTCTTCTTCTTCGAGCGTAGGGATGCCCACTGTAGTGAGGGTGGTTTCAACGCTCGTCTTTCAATACGAAGACGCCTCGTTCGCCACACCTTTTTATAGCAAAAACTTTGAGATAAAGAATTGGGTACTACCTGTAGGGGTTACTATCCGAGGACCTATCTCGCCCCAAAAACAATCTCAGCCAATCAAACATGATACCTTGCCTCGCATGGCGAAAACCAACCTTTCAAACAGGATATGTTACGTCCGTTCTACCGCAAACAGGTACGCATAAGTCTCCAAACGAGCGAGCAGCAAAACACCTAAACTGCTAGAACGCGTACGATAACATCATCCACAAAACACACTGGTTATCCGCACCGTAGGCACGAACTACGTTGCTCTGATTTCTCTTGCATGTTGAGAATACGTAGGCATAGGATTGCAATATCCTAGCGAGCACCCTTTTTCTTTTTCACCCTTTCCCAGAAAGGCATGCTACGTCCGCTCTACCGCAAACAGGTAACGCCTAAGTCTCCAAGGAGCGAGCAGCAATACACCTAACTGCTAGAATACGCACGATAGCAGCGTCTACCAAGATTTCCCCGCACACCGTAGGCCGAACTACGGCTGCTCTGATTTCTCATACCAGATGAGAATACGTAGGCACAAGGGCCACAATCCTTGGCGAGCACAATCCCCCATATCTGTAGTTCCCCGAACTACGTCGACTCTGACTTTCTCATATCTGTTGAGAATACGTAGGCCTAGGACCGCGAAGTCCTATCGAGTCCTTTCTTTCCCTCGTCACCTCTCTTTCCCCGTTTCTAAACCCTTCTCTCTATCTCTTAGGACATTCTTTTATAGCATAATGTTTAAGCAAATATGATCACACGTCGACAAACAAAAGGTTCCCATCGAGTACGATGGATGCGAGGGGTGCTAATACCTTCCCCTCGCATAACCGGCTTCCGAACCCGTTCTTGGTCGCGAGACCATCTTATCCATTTCTTTCTTAAGGTTTTCTCGATATTTTCCTTTCCCCTCATGGGATAAATAAAGTTCGGTGGCGACTCTTCTGTCTATCTTTTTCGCCTCCCCGTCGTTGCGCGACGCATTTTTCGAGTAGCGACAGGAACTAGTCACATCGTATAGTGAGCATAATCAAATTGAAAGTGTGATTAACGTAGTGATTCTCATATCTCGTTTATCCGATTCCATAGGCTTAACGCATATTCGATTTTCTAGTAATCGTTCGTTTTAGACGTGTATATTTCCTTGGCCGCTTCTGCAATTAAACAAATTTTAAAAACCATTTTTATTGGTAGCGCCAACTCTTTTAAGCAAGCGATCTATTCAACCCCCCTTTTAGATCTGCGTCATCGTCTAACAATAGGAACCAATGGCCAAGCGTTGGGGGTACTATAAAAACCCTCTCACTTGAAAGGGTCAGGTATCCAATACTCACCCTGAAACACTCGTATTCTGTACTTGCTCGTTTTCTTACTTTAGCATTGGAGTGTCTTGCATGTACACTCCCTCCTCTTTTACACCCAGCATCACAAACACTTGTCTTTGACCCACCTCAGGTTTTGATCAACCGGCAAGATCAACAAAACTAATGGTTCTCATTCTTTATGGTTATCCCATAAACAAAGAAATGAAAATATCTTAATCATCAAAGATATGTAATAGAAGAAGGAAGGGAGGAGAAAACAATTCAAATCAAAGATTAATAATTGAACAATTGAAAACAAGATTGATAATCGAAAAATAATTGACGTCATAGATTTGAACACGTTTTTACTATTTTTTATAAAAATTAAAGCATTGTGAAAATTATGATATTAATATCAAAAAAATATGAAATTTTCTAATGGTTAAAATCAGGGTTTTGTTTTTCGATATTATAATCTTTCCAATAATGATTAATTGATATGAATCTTAATCTAAATTGAATATAAGTATATCCTTATTTGTTATGTCATTGCTTTGCAAATAAACTAGCATGAACAAAAGCATATATATTAAGTACATTATCAGCATGTATAGTGTATCATGTATGCATCTATTTGAATGTAGTTACACTAATATAATTGTGTTGAATTAAGCACTTTGATTAATATGTATAATCACAGTACGAAAACATTATGTTGTTTCAACGGTAAAATATATATTGGCATTGATTTGAAAAATAACTCCTTTTTGAAATTAAAATTTCAAATTATAGAAGAGTTGTTATGCATATATTTATATAATAAAGAAGAATTTAATTAGTATGTATTTTCAGTGTCAACCAATCAATTTTGTGTATTCCGTCACATCAGATTGTAATTTTAAAATTAACTGTATAATATGATAAATAATATATTTTTATTAAATAACAATATAAAATTATTTTATATTGTCAATACATATCAATTAAATTCAATAAAAAATAAAAACATATTGCATAAATTTTAGAAAGTTATTCATATGACAGAAATAACAGAAATAATGATGATTGAATTTAAAAGATAATGTTCTACGAATATGTCTATTATTGTATAAATATAACTACAACATCACAATTATTTATAATATTTTGTAAACCCTGCTGTAAATTTATTCTTCTTTTGGAATATAGTTAATTTTCTAACCCACATTACAAGTTGTTTGATTTTAAAGTTTTTTGGTTTATTTTTCAAAATTAATTTGCTAATAATTATGCAATGTTAAGTAAATCGGTGGAATGATAAATTGTAATTGAAATTTTGAAATTTTAAAATATGAATTTGTTGATTAGCAAAGTAATCAAATTTATTAAAGTTTGTAATTTTAAATTATACAAATTCAATTGCATAATTTACTATTATAATTATACTGTTTAATGGATATGAAATTTGTTAATCACTAAAGTGGTCAAATTCATAAAAGTTTATAAATGAATTTTGATTATGAACTTCAGTTTATTGTTTAGTTTTGAAATGAAAAAAGTAGCATATAATTTGAAATTATTTGAGTTATAAATTTATTAATCATCAAAGTGGTCAAATTAATTAAAGTTTATGATTCTAAATTATGTGACTGAGTGTTGATTCAGATGCTATATGAATAACATATTTCTGTGCAATAATATTTATTATTATAAGGTATATATAGATCATCTAAAGATGAATCATGACTTATAATTAATAAAATTAAGATATTTGTTGATATACTTGTTACTTGTATATCCAAAGATAGTCATGTCTGTTTTAAGTGATTTTATTGTCCTGGTCATAACACGAGAATAACTGAGTCTGGTAATGCTCAGTTTATTGAAAAATGGTCAGTTCAGTGGGAGTGAGAAATCACATAAAGTGGATATTATGAAGACTCGTTGTCGCTACTGCGAAAATAAGGTGCCGGCAAAACAGAAGACTCGCCACCTTTCGTTATTTATCCCACAGAAAGGGAAAGGAAACGATCGGGAAAACCTGACGAAAAGGTATAAGACAAGGTCATCGCAACCATGTCTGGGTTTGGGAGTCGGTTACGCAAGGGGAAGGTATTAGCACCCCTCACGTCCGTTGTACTCAACGGGATCCACGCTTGTTGTGTTTATCTGACGGGTTGGTTTAACTATCTACCTATCAAGGATGGTCTGAAAAGAAAAGAAAAATGACTCGGGAAAGCATCGCGCTTCGTGCCTACGTATTCTCGTTAGAGAACGAGAAATCAGAGTCAACATAGTTCGGCTAACTATGGGTAACGAGATGGGGGAAGGTGGCTTGCCAATACGTCAGTATTGTGCCTACGTACTCTCAACAGATATGAGAGATCAGAACTTACGTAGTTCGGGATACTTCGGATTACGGGGGTTAGATTCATCTGTTTTTCCGTGTAGGGTTAACAAACAGTTCCAGCAGTTTGGTGTATGCAGCTCGCTCGTCAGAGACTTGTGCGTTACCGTTTGCGGTAGAACTGAGAGTTAACGACACTCTTTTCTTCAGAAAAGTTTTCCTTGAGTTATGGGCCCACGGGGCAAAAGAGGTTTGAAGTTTGTTTTGTCTTTTACGGAAGAAGTGTTTTTTATGAATGTCTGTAGTTTGTATAGCACTAGAGACTATGACTTAGGAGCGAATGCGTCGCATATCGTCCAAAGGACATATACTAAACACTCTAGATGATTGAGAGGAGACCGCTCAATTATCATTTCCCAAGTAGCTTAAGGCTCGTAACGCCCTGTACTAACTTGCTTTTATTACGTTTTTACTGTTGTTTTAGAGACGAGAAGAGAACGAACTCTATGGGGAAATTGTCAAGCCCTAATGTTGTCATGCCAAGGATTCATCCTATGGTTGAGTTTTGAAACAGGGAACTCCTATATGTTATCATGCATAGGTTTCAACCTAAAGTTCTATCATCACTTCCTTATCAAAGGAAGTGAGAATCCTAGGGGATCATGTCAATGGTAAACAGAAAACAGACTACATCAGCTAAACATCAGTAAAGCAAATAAACAGAAAAGAAAACAGTAAAGATGCAAATGCAACAATACAAGCAGAGGGAGACTCACTCAACCTCTTAGCAATCAAGTAAAGAAACAGGAAAACAACAAACAAGCAAAGGGAGCCCAGCTCGACCTTTATATGCAAATACATCAATTAGAAAGAGAAAAACAACACACAAGCAAGGGGGGATCACCTCAACCCTTAAGGTAAACAAGCAGAGGGAGACCCACTCAACCTCTTAATGCAGTCATGCACCTACACTTAGACTATCCTAAACATGAACTATCCTAATGCAACATACCACTCAATCATGAATGAAGGCAAGGAATTATGACAAATAAGGAATTCATTCCACAAGTAAACAAACAAGGCATCTATCCTAAGGAACGGAATTGAATGTTGGGAAGCAAGGGTAAGGTCCACAGGAACTTACCACAGGAACTCAACCAACTAAAAGGGATTTGGAAAATCCTAAAGGTTTGACTCCTTCAAGAGATGTGCAAAATTCCCCCCACGGGAGGGACTATGCTACCCCAAGAAGGTTCCTAAAATGATTGGATAAGAGAACATTAGGAGAATGAAGATGGGAAGCAGGGTAAGGTCCACAGGAACTTACCACAGGCACTCAACCAACTAAATTTCCTTAGAAAGCTTGCATAGATTCAACTCCTTTATGAAAATGCAATGAATTCCTCCACAGGAGGAAACATGCTCACAAGGAGGATCCTAATTAAGCAAGGAAGATTTTGATGGAAGCTAAACATATAGGAAGAATCATCCACCTAATTTGAACTTCTAAGGAACCTTAATGATTACCTTCTAAGGATCACCAAAACTAAGGATTCAAAGGTTCTATCAAGGCCTAATCAAGGTTCTAAAGAGCTATCTACCTAAGTTCTATTCTATCAAGAAAGGATTTGAAACTTAGAGTTATCTAATGCTCACTTAAAAGACTAATCTATGAAGTTATCCTAGTTAGGGTCACCTAAACCATAATCAACTTGCAAAATGGGGGAATAATAGACAATCACTTCTAAAAATACTAAGAAAAATCCTAAATGATCCTAAATGTATTAATAATCTATGGTACAAAAACCAGGGGCAAAACCTAATCCTAAAGGTTCTAATAAAATCTAAATTCAAAGGGTGTGCTAAAGGGGATCCATCAAGGAATGCTCCTAAAGATCTATCTCAAACTCCTACTTAGAATCTTCTAAAAAATACCACAAAAATCACACAAACCTATCGAGGAGTCTATAACAAGCATGCAAAATTTCAGCATCAAATTCCAAAGCATGAACCAGTAATAAAATCAGCAAGTAAACTACTCATTTTATGCATTTTTTATCAACCATTAAAAATAAAAAATTTCAAATAAATGGAAAATTATCCAAAAATAAAAACAAATGCCATACAAAAATCATAAACAAGGTAGGAATCATCCACAATTTTTCTCATATTTTTTGATCAATATTTCTATTTTTATTGAATTAAAATCAATCAAGACAATTAAAGAAAATAGAAAATCAATTAAAGAATATAAAGAAAATCAGGAAAAGCTGCAACCACTAGATCTCATTACCAGTCAACAGATCCTAGGGGAGAGAGAGTGAAACGCGTACGCTGACTGGGATTAGTGATGCGCTGCGTTTCACTAATGAATCAGGTGCATCTCATTGACTAACGCATATGGTGTGGTCTAATCAGGTTCATTCATTGAAAAAGTATGATCATCTAACGCTCCAGAGCATGCCACCTCACCAAGTCAAGGTCAAAGACTCTCAGGGTGAATCTCACGCATGGGATTGGACTACTAAGTCTCCAAATTCAAACGAAATCAACGGCTCGTGGTTCATCTTCTACCTTTGAACTGAAACTAAGAGGGAAAGTAATTCGTGGTGGCTGGAGAAGAGCTCCATCGTCTTCTCCGGCGAGAGCAACAATGCTCTGGATTCAAACTCAACTAAATTCAACAAGAAACACACAGTTCCACTCGTCTCCTCACCCTGAGCATCATGATCTATTCTATTTTCATTTTAATCCAAAGATCAAGCAAATACGAGCCCTAACAGAAATAGCATCAATTCAACAATTGTCATCAAACTCCAAATTAAGGTCACCAATCTACTCTACTCTTCTCCTTGATCAATTATTTATGTCTAATCCTTGAAATCCTTCAAGATTCAAGCCTAACCGTGCCTCTGAACAAATCACTCATCATCAAGAATCATCTTAAAACCTTACCAAATCATACCTAAATCCACCTAGTGTTCATCTATAACCTAACCACATGCCAAATTCATCTAATATGTGCATAAATTAAGAGGAATTTTGAGAAACAAAAACTTGTTCAGAAGCTCTAATTGAGGTGTTCTTGAGTGCTCAGCTTTGCTTCAAATGATGCAGATTTCTTCACTGAATGATCCTGAATCAATCTGAATGCTCAATGCTTCTTGATTCTTCCTCAAACTCCAAATTCGATTCTTGCTTGAAAGCTCCACAACTCCAACTGTCTCTAACTCTCTTCCTTCCAAATTCCAACCAAAAATGATCTGAAATGGATCCTGAACTTAAATAGAGATGTTTTGGATAATTCCCAGGCCCAATGGAAGCCCAATTCAAGCAATCCAAATTTCAATTTTTCCTTCAATGCTCAAACATGGAAGCCATGGAAATGCCCTGTTTCTGCCTTTAAGAAGCTTCATACTCATTGCTTGTGTCATGGTGAGTATGAATGGACCAGATTGCTTCCTTGATTTCATCCAATGGTCAATCTTTGATGTGTAACTTCATCATGAAGCAACCAATGAAAGTCCATGAATTATGTGTCAAAATGGATTTCTAGCAATGCCATTGTGTTCCAAATGTGATTTCTAGTCAAAATATGCACCCACTTGACATTTCTTGAACACTTATGATTTATTTTGAATTTTTCCTTTTTTTTATGCCTTTTAATTATCTTTTTTCAACTTTTCTTCATACACTTCTCAATTCAATCCATATCAATGAATGTTTGGGTCATGGTTGGACAAATAACACCATTTTGAACAACTTTCAAGTTGATCAAAAGTCCATTTGAGGTGTCTAAGTTGATGAAATTGACCCATAATCCAAAATGACCTATAATTCCAAATTCCCAAAATACCCTTATCTTGTAAAGCTTGTGACTTGAGTTCTACAGATCCAACCATGGACTTCTAGTACTTTCTAGAAAGCTAAGAAGATAAGGAATAACATTCATGTTGGTCAAAAGTTCATGAGAATCATCCTTCTAGGGCAAAAGTGTCATGTAAGTTGGTTGACTTTCAAGCTCCAAATTCACATTCCTCTAATGACCTGTAACTTGTCTGGCTCATAACTTGAGTTCTATAAATCCTATCAAGGACTTCTAGTACTCAAATTAAAGTTATGATCATGCTATACAACAATCATGTTGGGGTCAAGGTGAGATGAAAATCACATCTTGAGTTATGTGGTCTTGAAGTTAGGCACTAAACCAGGGGATTTTACACTGTCAAGCATATCAACCCTAGCCTAGGAACTCCTCACACTCTTGATCCATGATGATTTGACCTTGGAATCATCCATTGGGCATCTTAATACATCAATCCATGATCACATGGCCTTGGAACTAGGTCTCAACCTTCTTCAAATCATCAGTTAACCTAGGTTTGACCAGATGAAACCCTAGTTGTACCAATCTTGGTAGTAGCTTCATATCCTTTGCATATTGACCTGTCTAGGCTTCAAAATGAACTTCAATACTTCTCATGAGCTCTCTCAAGGTCTCAAGTCCTCTCCCATGGGTTCAAAATCATCAGATGGCTTCCCACAACTCTCAAGTTAGGAGATATACACACTTGGCTTCAACCACTCTCTCTGAGGATCTTTGGCTTCTCTGGTGAGGATATCAACCCTTGAACACTTGAATGAACCTCTCAGCTAGCTTCATAGCCTTGTGTAGCCATTGGTTGTTAGTCATAACTCTTGATCTCCTGCACACATGTCAATGCAATGCAGATGATAATGCTAAAATGAATGCAATGAAACACAAGCTAAGTAAAGAAAGGTTAGGCAAATTTTGGGGTGCAACACTCGTGGAGAATCTTCTTTGCTTAAAGAGTATTCTCAGGTTGTTGTCCCTCTGGTTGTGGTACTGTCATACAACACACATAGACAACAAATTAATATTCAAAGCCCACAAAATGAACATATAGTTGATGAGCCAGTTGAAAATGTACAAGTCACAAATGAGCAAGAACGAATGAATGAAAAAACACAAAAAATAAGAGTAAGAAGGTCTGAAAGGCAAATAATACTAGTTATTTCGAAATATTATCATGCATGTGATGCTGTTGAAGATGCATCTGATGAGACTTTTATTCTTGATGTCGCTGATATTAGGACCCCGCTCCGAGCCTTTCATGCGAAGTTGGTAGAGGCTGGTTCGATCATAGATTGTCATTCAGAATGTGAAGATTGTGCTATCAACCCAAAGGGATGTTTGCTTTTCAGAGGGATGTTCAGAATTTGATTGACAGTGGTTTCTTACAAGCGGGTAGCAAGGTGAAGAGAGATGCGGTATCAGTGATTCAACCCATCTTTAATTTTCCAAAGTCAAGTGATAAGGTACCAGTATTTAACCTGCCAGAGTCAAGCTCTGTAACCCTGGTTTTCAATGTGACAAAGCCAATTTTCAACATTGCAAAGCCTGTTGATCCACCAGTCAATCAACCTAGACTAGTGATTATTCAGAAACCTAGTCCTTTCCACTTCAACGATAATAAATTTGTGCCGTGGAAGTATGACACAACAATAATTGATCAAGAGTCTGGAAAGGTTATCTCGAAGGAAGATGTGAATGGTGTTTATGACGATGTGACAAATATTTTTGGGGCATGCAAGATGACCCGTAGTGGTCGTGTTTACCAACCCATAGCAAATGAAGTTCCTCCAATGGAAGCTACTGCTACTGTACCTGCTAGGGTTAAGGAGGCGGTCTTGAATGACGAAGATGCGGAATTTTTGAGAATTATAAGAAAAAGTGATTACAAGATTATCAACTAACTTCACCAGACACCATCAAAGATATCCATTTTGTCTCTCTTGATGAGCTCTCATGCTCATAGCATTTCTTTACAAGAGTTGTTGGCTCAGTCCCACGTTACTCAGGACATTACAGTCGGCTAATTTAATATTGTAATTGCAAACATTACTGCTTGCAACACACTTAGCTTTAGCAATGGGGAGTTGCCAAGAGAAGGTAAAAATCACAACCGTGTGTTACATGTGTCTATGAAGTGTCAAGAGGATGCTCTGGCTCGAGTACTTGTTGATACATGCTCTTTTTTGAATGGTTTGCCCAATAGGACACTCGCAAAACTTACTTACAAAGAGGCAGAAATGAGAGCTACTTCATTGATCGTCAAAGCTTTTGATGGTTTCCATAGAACAATAATTGGAGAAGTGGAGCTACCAATTTTAATTGGTCCACGTGTCCTTGATATCATATTCCAGGTGATGGATATCAACCCAGCTTACAGTTGTCTGTTGGGAAGGTCGTGGATGCATGCTGCTGGCACAGTAACATCCACATTACATCAGAAGATGAAGTTTGTTGTCGATGACAAGTTGGTAATCGTCCATAGTGAAGATGATTTGATGGTGAGTAATCTGTCTTTATTCAGATATTTCGAGGCTGACGAGGATGTGCTGGAAACGTATTTCCAGGAACTTAATATAGTTAATGATGTTATGTTGGAGGTCAAAGAACCAGTGGGTAAAGGTGGTCCATCTTTTGCATCTGCCAAGAGTATAAAGTCGACTATTGAAGAAGGCACTCCTGAAGGATGGGAAGAAGTCATCGAGGTGAAGACGAAGCTGGATCGCCATGGGTTGGGTTACAAACCAACTCGTGATGGAGCATCAACCTTCGCTATAGGACGTCCGAAGGCAATCCAAGAGGTATTCATCAGGAGAGGCTTCCAAGTCAACATTATTGCTGAAGATCAAGAAGATGAGGATGTGAGTCATTTGGTGTTTCACTGTGATGCCGCATTAGACAACTGGGAAGCTATATAAATCCCTGTGATTATTCCTTCGCCAAAGTAATTTGTTGTCTTTTGTCTTTTGTTTTCAAAAATTTCCATAGTTATGCCCAAAGCTATTGGAATATTTTGTAGGACCCCCGTTCTTTCAAAGTTGTTATAATCAATGAATATATTTTATTAAATTCTCATTGTTTCATTTAATGTTTTTTTCTTTTACTTTTAAAAGAGAATGACAATCTTTCAAAACTGCCAAAAACTTTTTTCTTTTGCATTTGTCTTTGTGCTTTTAATAAAACAAGTCATTCCAAACAAGCAGAACCATTCCAAACCCTGTTGAATCCAATGACATTGCTTTTACTTTTGACTTTGATTCACCCATCTACCAAGCGGAAGATGAGGATGAAGAAGATTATGAGATTCCCGATGAACTGACAAAGATGTACGAGTATGAGCGTACAGACCTTCAACCTCATAAAGAGTAGGGGGACATCATTAATCTTGGCACTGATGAAGAAAAGAAAGAGGTCAAGATTGTTACTACACTTGGGGAAGATATCAGACAGAAATTGGTGAAGCTTTTAAAAGAGTATGTTGATGTGTTTGCATGGTCATATCAAGATATGTCCGGTTTAGACACAGACATAATGGTTCACAAGTTGCCGCTCAAACCCGAGTGCCCCCCTGTAAAGAAAAAGCTTCAAAGAAGTAGCCCTGACATGGCTCTAAATATTCAAGACAAGGTTAGAAGACAACTTAATGCAGTTTCCTAACAGTTTCAAAGTATCCCGAGTGGGTAGCCAATATTGTGCTTGTGCCAAAGAAGGATGGTAAAGTCAGAATGTATGTAGACTATAGGGATTTGAACAAAGAAAGTACGAAGGATAATTTCCCTCTACCACATATTGACACTCTAGTGGACAATACCGCTCACTTCACAGTTTTCTCATTCATGGATGGCTTCTTTGGTTATAATCAGATCAAGATGGATCTTGTTGATATGGAAAAGACTGCATTTATTACTCTTTGGGGAACCTATTGTTATAAGGTTATGCCCTTTGGTATGAAGAACGCAGGGGAAACCTATCAAAAGGCAATGGTAACTTTTTTTCACGACATGATGCACAAGGAGATTGAGGTGTACGTCGACGATTTAATTGTTAGGTCACAAAACAAAGAGGACCAATTGGATCATCTGCTGAAACTGTTTGAACAACTCAGGTAATACCAGTTGAGGTTGAACCCTGCAAAGTGTACCTTTGGTGTTAGATCTGGAAAACTACTTGGTTTTATGTTAGTCAACGAGGAATCGAGGTGAACCCTGATAAAGTTCGAGCAATTCAAGAAATGCCTACTCCACAAACTAAAACACAAGTTAAAGGTTTTCTTGGACGTCTGAACTACATTTCCAGATTTACATCCAATATGACTCCCACATGTGAACCTTTTTTTAAGTTGCTTCGCAAGCATCAAACTATTGATTAGAATTCTGATTGTCAACAAGCCTTCGATAAGATTAAGGGTTAACTGTAAGAATCTCCTATCTTGATCCCACATTGTTGTACCCCAAATTTGGCCAACCACTCTGGCATATGTTTTATTTCATTTGCATCAGCATAAGGCATAAAAACCTTACATAGCATATCTTAATTTGCATTTTTATAGGGATACAAAAAAAAAGAGAAGAGAAAAAATGTGTATTCAAAATATATAATGTGGAGAATAAGGAAGTTTTTTTTTTTTTTTCAAAGTAAAAAATAATTGAGACAAATGCACAAGGTGGGGTTTGAACCCACCACCTCTTGCTCCACTTTCCTTCACCTTTACCACTTGGCCAGGGGCGCACATTTGAGAATAATATGAAAGGGAAAATTATACATATTAAGAAAGAAACAAAAGGCGCATGAATAAAAATGTGGTGGATTTTGCTCACACCAAGATTCGAACTCGTGACTGTATGGTAAACAGGCGCATGACTTAACCACTGGGGTGGCGATACATCCAGTGATTATCCCACCCCAGTTTTGTTAAGTACCTTACTTCATCCCATATGGTTGGGCAAGCTTGAAGCATTTTGGCCGTGCGTGAAGAAGGGAAGAGAGGGAAAGACACGACCATTCTGGACGAGTCAAAGTTTTACTCCATTTGTTTTTTCGCGAAGATTATTTTGGTGTAGTTAGTTTTCATGATTGAAGTAAGAATTCCAAGGTACAAGCCAAATTGCAATATGGAGCATTTGTTCTTTTCATGAAGAAAATGGTACAGAACCTTGCTATTTCAAGACCAACACCAAAGGTACATTGCACTGGGCGTTCTCTGAATCTATCACCAATATGGACAAGCAGGCAGCCTCTATAACCTGCTGCAAACCCTAGTGGGTACCACCATCCCACTCCAACAACAACCACGAGGGAAAGCTCAGCAGAAGATTTTGGATTTCAAAAAAAATTTGGAATATAAAAGGTTAAAGGGAGAGCAAACCCTAGCAGCCACGATTTCTTCACACAAAAAAGGGGGCATCTCAAAGAGTTTGATTTTGAGCTGCTCTCAAAGGAGACTGACTACAATTGCAAGCAAGGAGGGACTCTGCAACTTTCTTTGGCTATCAAGTTCTTTCTTCAGGTATGAATATCTGGAGCCCCTTTTCTTTCATACACATATAGCATGATTGGATATTGTTCTGCTAGGTTTGTTTTCAAACTTTACATGTGCTTGGAAAAATGAAGATGTCTATGTTGCCTCTGTTTGAATCTTGATGACATTTGAGTGATATAGGTGTTTTTTTGTGTTGGGCTAACTATGTCGATTTTGCCAAGTTTAGGATTAAGAACACTACTGGTTTTTAAGTACACAACCTGTTCCATGTTTCTGTTTAAATAAACTTGCTGAGTTTTGGTTCCTTTTGGTTATGCTACTATGGAGATAATGTTTGTTGTTTGGTTGTTTGGATCTGAACCACCTTGAGGTTGTTTGAGTATTGTGCTATGGACATAGTTTATATGCTTCTTATTTCTTCCATCGCATTTTATTAGCCATCTTTTGTCTTAAAACTACTCTGTCAAGACTGATGAAAATGTTGCTTATGCTCAGTTAGGAAGTGGATTTTTGCTTTAGACATCATGGTATTTGCTGCTAAGAATATTTTGTCATCGCGGATCTATTTGTGTAGCCTTCATGTCTTGACCTTGACTGTCCGTTTCCACTTAGGACTGATGACTTCATATGTTTCAAAATTTCACTTAAGTCTTTGAAAGGAAAACCCAACTGTTGGTGTATCGTTTTGGTCATACATGAGTTCTGTGAATCTGATATTAGCATGCTATTTGGGTCAGTTTTAAATTCATTTCTTGCTAGAGGGTTTGTTCTTGTTTGATATTCAACCATGAGAATGTGATGTGCAGGACTGTTTGTGCTTTGTGTATTGTTGTGTTCATGATAGATGGTTTGGTTTACTCTGTCTCATCAATTTTGTTTGTTTGTGCTTGATTACTTTCTTTGATGTCATCACATGTCTGACCTAGTTTTTTGTAGCAGTGTATACTTGGTATTTTGATTTGTTTACTTTGGTTTGATGTTTTGAAGTCTGCAGCATTGGCAGGATGTTTGTTTGAAATATTGTTTTTGTTGAGTCAGTACTAGGGTCGATTGGTCTTGCTTATTATCTTGTTTTTTCATGACATAGTGTTTGGATGTAGCACATTTTGAATCTCTGCCTGGTTTTGGTTTGTTTCAACCTGCTGTTTGTTGTGATGTAATCAAGCCAAATTGATTGCTTTTGCTTGCTGTCATCAAACTGTTCTCAAGGATGGATTGATAACTAACACTTTGATCTTGGCTTAATAACAAGTGTGCTGGCTGTTATGTTGTTTTGGCTCATCAGAGCAGGTTCACATGTTTGCCACAAATGATTTAAACAAACCAGGCCACATTGCTTCTCTCACACACTCACTTTTACATTAAAACCACACCTTATACACTTCCAATACCATGTAATGGTTGAGCACAGAATTTCAATTTGGCATTTGGATTGACTGCTTGAAGATTGTTAATATATTGCTGTTTTGAGGTTTGAATTTGATGCTACTACTGCTGTTGACATCTTTCATTATTGCTTGAATTTTGTTAGTCCAAGAGGAGAACCATTAAGTGTCTTGTTTTCATATTGGCCTTGGATTTGGATGCACACTGTTGCTGTTTGTTGGGCATAGTAGTATCGGTTTTTGAAGCTTGCATTTGTAGCAAGAAAATTGTTGTTTGAGTTATGCCTTGAGCCAGAGCCAGAGCCAGGCTTTGCTATTTGATTGGCATGTAGGTTAGCAAGTTTTTTAGAACAAGTTGACAGCAGGGCTGCTGTGCTGTTGTTGTTTTGTTGGCTGCACATAAGATTATCATTTGGCTTTGTTGAAGTTGTTGTTTCTGCTATACATGTGTTTTACTTTGTGTTTGGCTTGAAGTTATAAATCCTGTTTGAATTACTGTTGGGGATTCTGTCAAAATTCAGTGGTTGCTTACTTGTTAGTAAATTTTGAAATCATGATTTAGTCGCAATTTAAATGATGTACACAATGCTGTCTTGGGCTTGGATATTAGCTTTTGTCTGGATTTGAGGTTTGTTGTGGATTACCCCTATGATATGCAATTTGGTGATCATTGTTTGTTTCATTGAAAAGCTGTTTGTGTTCATTAAATTTAATCCATAAGCGTTGATTCACAAGCATAATTGGATTTTTTTTTTTTGTTGTTCATATTTCTATCATTCATAGCCTTTGGTTTCCCTCCATGCCCTTCAATAACTCTTCTTGCATTTTCATTCGTTTTCACTTTACAAACACGAGTTTGAAGATTTGAACAACACCATTGTGTTCCTCAATAAATAATATGCGAGATAAGCTCAGACTTTGCTCAATTCCATGAAGTTTTGAAATACTTTGGACAGCTTCTGCTTTTGCTTTGAAGTTGCTTTATTTTTTTTTACCCAGCAATTATCTTTGTTTTGCTATGTATATTATTCTTTCCAAGTTAGTTGTTGGAAGTATCACCGCCCCAGCGGTAAGGCCTTGCATATTACACCCCCTGTACCTCGGTTCGAGTCCTGCCGTGGACCAAACCCATCTTTTATTTCTTTTTTATTTCTTCCTTTATATTTCCTTTCTCCCCTTTTATATTTTCCCCCCTTTTCCATATCAAACGCGCGCATGGTGCCCCAGTGGTTGGAAATGTTTGCCTTGTGCCAAAGGGAGTGGGTTCAATCCCCACCCCTTGCACTTCTTCTTTTTTTTTAAGTTCATTTAATTTATTTTATTTGTTTTAACTATAATTTCCAAAATCAATAATTTTTGCATACTTATTTATTTTTGATCCATCCTTTTTGCAAATTGCTCATAATAATAATTATTTTCATTTGATAAAACAATATTTCAAATCATTGATGATTTTCAAGACCCTGGACTTACTTGAAAGTTGACCCTCTATTAGGGTTTGCTCGCGTTGTATCTTGTAACGTTTCTCAAAAATAACTTTTCTTGGTATTGAATTGAAATTAGAGGATTGGGTGTAGACCTCTTCTTCTTCGAGCGTTGGGATACCCACTGTAGTGAGGGTGGTCTCGACGCTCGTCTTTCAATACAAAGACCTTTTCAAAACTTCCCTCCTAAAACCTCGGTCTCGTACCGAGTCCATTTTTCAAACCATAATAAATTGATTTCTCTTTGTATCGAATTAAAGAGAGAAGATTGGGTGTAGACCTCTTCTTCTCCGAGTGATGGGATGCCCACTGTAGTGAGGGTGGTCTCGACACTCGTATTTCGATACGAAGACACGCCTTCTTCCACCATATCTCACTTTCACAACTTCATTCCGTAATCTTTCATCACCTAAAACCTCGGTCTCGCGCCGAGTGCATTTTCAAATCTTTTTACAACAAAACTTGAATGGTTGTGGAGTGGTTAGGCGTAGGCCTTCTCCTATCCCGAGTGTTGACGTTTACCGTAGGGTTCTCTGTCGCAAAACACTTACCGTTTAAAACCAAAAACACTTTAATAAGAGAATGAAGATCTTTTTGTATTGAATTAAAGAGAGGGGATTAAGTGTAGTCTTCTTCCTCTCCGAGCGTTGGGATGCCCACTGTAGTGAGGGTGGTTTCGACACTCGTCTTTCAATACGAAGACACCTCGTTCACCACATAATTTTCATAACACAAAAACTTTGAGATAACGAATTGGGTACTACCTGTAAGGGTTACTATCCGAGGACATGTCTCTCCCCCTAAAAACAACCAAATCAATCAAACATGACATCTTGCCTCGCATGGCGAAAACCTAATCATTTCAAAAAGGATATGTTACGTCCGTTCTACCGCAAACAGGTAACGCCTAAGTCTCCAACGAGCGAGCAACAAAACACCTAACTGCGAGAATGCGCATGATAGCATCATCCATAAAAAACATCAACAAACCGTAAGCCGAACTACGGCTGCTCTGATTTCTCATACCAGATGAGAATACGTAGGCACAAGGGCCACAATCCTTGCCGAGCACATTCCCCCTATATCTGTAGTTCCCCGAACTACGTCGACTCTGACTTTCTCACATCTATTGAGAATACGTAGGCATAGGACTGCGAAGTCCTACCGAGTCCGTTCTCTCCCTTCTTCCCCCCGTTACTTCTCTTTCACCGTTTCTAAACCCTTCTTTCTATCCCTTGGAACACTCTCTTTATAGCATAATCTTTAAGCAAATAAAATCACACATCGACAAACAAAAGGTTCCCATCGAGTACGATGGATGCGAGGGGTGCTAATACCTTCCCTTCGCATAACCGGCTTCCGAACCCGTTCATGGTTACGAGACCATCTTATCCGTTCGTTTCTTAAGGTTTTCTCGATATTTTCCTTTCCCCCCATGGGATAAAATAAAGTTCGGTGGCGACTCTTCTGTCCTTTCTTTTCGCCTCCCCGTCGTTGCGCGATGCATTTTTTCGAGTAGCGACAGCTGGCGACTCTGCTGGGGATTCCTAGCAAGCCACGCCTATTTTGTTTGTCGTATTTATGTTTGCTTTATTTGTTTATGCTTTGTTCTCTAACTTGTTGGGCTTATTGTTTGGTTTGTGAGATAAAGCTTTCTACCCGAGCTTTCGAGTATGCACTAAGTTAGGAGGTGGTTTCTTTCTGATTTGCGAGACTTATGACTCGTTGAGTTGGATCGAATTCCACCGCTCAGATGAGACCCCATTGGAATAATGATGTCTTACGTGTATTCGTAATGACGTTCTTATTTCCAACTTGGGAGTCCGCGATTCTGAGGACCTTTGTAGAACCTTATTCCAAAGGTTACTAAAACATGACTCTGTGTTCATCCTTTTGAAAGGAGTACCGTCTTACGAGTAGTCGTTATGATGGGAAACTTTTGAGGGTTAGTGCATGGGAATTTGTTTGAAAAGCCTTTTGGAACACCCTCTTAAACCAATAGATTGCTCACCCGATGGGAAAGTTGCCTTGTGTTCTTGTCGTGCAGGATTTGTGACGTTGATCTTGTTGTGTTTCATTATCATATGCATTCATTAAACATTGCATTGCATATCATTTTTGCATGTCAAGAGGCTTAAGAAGCTATGATTATCTCAGGTATTAGTGAATTCAATGGCTGATCAAAGGAAAAGAAGCACAAATTCCATAAAGTTCAGGGAACCAAAATTGGAATCAATTCAAGATCTTCTGGTCGGAGTGCCAAAAGTTATCAAGATCAACATTCAAGGGAAACATGGGAAACTACTTGATCTCCTCCACTCTAGGGTTGATACTTGGGCCTTGTATGTCATGGCTCAATTCTATGATGCGCCTCTCCGGTGTTTCACTTTTCAAGACTACCAGTTAGCTCCTACCTTGGAGGAATATTCTCATATCTTGAATATTAAGATCAAAGATCAACCTGTCTATACTGGTTTGGAAGAGGAACCAAAACCTGTTGTCATTGCTCTCGCTCTTCATATCACCAAAGAAGAAGTCAAGGAGGGGCTAACAAGTAAGGGAGGTGTTCAAGGTTTTCCACTGAAATTTCTGCTAGAAAAGGCTACTCAATACAAGGCTGATGAAGATTGGGAAAAGTTCGGTGCTAGTGTTGCTCTAATGATTTATGGGATTGTCCTCTTTCCAAATGTGGACAATTTTGTAGACATCACCGCTATCGTTCTCTTCATACAAAAGAATCCAATCCCCACGCTCCTCGCCGATGTTTATCACTCCATTCATTGGAGGAGTGAAAAGAAGGGAGGAATGATCCAATGCTGCTCTCACCTACTATACCAATGGTATGCTTCTCATTTGCCAAAGAAAGGGCCGTTCGTGGATAATAAGAAGGAATTAAAATGGTCCCAACGCATCATGTCTCTAGAAGCTAGTGATATTGCTTGGTACTCTCATGAGTATTATGATGTGGAAATCATTTTTAGTTGTGGAGGATTCGGTAATGTACCATTGATCAGTAGGGCCGGTTGTATTAACTATAACCCCGTCATGGCACTACGCCAGTTGGGTTATGCTATGGAAGACGAGCCCGAGGCAGAAAAGGTTCAGAGTTTCTTTTTGCTATCCACGTCAGAGGATCCTGCCTTTGTCAGGAAGATTGCCAAGGCTTGGGGCAAGATTCATACCAAAGGGAGGAGAGAGTTAAAAGCAAAGAATTGTGTGGCAAAAGAACCATACAACCAGTGGTTACTAGCTAGAGTGGCTGAGAGGTCATTACCATTCCCCTCCGAGCCATCTATGCGTGAAGCACCTCCTGCTCCCACTCATGTGTCCATAGAAGAATATGAAAAGCTGAAGCTAGTAGTGGAGAGGTTGACTAGGGAGAATCAGGACCTTCAGAATGAAGTCCATCAAGCAAATGTGGAGAGCGGTCAGTATAAAAGAAAGGTGGAGTTTGAACAGGATCAAGCGGCTGAGAGTAGCAAGAAGTTGAAACTAGAAATAGATCTGAGAGTCAGGTACCAACAGGGTTACGAAGGGGCTGATGCATCGTTAACAACTCTTCGACAACGCCTAAAGGATACCAAAGCTTCTTGTGATAGGGCATGGCACTTCTTTGAGATTGCCTCTACCGAGAAGAAGGAAATACGAGAGAATCTTGAAGCTGATATTGGGAATCTTGAGGAACAACTAAGAAGTGCCTTGAACCTAGCGGAAAATGAACGAAGACTCAAAGAGGAGGCCTTGAGGGATTCATATGTCACATCTGACATGTGGAATAACAAGTGTCATGAATTGGAGACCGTCCAAGAGACAGCCCTTTTGTGGAGAAATCGTTTCGAGACTTTGCAAAAAGATAGTGCGCAGTGGTTTGAGAAGGAAGCGCAACTCAATGAGTTGCTGGACACCCATGTGGATTCTATATGCTATTACCAGTCAACTCTAGATATGTGTCGTTCTAGGTACAACAATTTGGTAGAGCATTGCAACCTCATGATCCGTGATATTCCATGGAGATTGGAAAGTGCAATCCAAGACTTGGAAGGGAATGATATCCCTCCTTCTATTCACCACTTCATCCAGCTCTGTGACCAAATGGTTAGGAGGTTCATGTTCGAGACGAAGAAGCTTGAGGAGCGTCTCCAAAAGAAGAATTTCTAGTTTTCTAGTACTCTTGATTTTCAGCTATTCAGTATTTCCCTCGTAATATGAATTATTATTCGGCTTAGTCCGCAAATGCTTGTATCAAATATTCCCGAATTAATGAGAATTTACTTTTTGGTCTAATTGTGTTTTCTTTATTTGTTCATTCGCAATTCTATAATACCGGTTATAATCATAAGTTTTGAAAGTCTCTTGAACATTTGCATGGACTTGTGCATCATTCTGCATCCCCTGAAACTCGACCTCACACCGCTTGCCATTTCAGAAAGAGAAAAAGAGGGGGAAAGAGAAAGAGCAAACTGACTTCTCAACACTCCTACAACACGCGGGGAAATCAGCAGAGAATTATGGATCAGGTTCAAGCCGAGCTTTTGGAGTTTCGTGAGAAGATGGCGCAATTCATGGAGATGATGCAGGGGGTGGCCAATGGACAGGACCAGTTAAGGACATTGGTTCAACCTTTAATAGCTCAAGTGGATGGAAGTGGCGTTTTGCACGGTGGGGCTGCTGCTGTTCCCCCTCCTGCTAATGGTGGAACCTCGCAAGTCAACGGTGGCCCAACTATAGTCAACCTTCCGGGCGGAAGAGAACAAACTGGAATCCCCATCCCAGTTGTGGCAGGCGCCATACCTACTAGCGTGAATCCTCAATGGGACCAAGATGAACAGGATGATATCTTCTCCATGAGGGACCTTGGGGGAGGGCTACGATCCGACACCAATAGAAGGTTTGATGAAATAGAAGAAAAGATGAAGAGCATTCTGGAAAACCAGAACACTATGGGGCTTGACATGTTCAATCTGGGACTAATTCCGGGACTTAAGATTCCTCCAAAGTTCAAAGTACCGGACTTCGATAAGTACAAGGGAACAACATGTCCAAAGGTGCATATCCGCTCCTATTTTCGAAGAATGTCTGCATACTCTGATGATGAGAAATTGCTTATGCACTTTTTCCAAGACAGTCTGTCCGGGCCTTCCTTGGAATGGTACATGGGTTTGGAACCTGTCAATATCCGAAGCTGGAAAAATTTGGCAGAGGCTTTTGTCCAACACTACCAATACAACAGTGACTTGGCACCAAATCGAGTACAGCTGCAAAATTTATCCCAAAGGAGTAATGAGTGTTTTAAAGAATATGCTCAAAGGTGGCGGGAGCTTGCCGCTAGAGTTCAACCTCCCATGGTGGAAAGAGAACTAATTGATCTATTCGTGGGAACATTGCCTGGAATCTACTACGAGAAGTTGGTGAGTAACATGTCGGGAAGCTTCTCAGATTTGATCATCACCGGCGAAAGAGTCGAGAACGGCATAAAGTTGGGGAAAATTCAAGCAGGAGAAGGAACCTCAGTGGGAGGTGGAAGGAAGAACTTTGGTACTAAGAAAAGAGAAAGTGAGGCAAACGCAGTATTGAGTTTCAAGAATCGGAATTGGAATCGGAATCAGAATCAATATCAGCAACAACCCTACTATCATCAACCATCACAGGTAGCTAGTATTGCCATCCCGGCAACATTACCACCACAACAACAACCACTTCAGCAACAATTACCTCAACAGCAACAGCCACGCCTGCAGCAGCAGCAGCAGCAACCTCAACAGCGCAATTTTGCTCCAAGACAATACCCAGACCGAAGAAGGGTGGTGGATAGGCACTTTGACACCCCAACAATGCCTTACTCTCAGTTACTACAACACTTACTGCAATTAGAGTTGGTCCAGAAAAGGACGTTGGCACCTCTAATTGGCCAGCCCCCTCCCGGGTATGACGCCAACGCTAGGTGCGACTTCCACTATGGCGCTCCTGGTCACCATATTGACAATTGTAAAGCTTTTAAGCACAAGGTGCAAGACCTCGTTGACAACAAGATTATCAACTTTAACCACGATGCTCCCAACTTCGTTCAAAATCCTATGCCGAACCATGGGGCAGGTGGAGTGAATGTTGTGGTTGAAGGAGAAGATTTAAACTTGGTATATGATGTCAAAGAGCTAAAGACTCCTTTGAGTTTTGTGAAAAGCAAGCTGTTAGGAGGTGGGGTGTTTCCTGGATGTGAAAAGGACTGTGAAGAATGTGCTGCCCATCCTGAAGGGTGTGAGAATTTGAAGAATCACATACAGCGCATGATGAATGAAGGTGTTCTACAATTTGATAAGATCTGTGAGAAGGATGAAAAATTAAACGATGAAGAAGAGGATGAGGTGGCCACCATCTCTATCCCTTTCAAGACAATTACTATTTCTGCGCCTCCGGTGCGACCTACCATTATATTCACCAAGGCGGGACCTGTACCTTATGAGAGCTCCAAAGCCATTCCTTGGAACTATGGAGCAGAATGCTATTACAACGGACAGAAACAGGAGTTGGAGAATTCGCCTTTTGATTCGGTCGACAATTTGGTAGGGGCTGGAGGAATGACTCGGAGTGGGAGAATATTTGCGCCTCCCGAAGTAAACGCAGAAAGGGCTGACAAAGGAAAAGGGAAATTTGTAGTAGAAGAAAGCTCTCAGGCTAGAGAAAAGGAGGCCGCGCTGAAAGACACCGAGGAGTTCATGCGCATGATAAGGAAGAGTGACTATAAGATTGTGGATCATCTCCAACAGACACCTTCAAAGATTTCCATCTTATCGTTGCTGTTATGTTCTGAGGCTCACAGAAGTGCTTTACTCAAAGTGCTTGATAACGCTTATGTACCACAAGAAATATCTGTGAATCAGTTGGAGGGAGTGATGGCCCATGTTAATGCAGGAAATGGGTTGGGATTTACGGATTTTGATTTAACACCAAAAGGAAGGAATCACAATTCGGCACTGCACATTTCCGTCGAATGTAAAGGAGTTGTTTTGTCTCATGTTTTGGTAGACACTGGGTCGTCATTAAATGTGTTACCCAAGAAAGCCCTCATGAAACTGGATATTCGAGAAGTAGTGTGCACTCCCAGCAGCTTAGTGGTTAGAGCCTTTGATGGGACAAGGAGGTCAGTACTTGGGGAACTGACTCTGCCAATTCAAGTTGGTCCGGAGGTTTTTGATACAGTGTTTTATGTAATGGATATCAGCCCGGCTTATAGTTGTCTTTTGGGGCGACCATGGATACACTCAGCAGGAGCTGTGACATCAACCTTGCACCAGAAATTGAAGTACATGGTGGACGGTAGCATTGTGACTGTCCGCGGTGAGGAGGATATCATGGTAAGCCATCTATCTTCATTCAAATATGTGGAGGTTGATGGTGAAATTCACGAAACCTTGTGCCAAGCCTTCGAGACAATTCAAATCAAGGAGAAGGCACCAGTGAAAGCAAAGTCGCCAGAAGTTTCTATGACGTCTTACAAGGATGCTCAAGCCATAGTGAAGTCTAGATCAGCACCAGGATGGGGGCAGGTGGCAAACGTCCCAAACAAGCAGGATAAGTTTGGACTAGGGTACAACCCGTATGCTTCATCTTCACAGAGCGCTCCTCGCTACAAAGGTCCTGTTCAGTTTACTAGCAGTGGGGTCATTTTCGATCGTATCAACGCCATATCGGATAGGGAAGGAGACAGCGACTGCGATATGGATGCATGGATCCAGCCATGCACCCCCGGCCAGGGCTTGAAGAATTGGAGCATGGAGAAAGTTGTCACAGTGACCTATGAAGAGTAATTGTTTTGTTTTGATTAATGTATTTCCATATGCTCTGCCCAAGGCATAATGGACTTTATTTGTAGGGCCCTATCTTTTATGCATGTGAACAATCTTTTATTATCAATTAAAAGGCGTCTTTTCGTTCAAAATTTTGTGATCCTTATTTTTCTTGTTTTCATTTTTAACAATAAAATGGCAATGTGGTTTGTGTTTTGTTTGCATATCATTTAAAAGCATAAAATCATCATCATCGCAGGTTACACATTTCAGATGCCACCGACTCAGACTCGTCTATGACTCGGTATGACTTTGACAATCCGATCTTTCAAGCTGAAGAAGAGATCGAGGAGGACGAAAACCTGCCTGAGGAGCTTGCCAGATTACTCAGACAAGAGGAGAAGGTCATTTTGCCTCATCAGGAGGAAGTTGAGGTTATCAACTTGGGAACAGAAGAAGATAAGAAGGAGGTCAGAATAGGGGCCACACTGCAGGATGAGGTCAAGCAGCGATTGATCGAGTTACTCCAAGAGTACAAAGATGTGTTTGCTTGGTCATATGAGGATATGCCAGGACTTGACACAGATATTGTGGTTCATCGTCTGCCTCTTCGTGAAGAATGTCCTCCTGTCAAACAGAAATTGAGAAGAACGAGGCCAGACATGGCAGTAAAGATCAAGGAAGAAGTTCAAAAACAGCTAGATGCTGGATTTCTTGCCGTAGCCAACTACCCTCCTTGGGTCGCTAACATTGTGCCTGTGCCTAAAAAGGACGGTAAAGTTAGGATGTGTGTTGACTATAGAGACTTGAATAGAGCGAGCCCAAAGGATGATTTCCCGCTTCCCCATATTGATATGCTTGTTGATAACACCGCGCAGTACTCAGTGTTTTCTTTCATGGATGGTTTCTCCGGATATAATCAAATCAAGATGGCACCCGAGGATATGGAGAAAACAACTTTCATTACACCTTGGGGGACCTTTTGCTATAAGGTGATGCCTTTCAGGTTGAAAAACGCAGGGGCAACTTATCAAAGAGCAATGGTCACGCTTTTTCACGACATGATGCATCACGAGATCGAAGTTTATATCGACGATATGATTGCGAAGTCTCAAACGGAAGAGGGGCATCTGGTAAATCTTCTAAAACTGTTTGAGAGATTGAGGAAGTTTAAATTGAGGCTGAATCCGAGTAAGTGTACCTTCGGCGTGCAGTCAGGAAAGCTTTTGGGCTTCATTGTTAGTGAAAAAGGTATTGAGGTTGATCCCGCGAAGATCAAGGCAATTCAAGAAATGCCAGCACCAAAGACTGAGAAACAGGTTCGGGGTTTCTTGGGTAGATTGAACTATATTGCAAGGTTCATATCTCACCTCACCGCCACTTGCGAGCCGTTGTTTAAACTTTTGAGGAAGGATCAGGCGGTCATTTGGAATGAGAATTGCCAGAAAGCGTTTGATAAAATAAAGGAGTATCTACAAGAACCCCCAATACTGATGCCCCCGGTGGCTGAGAGACCGTTGATAATGTACTTAACAGTTCTTGAGAACTCTATGGGCTGTGTTCTCGGTCAGCACGACGAGACTGGAAGAAAGGAGCACGCAATTTACTACTTGAGTAAAAGGTTCACAGACTGTGAATCCAGATATTCAATGTTAGAAAAGACTTGTTGCGCACTCGCTTGGGCCGCCAAACGCCTAAGACAGTATATGCTAAACCACACAACCATGTTGATTTCAAATATGGACCCAATTAAGTACGTGTTTGAAAAGCAGGCGCTATCAGGAAGGATCGCTAGGTGGCAGATGATTCTGACAGAATATGATATTCAATATGTGTCTCAAAAAGCTATTAAAGGTAGTGTTCTGTCAGAATACCTTGCAGAGCAGCCAGTCGATGATTATCAGCCAATGAAGTTTGACTTTCCTGACGAAGACATTATGTACTTAAAAATGAAAGATTGCGATGAACCGTTGCCGGGCGAGGGACCGGAATTGGGTTCCCAGTGGAAATTAATCTTTGACGGCGCTGTTAACTCATACGGCAGTGGGATTGGGGCAATCATTACAACTCCCCATGGGTCCCATATACCATTCACCGCAAGGTTAACGTTCCCATGCACCAATAACGAGGCCGAATACGAAGCGTGTATCATGGGTATTGAAGAAGCAATCGACTTGAGAATCAAGAACCTTGATATCTATGGAGATTCAGCCTTAGTGGTCAACCAAATCAAGGGAGAGTGGGAAACGCGCCAGCCAAATCTGATCCCATACATGAACTACGCAAGGAGGTTGCTACCTTTTTTCGATCGAGTAGAACTTCACCATGTGCCAAGAGCAGAGAATCAGATGGCCGATGCTTTGGCTACTCTATCCTCGATGTACAAAGTTAACTTCTGGAACGATGCTCCTATAATTGTCATTTCACGGCTCGACAGACCAGCATTTGTGTTCGCAATAGATGAAGCTCCTGATGGTAAACCATGGTTTTATGACATCCGAAACTTTCTTAAAAACCAAGAGTACCCGCCTGGGGCATCTACCCAAGATAAGAAGACTTTGAGAAGATTGTCCGGCAATTTTTATCTGAATCCGGACGGTGCGCTCTATCGAAGAAACCACGACCTAGTGCTACTAAGGTGCGTGGACGAAAAAGAAGCGAATCTGCTTATGGAAGAGGTCCACGAAGGTGCCTTCGGAACACATGCAGGTGGACATGCCATGTCTCGAAAGTTATTAAGGGCTGGGTATTATTGGTTAACTATGGAGTCAGATTGCTTCAAGTATGCCAAGAAATGCCATAAATGTCAAATTTATGCCGACAAGATTCATGTACCGCCGTGTCCTTTGAATGTCATGTCATCACCATGGCCTTTTTCCATGTGGGGCATTGATATGATTGGAAAAATCGAGCCGACCGCGTCCAATGGACACCGTTTTATCTTAGTGGCTATTGATTATTTCACCAAATGGGTCGAAGCGGCCTCTTATGCCAACGTCACGAAGCAGGTAGTGGCCCGATTCATCAAAAGAGACATCATCTGTCGATACGGAATCCCTGAGAGGATCATTACCGACAATGGTTCTAATCTGAATAACAAAATGATGAAAGAGTTGTGCCGGACTTTCAAAATCGAGCATCACAATTCTTCTCCCTATCGCCCGAAAATGAATGGCGCCGTGGAAGCGGCCAACAAGAACATTAAAAAGATAGTACAAAAGATGGTGGTGACTTATAAGGATTGGCACGAGAAGTTGCCCTTCGCTTTACATGGATATCGTACTTCGGTGCGTACTTCAACTGGGGCAACTCCTTTTTCGTTGGTGTATGGCATGGAAGCTGTTCTGCCATTGGAGGTTGAGATCCCTTCTCTGAGAATACTGGCAGATGTCAAATTAGATGAAGCAGAATGGGTAAAGAACAGGTTGAATCAACTCAGTTTGATGGATGAGAAAAGACTGGCATCTCTTGCGTACGGTCGTTTGTATCAAAAGAAGATGAAGAGCGCCCATGACAAGAAGATACGTGCTCGGAGCTTTCAGGCAGGCGATTTAGTGTTGAAGCGAATTCTCCCACCACAAAACGATCATAGGGGCAAATGGACCCCCAACTACGAGGGGCCATATGTTGTAAGAAAAGCATTCTCAGGAGGAGCCTTGTTACTTTCAACTATGGATGGCGAAGATTTTACATCCCCGGTGAACGCAGACGCAGTCAAGAAATATTTTGCTTAAGAAAGCCCGCTGGAAAGAAAAGGAGTATCCAGGCAAAAATGGGGCATCCCGACGAACCATAAAAGGATAGGTTCGGGCAAAAGTTAGGGATATATATAAAAAATATGAACCCGCAGAGTTGAAAACCTGAAAGGGCAGCTCTGGCAAAAATGGGTATCCCGGTGAATTGAAAATCCGCAAGGGCGATTCAGGCAAAAATTAGGGATTTTGAAGCAATGACTGCGACCTGCACATTGATCATCACGAGCATAATGAACTCTAGGGAGAACTCGAGGATCGACCATTCAAATTAATCTCTTCGGAAGTTAAAGTATCGGAAAACGTCGAAGTCACGCCAGTCATGGATGAGTCGTTACATGGTGTTTGTCCGTATCACATTGCCGACATTTTGTATATTTTTTCTTACAAATTAGTTTTTTGCGCAGCTTTCTCTTTTCAGGAGTTGCATCCGATGTAAATTTGCCTATCTTCAGGCCTTTCATCAATAAAACATGCTATTCAGAAAAAGCTTTCTGTTCTGTTTTTACTTTTACCATTTTTGATTGCAAAAGACGTCTAACATTTTTGATGAGAAAAGAAATTGCATACATAAAACGTGCGGGCTTTGCTAACTGTTAATCAAGACATTTGTTTTTTTTTAACTAAGGTCACAATTGATAATTTGACGTTGGCTGTACAACACTTTTGTCTATTTATTGTCGTCCCCAAGCAGAGATCGTTAATCTCCATCCCCCGGCAGAGAAAGTGTGGGATAATATCCCAGTAAATCTTGTTCAATATCCCTAGCAGATAGTGGATTCAATCTCCAGCAGAAGAGAGTAATTCACAGCGCTCAGCTGTTGTTTCCCAGTAGAGTTATTCTGTTTAATCATTCACATTTGATTTCCCCAGCAGGGTAGACTATGTGCTTATCAGAGCAGTTTTACCCAGTTGTTCCTCGGAGGCTATCCAGAGTTTTGTTTTCCCAGCATGAGTTTACTTGCGCTAGGCGTATCAGACATTACCCCAACGGAGTTGGCCTTTTCTCTTTAGCATTTATTCTGCTAAAGAGGTCCATTTGCATCTACATTCATGCATAACATCTACCTAAACGCGAAGTATTTCCATTTCGTATGGAGCATTTCGCCATATTCAAACATACGCATGTGAAGCATATGCCAGGTTGTTATCCTTTTTATTCTCAGGCGTATCTTCAACAATTATCAATATATTCATCAAGCCTGTTTGGAATACAGATCTCCAGCGGAGGTCTTTGACAGACGTGTCCATCTTATCACTCTCCCTAACAGAGCTCGTTTCCCGACTTTTGGTCGATGATCCTTCTAAGCGATTCTAACTTTTGGTTAGTAGCTTGTTCCGACTTTTGGTCGATGTTAATCTTTCTCAGCGATCCTAACTCTTGGTTAGTAGCTCGTTTCCCGACTTTTGGTCGATGATCCTTCTAAGCGATTCTAACTTTTGGTTAGTAGCTTGTTCCGACTTTTGGTCGATGTTAATCCTTCTCAGCGATCCTAACTCTTGGTTAGTAGCTTGTTCCGACTTTTGGTCGATGATTTCATTCTAAGCGATCCTAACTCTTGGTTAGTAGCTTGTGTTCCGACTTTTGGTCGATGATTTCATTCTCAGCGATTCTAACTCTTGGTTAGTAACTTGTTCCGACTTTTGGTCGATGATTTCATTCTCAGCGATCCTAACTCTTGGTTAGTAGCTTGTTCCGACTTTTGGTCGATGATTTCATTCTAAGCGATCCTAACTCTTGGTTAGTAGCTTGTGTTCCGACTTTTGGTCGATGATTTCATTCTCAGCGATTCTAACTCTGGATTAATAGCTTGTGTTCCGACTTTTGGCCGATATCTTTTGAATGTTATCATTTGATGGACGCTCGTTCCCCACAGAGTTGCCTGGTTGAGCTTTCCCCGGCAAATTATCTTTGCGATCAGTGCATGTTATCTTCGGACCTTTGTTTGCGTTTCCTCTTTCTCCTACGGTTGGCAAATTTCTGGGTTCTTTGGTATTCAAACCGTCTTTTACCTTGAATGTTCGAAAGCCGTTCGCATTCATCCCTTCAGGCCCAAGCCGTTTGAATAGGGGCAGCTGTTGTACCCCAAATTTGGCCAACCACTCTGGCATATGTTTTATTTCATTTGCATCAGCATAAGGCATAAAAACCTTACATAGCATATCTTAATTTGCATTTTTACAGGGATACAAAAAAAAAGAGAAGAGAAAAAATGTGTATTCAAAATATATTATGTGGAGAATAAGGAAGTTTTTTTTTTTTCAAAGTAAAAAATAATTGAGACAAATGCACAAGGTGGGGTTTGAACCCACCACCTCTTGCTCCACTTTCCTTCACCTTTACCACTTGGCCAGGGGCGCACATTTGAGAATAATATGAAAGGGAAAATTATACATATTAAGAAAGAAACAAAAGGCGCATGAATAAAAATGTGGTGGATTTTGCTCACACCAAGATTCGAACTCGTGACTGTATGGTAAACAGGTGCATGACTTAACCACTGGGGTGGCGATACATCCAGTGATTATCCCACCCCAGTTTTGTTAAGTACCTTACTTCATCCCATATGGCTGGGCAAGCTTGAAGCATTTTGGCCGTGCGTGAAGAAGGGAAGAGAGGGCAAGACACGACCATTCTGGACGAGTCAAAGTTTTACTCCATTTGTTTTTTCGCGAAGATTATTTTGGTGTAGTTAGTTTTCATGATTGAAGTAAGAATTCCAAGGTACAAGCCAAATTGCAATATGGAGCATTTGTTCTTTTCATGAAGAAAATGGTACAGAACCTTGCTATTTCAAGACCAACACCAAAGGTACATTGCTCTGGGCGTTCTCTGAATCTATCACCAATATGGACAAGCAGGCAGCCTCTATAACCTGCTGCAAACCCTAGTGGGTACCACCATCCCACTCCAACAACAGCCACGAGGGAAAGCTCAGCAGAAGATTTTGGATTTCAAAAAAAATTTGGAATATAAAAGGTTAAAGGGAGAGCAAACCCTAGCAGCCACGATTTCTTCACAAAAAAAAGGGGGCATCTCAAAGAGTTTGATTTTGAGCTGCTCTCAAAGGAGACTGACTGCAATTGCAAGCAAGGAGGGACTCTGCAACTTTCTTTGGCTATCAAGTTCTTTCTTCAGGTATGAATATCTGGAGCCCCTTTTCTTTCATACACATATAGCATGATTGGATATTGTTCTGCTAGGTTTGTTTTCAAACTTTACATGTGCTTGGAAAAATGAAGATGTCTATGTTGCCTCTGTTTGAATCTTGATGACATTTGAGTGATATAGGTGTTTTTTTGTGTTGGGCTAACTATGTCGATTTTGCCAAGTTTAGGATTAAGAACACTACTGGTTTTTAAGTACACAACCTGTTCCATGTTTCTGTTTAAATAAACTTGCTGAGTTTTGGTTCCTTTTGGTTATGCTACTATGGAGATAATGTTTGTTGTTTGGTTGTTTGGATCTGAACCACCTTGAGGTTGTTTGAGTATTGTGCTATGGACATAGTTTATATGCTTCTTATTTCTTCCATCGCATTTTATTAGCCATCTTTTGTCTTAAAACTACTCTGTCAAGACTGATGAAAATGTTGCTTATGCTCAGTTAGGAAGTGGATTTTTGCTTTAGACATCATGGTATTTGCTGCTAAGAATATTCTGTCATCACGGATCTATTTGTGTAGCCTTCATGTCTTGACCTTGACTGTCCGTTTCCACTTAGGACTGATGACTTCATATGTTTCAAAATTTCACTTAAGTCTTTGAAAAGAAAACCCAACTGTTGGTGTATCGTTTTGGTCATACATGAGTTCTGTGAATCTGATATTAGCATGCTATTTGGGTCAGTTTTAAATTCATTTCTTGCTAGAGGGTTTGTTCTTGTTTGATATTCAACCATGAGAATGTGATGTGCAGGACTGTTTGTGCTTTGTGTATTGTTGTGTTCATGATAGATGGTTTGGTTTACTCTGTCTCATCAATTTTGTTTGTTTGTGCTTGATTACTTTCTTTGATGTCATCACATGTCTGACCTAGTTTTTTGTAGCAGTGTATACTTGGTATTTTGATTTGTTTACTTTGGTTTGATGTTTTGAAGTCTGCAGCATTGGCAGGATGTTTGTTTGAAATATTGTTTTTGTTGAGTCAGTACTAGGGTCGATTGGTCTTGCTTATTATCTTGTTTTTTCATGACATAGTGTTTGGATGTAGCACATTTTGAATCTCTGCCTGGTTTTGGTTTGTTTCAACCTGCTGTTTGTTGTGATGTAATCAAGCCAAATTGATTGCTTTTGCTTGCTGTCATCAAACTGTTCTCAAGGATGGATTGATAACTAACACTTTGATCTTGGCTTAATAACAAGTGTGTTGGCTGTTATGTTGTTTTGGCTCATCAGAGCAGGTTCACATGTTTGCCACAAATGATTTAAACAAACCAGGCCACATTGCTTCTCTCACACACTCACTTTTACATTAAAACCACACCTTATACACTTCCAATACCATGTAATGGTTGAGCACAGAATTTCAATTTGGCATTTGGATTGACTGCTTGAAGATTGTTAATATATTGCTGTTTTGAGGTTTGAATTTGATGCTACTACTGCTGTTGACATCTTGCATTATTGCTTGAATTTTGTTAGTCCAAGAGGAGAACCATTAAGTGTCTTGTTTTCATATTGGCCTTGGATTTGGATGCACACTGTTGCTGTTTGTTGGGCATAGTAGTATCGGTTTTTGAAGCTTGCATTTGTAGCAAGAAAATTGTTGTTTGAGTTATGCCTTGAGCCAGAGCCAGAGCCAGGCTTTGCTATTTGATTGGCATGTAGGTTAGCAAGTTTTTTAGAACAAGTTGACAGCAGGGCTGCTGTGCTGTTGTTGTTTTGTTGGCTGCACATAAGATTATCATTTGGCTTTGTTGAAGTTGTTGTTTCTGCTATACATGTGCTTTACTTTGTGTTTGGCTTGAAGTTATAAATCCTGTTTGAATTACTGTTGGGGATTCTGTCAAAATTCAGTGGTTGCTTACTTGTTAGTAAATTTTGAAATCATGATTTAGTCGCAATTTAAATGATGTACACAATGCTGTCTTGGGCTTGGATATTAGCTTTTGTCTGGATTTGAGGTTTGTTGTGGATTACCCCTATGATATGCAATTTGGTGATCATTGTTTGTTTCATTGAAAAGCTGTTTGTGTTCATTAAATTTAATCCATAAGCGTTGATTCACAAGCATAATTGGATTTTTTTTTTGTTGTTCATATTTCTATCATTCATAGCCTTTGGTTTCCCTCCATGCCCTTCAATAACTCTTCTTGCATTTTCATTCGTTTTCACTTTACAAACACGAGTTTGAAGATTTGAACAACACCATTGTGTTCCTCAATAAATAATATGCGAGATAAGCTCAGACTTTGCTCAATTCCATGAAGTTTTGAAATACTTTGGACAGCTTCTGCTTTTGCTTTGAAGTTGCTTTATTTTTTTTTACCCAGCAATTATCTTTGTTTTGCTATGTATATTATTCTTTCCAAGTTAGTTGTTGGAAGTATCACCGCCCCAGCGGTAAGGCCTTGCATATTACACCCCCTGTACCTCGGTTCGAGTCCTGCCGTGGACCAAACCCATCTTTTATTTCTTTTTTATTTCTTCCTTTATATTTCCTTTCTCCCCTTTTATATTTTCCCCCCTTTTCCATATCAAACGCGCGCATGGTGCCCCAGTGGTTGGAAATGTTTGCCTTGTGCCAAAGGGAGTGGGTTCAATCCCCACCCCTTGCACTTCTTCTTTTTTTTTAAGTTCATTTAATTTATTTTATTTGTTTTAACTATAATTTCCAAAATCAATAATTTTTGCATACTTATTTATTTTTGATCCATCCTTTTTGCAAATTGCTCATAATAATAATTATTTTCATTTGATAAAACAATATTTCAAATCATTGATGATTTTCAAGACCCTGGACTTACTTGAAAGTTGACCCTCTATTAGGGTTTGCTCGCGTTGTATCTTGTAACGTTTCTCAAAAATAACTTTTCTTGGTATTGAATTGAAATTAGAGGATTGGGTGTAGACCTCTTCTTCTTCGAGCGTTGGGATACCCACTGTAGTGAGGGTGGTCTCGACGCTCGTCTTTCAATACAAAGACCTTTTCAAACCTTCCCTCCTAAAACCTCGGTCTCGTACCGAGTCCATTTTTCAAACCATAATAAATTGATTTCTCTTTGTATCGAATTAAAGAGAGAAGATTGGGTGTAGACCTCTTCTTCTCCGAGTGATGGGATGCCCACTGTAGTGAGGGTGGTCTCGACACACGTATTTCGATACGAAGACACGCCTTCTTCCACCATATCTCACTTTCACAACTTCATTCCGTAATCTTTCATCACCTAAAACCTCGGTCTCGCGCCGAGTGCATTTTCAAATCTTTTTACAACAAAACTTGAATGGTTGTGGAGTGGTTAGGCGTAGGCCTTCTCCTATCCCGAGTGTTGACGTTTACCGTAGGGTTCTCTGTCGCAAAACACTTACCGTTTAAAACCAAAAACACTTTAATAAGAGAATGAAGATCTCTTTGTATTGAATTAAAGAGAGGGGATTAAGTGTAGTCTTCTTCCTCTCCGAGCGTTGGGATGCCCACTGTAGTGAGGGTGGTTTCGACGCTCGTCTTTCAATACGAAGACACCTCGTTCACCACATAATTTTCATAACACAAAAACTTTGAGATAACGAATTGGGTACTGTCGCTACTGCGAAAATCGGCGCCGGCTGAACAGAAGAGTCGCCACCGTGCGTTATTTATCCCACGAGAGGGAAAGGAAACGCTCAGAGTAAACCTCGCACAACACGGGAAAGGTATGGTCATCGCAACCAAAACCTGGATTCGGGAGTCGGTTACGCAAGGGGAAGGTATTAGCACCCCTCACGTCCGTCGTACTCGACGGGATCCACGCTTGTTTTCGGGTATGGATTGTTATTCTATCTAAACTATAGGTCAAGGGTTAAAAAGAAAATAAAATGAAAATAAAAATGACTCGGCAAAGTATCGCACTTTATGCCTACGTATTCCCGTCTGGAACGAGAAATCAGAGTCAACGTAGTTCGCCTACCTACGGGAAAGGAGGGGAAGGTTGCTCGCTAGGATATCGCATCCTATGCCTACGTACTTCCACACAGCATGGAAGATCAGAGCAAACGTAGTTCGGGCCACGTACGACACAAGCTTGTCTTGGTTGATTTTATTCCTTCTGAAAAAGGTTTTTCTGATTAACAGTCCAAGAGGACAAAAATGACGTTTTGATGAGTTCACATTCTTTTACGAAAGAAGTGTCTTTTATTGTGTTTGAAATCTTTATGTGTTTTTCTGTTTGTTTTGAGAAAGAAAGAGACAGAACTCTAACCTACGGTTGCGAAGGGGAACAAACTAACCTAATGTTATCATGCATGGGTTAAGACCTAGTGTCTATCATGCTCCTCTCTTGCACAGAGAGAAACAGAGATCCTACGGGATAGGCAGAAACAGAAACAATACCAGATATATACAGTAAAGCAGTAAAATGCATGGATGCAACAATACAAGCGAGGCAAGGGAGTACCACTCAACCTCGAACCTAGAAAACAATAGGCGAAAGTGAACAGGCTTCACTTTCAACCCAACAGGGTAAACAGCAAACAATACAGTTCGGAAAACCAATCAATACATCAAGAAATGAAATACAGCAAAAATAAACAGCATCAGCAGCTCTGAATTAACAACTGGCTTCAAGCAATCTCCAATCAGCTACAGGCTTCAACAAGCATCAATCTCCATCTTCATGACCTTCAGGTAAGGGCTTTGATCATCAGTCTTCCATCTGCAATGGCTTTTCTTCAAGCTTAAACCTCCAGGATGAGGGATTAGTCACAAGAGTGAATTGGGTGTTAAGCAACCAGCTGACTACCAAAGGTGGTGAACAGACTGCTTCTAACACAAGAGACATTTTCTCTCAAGAGTTCTATCTCATAGACACTATCACCAAGCCTTCCAAAGGAAGGGGGTGAGTGTCCTAGAGAGACTCTGAATCACAGAGAAGAATGGATGCAGACAAGGCAATCCATGTTTGAGAAACAAGCTTTCTAATCTAGAGCTCTGCCTAGCTCCTAAACCCTAGTCTTCTCAGCATCTGCTGGCAAGAAACTCCTCCCCAACTCTGACAGTTGATCTCCAATCTCTGAATCTCCAATGGCTTCATCTTCACAAATCTTCAGCTTCCCCAGGGCCCCAGACAAACCCAATACCCAATCAAACAAGCAACAATCCCCAGAGGGCACACCACACCAGACTACAGATATACAGACAGTAATAATAGCAGTAGGGGAATCCTGACTTTTTCTAAGGGATCTAATAGCTACCCATAGCCCATATAGTCCCATAACTAATCTATTTAAACCCTAAGTCCTAAGGGAAATGAAATCAAACTCCTAAGTTGTCACCTAAAACCCTAGTTTTGTTCATGATATTCAAGCATCTATTAATCACCTAAGATTAACCTCTAAAAATGGGAACTAAAATATTTCTACAAGCCTAATATCTCATCTAAACAATATGAAAAGAATGATCAAAAAATATCAAAGCATGTGAGAGAACAAAAATCATAAAAATGATGCCTGAAATGAATTATTTAATGTGACATTTATTTTAGAAAATATGTAAAAAATATGAAATAAAACTAAAAATGAAAATTTATTTTCCTATAATATTCTAGACATTTTAATGAAAATATGGTAAAAAGAATGAACTAAAATGCATTTTTTATGAATTAGTTATGATTTTATGAAAATTGGTAAAATAATAATGGAATTAAGAAAAATAAAATTGAATTAAATGAGGGAGAGGGGTGCATTTAGAAACTCGCCCCAGTTGAATCCAGGATGGGCCTTCACAATGGGGGTGCGCGTAGCAACTTGAGTTAAGCCCAGCATCACTTAGAAACAAAGAAAATCAGAAACAGCGCAGGGGGGTGAAAATAGAAACCAAAATCATGTTGAAATGCAATTGGGCCTATGACTGGGGGGTGGGGATAACAACATAAACTCAGGCCCGCCCGTTTCAATTAATGAAACGGTGCGTTTTGGCCAACGCATCTCCCTCCAATTCTGAAATTAAATACAGGCCACACGATTGCCTTGGAAGTCAATGGTCTTGCACCAAATAAATGGCCCTGATTTCGTCTTCCTCACTTGATCTGTTAGAACCTAGGGTTTCACCATGAGACTCCATGCACGAGCATAATTTCTCCCAATCTGTTCTCCACCTCCAAGCCACGAATCATCACGCCATAAACACGAAAGTTGCTCAGGATCTTCCCCTCTACAATCCTATACCACTAGCTCAGTCTGAAACTCACAGAATCTCTCAACCCGATCGAGGTAAAAACTGATCATCATGAAATCATACTGATATGCATCATCACCATTCTTCCCCAAACTTACCCTAAACTAAACTACACCTAATGGAGATTAATTTGATGAATCAAACTAACATTCTAACGCCCTAATCCAAGAGATTCGAACACTAACAGTTTGTTGCACCTGTCACTAACCATCACCAAATCGTTCCAAATTCATCTAAACTAATCTCCTAACCACCTAGATCAAATCTACACTAACAACAACATGCCAAACTAACTAGATCAAGCAGTTTGAATGAAAACTTACCTAGTGAGAAATCTTGAGAAACAGCTATGGAAGATGTGGATCTGAAGCTTCTAGGTGTTGGATCTTGATCAATCCTTGATGAACTTGATTCTGTATGCAAGCTTTGGATGAGACTTGGCCAGAATTATGCTATCCACTTGAGATTGTGATTTTGATGATCTTGAGAAAAGCACTCGAAAATGGATGATAATCACTTGATCCTTGCTTCAATTCTGATCTATGATGAATATTGAATATGATTGGGTTGATTTTGAGGAAGATTGATGAAGATTTTGGAGAATTGGAATGAAAACTTAATGAGAAAGCATGAGAAAAATTTGTGGAATTCTTGGTGCAAATGAGGCCAACCCTTGCCAAATTCATCTTTCATGAATATATAGACCCCAATGGCACATTCTAGATCCATCTTGCACATTCCCTTGTTTTCAAACTTTGGCTCATTTTGGATTATGTTTCTTAAAAGGTAAGCAACCATGGATAACTTCATTTTTTCCTTCTAAACTCAAAAAAGTGTGTGAACCATTGTTCTTAGAATTGTTTTTCCATTCAAAATCATATATTGGAAGTCTTCATTTGGACTTGTAAATCTTCCAAACCATTTTTCACTTTGAAATTATTCACTTTATAAGCCTTTTTAGTTCATATTTTGACCAATCATGTAACATCATGCTATGAGCTTCTCCAATAACTTGTGACCTTCTTTCTAAACTTAAAATCCCATTTGGAGCAAGTTTGATGTTGTAAGTTTTTCCATTTGAGGCCTCCTTGTATGAGTTTTGGGTATAGGTTAAAATGACCTGTAATTCACAAATGCCCAGAATACCCTTTGCTTGTCAAGACCATAAGTTGAGTTCTCCACATCATATGAAGGCATGCCATACCATTCTAGAAAGCTAAGACAATGAGGAACAATTCTTATGTTGACCAAGAATCCATTTGAAATCTCCTTGAGGGGCAAAACTAGCTTGGAAGTCAAGTCACTTTCACAGACAAAAATTCAGACACCCCAGATGACCTGTAACTTGTAAGGACCATAACTTGAGTTCTATAAATCTCCTTGAGGTCTTCCACCACTCAAATTAAAGGTCTTGAGATCCTCTACAAGTTTCATGTTGGCCAAGAAGCCATTTGAAGTTAGCATTTTGACTTATCTTGCTTGGAAATTTGACCTAAACTAGGGGATTTTACAGAGAAACCCTAATTTAGTAACTCCTCTTCTCCTTGATTTCTCTTGAATTCTCCTTGTCATATCTCCATATCCTTCTTCATATGTCAAATGTTGATCCCCACATCTCTCCAATAGACTTGAATGCCCTCTTAAGTCAGTCAATTGACCTAGGGTTGACCTAGGGTTGACCCAGATGAAACCCTAGTTGACTGTCTTCAACTATAGCTCTTGTGCTTTCATCAATGACTTGTTTTCTTCTCCAAATGACTTTGTAAGTCTCTCATAAGGTCTAGATGCTCTCCATACCTTCACTCCACAGCTCACAACCCTCTTGTTGATCCTCAGATACCCTCAGCTAGGAAATGGACTCAAGGCTTGATCTGCTGAACTCTTTGCTTTCAAATTCTTTCCTGATGACTTGAATAGGATGGAATTAGGATAATAACCTCTTGCTAGGCCTCTAGAGATGAAAATAATGATTGGTCCCCTGTTGAATGACTTGCTATGCTTATGCTATGCAGATGGTTAGTCTATGTACATGACTCTATATGCAAATGCTAATGATAATGAAACATAAACCAATTGAATAAGGTTGGGCAAATTTTAGGGTGCAACAGCTGCCCCTATTCAAGCGACTTGGACCCGATTGGATGAAGAGCCCGGAGCCTTCAGACATTCGCGGTACGAGACGGTTGAATACTAGTGAAACCAGAAATTTGCCAACCGCGGAAATAAACTGCGCTCCTGCTTGCGGAATGACATTCGTCAGCTGAATCTGACTGTTAGAGCAACCCACTGATCTCGCGCGACTGTGCTGGGGATTGTCTTCATCGTTCTGAAGAGGATTTTGTCATACCAGACTGCTTGCTTGTCCACGTTAGGACTCTGTCCGTCGTCGATACGAAGAAATCTCACCTAGAATCGGTCCACGTTAGGACTACACTTGCTGTTAACCCAGAAAAATCTCGGCAACTCCGCTGGGGATAACTCGTCTGCCTAAACTGAATCGTCCACGTTAGGAATAAAATTCTTCCACGTTAGGAGTAACGCTTTTATCTTTCCACATTAGGAAGCAATCTTCTTTCCGCGTTAGGAAACTATATCAATCTGTCCACGTAAGGACTCCAATGCCATTTGACATGTCCGCGTCAGGACTCCGATCTTTCCACGTAAGGAACTCCACTTTTCTTGAATCTGTCCACGTAAGGACTAATTTCCTTCTTCCACGTTAGGAATATCTTCTTCGATCTGTCCGCGTCAGGACTAAACTCTCTTTCCACGTCAGGAATAATCCATTTCTTTCCACGTCAGGAATCAATCTTGATATGTCCGCGTCAGGACTTTGATCTTTCCACGTCAGGAATACCAACTTCTTTCTGATTTGTCCGCGTCAGGACTCATTTTTCCACGTAAGGAATGCCATCTTAATCTGTCCACGTAAGGACTCTCTTTTTTCCACGTTAGGAATACTGTCATTTCCACGTTAGGAATCACTTCTGATACGTCCGTGTATGGACTCCATCTTTTCCGCGTTAGGAATCTCCGTCTTTCCACGTTAGGAATCACTTCTGTTGATATGTCCGCGTAAGGACTACATCTTTCCACGTTAGGAATAATAATCTCTTTGATCTGTCCGCGTTAGGACACTGATCTCGTCTTGATTTATCCACGTAAGGACTCAGGCGTCTTCGACTCACTGAGGAAATAAGACTTGTCCACGTAAGGACTCACACCTTCGACTCACTGGGGAAATATCCGCGTTAGGACTTACACTTTGCCAACAACACGAAGAAGGATAAATTTGTCCACGTCAGGATTCTTGTACCTTGTCATCACAAAGAACTACAAACTTGTCCACGTCAGGACGCACATTTCACCATTACGAATAAAGATATCTGCTGAAAACAAATGATCCACGTCAGGATACCAACACGAAGAGTAACCAATCTTTTGTCGACGTCATGACCTCCCTTTCTCCAAATTTCGAGAGACCGAATCTATCCACGTCAGGATTAACGCACCTTACCAATCCGGTAAAACAAACCTGTCCACGTTAGGACGCCCACTTCTGAAGAAATCCCGTCGTTCTAGGAGTAAATGGTCCACGTCAGGACTTAATTCTTCAACGATCCTCACCCACAAACTTCTTAGCACTGACGTGACAGCGACTTTGAGGCGGACTCTACTGGGGATATCTGGAAACCAACTATCGGACACCTGCTTCGAAATTCTGATTCATGCGACTCGTTGATGACAAACGAACTTTGCTTGGGAATAAGGAGATTCTTATCCTGGCCACTCTGGCTGGGGAAAATCAGATACATTTGCATAAATGACTCTGCTGGAGACAAAGAAAGTTTTACCATGATAACTCTATGGGGAATACCGCCGAAACTGACATTATCATTGAATATCTCCTGCCGAGATCTGGACTGTTTGGTGATTTATTTGAGCAAGAGCTCTCTCCACCTGAACCACTAGAGTACCGAAACTGCTTCAGCAAAATAAATGCTGGAAGGGTAACGCCGACTCGCCGGGGATAGCCTGATGCTACAAAATTATTCCGGCAAAATAAATGCTGGAAGAGTGAAGTCGACCCTGCTGGGAAGTTGGGAACTCAAACCACACGTCTTGTTGAATTAACCCCCTGCTGGGGACAATAACTCTGCTGAGGAATAGCAGATGCGCACAGCACGATCGGACTTTCTGCTGGAACGTGAACCGATATCACCAGTATCTCTGACAAAATAAATGACAGGAACCAACATCAACTCTGCTTTGGAGAGTCTTGACCTTCGAATTCCATTGGAAGGAAAGAACATTTACTGAAAAGAGAACTCCGCTGGGGATGGCTGGATTCTCTTGGGGAAAATTAACTGACTCCACTGGGGAAGAGTGCCTGACCCTGCGGGGGGAGATGAACCTGTCGGAATACAGCCTTACGATCTCAGAATCACTAAACTCTGCTGAGGACGAGTAACCTCTCTGGAGCACGTCCTTTGGATAAGCTACGGCTAGCTGGAGAATTCTATCCTTCTTCAGGAAGAACATGCCTGACCTGCGTGGGGATCAAGCTTTTCACTATCGCAATCTTTTGATCACCTTCCTCGTACGGTTATGAAACCTGCAACAATACAAACAAAGCACGACAAGCCTATGCAATCCAAATCGATTCAGGTTAGTGACGTTACACTCAGTTAATTCAAAGCTTTAACAATTGTTGGCAAGGGCCAGTAATGTTATACTCATGCTAGCTTCAATAAACTTAGGCGTTTTATCATGCGCAAAACAGTAAAGAACAGGCATCAAGTACTGAATAACACTTTTTCATTGATTGGGCCCCTGAATGGGCGGAGTGTTTTGTACACGGGATGTAACTCCTGAAAAGAGGAAGCTACGCAAAGCAAATATACAAGTATGCAAGTATTCACAAGAAGCATAAATATTGACAAATTAAATTTTGTACACATGTCGGCAACTGGATGCAGATGAACACCACGAACTGATCCTCCCATGACTCGTCCGACTCTTATACTTTCCCGGTATCCCTACTTCTGAAGAGGTTGTATTCGATAACTAATTCCTCAAACATATTCTCCCGCACTGATGCTCATTGAATACCAAATTCGGACCGCAGTCATTTGCTTTTCACATCCCTAACTTTTGCGTGAACCGCCCTTTACGGGTTTTCAGTTCACCGGGATACCCCTTTTTGCCGAAGCCGCCCAGTGTAGGTTTTCAACTTCGCGGGTGTACATTTTTTCAATTTTATCCCTAACTTTTGCCCGAACCTTTTTATTCTGTTTTTTTGGTTCGCCAGGATGCCCCATTTTTGCCTGGACTCTCTTTTTTTTGTCCAGCGGGTCTATTTTAAGCAAAGTATTTTTTAACTGCGTCCGAATTCACAGGTGATGCAAAGTCTTCCCCGTCCATGGTGGACAACAATAAAGCTCCTCCTGAAAAGACCTTACTGACAACGTATGGCCCTTCGTAGTTGGGGGTCCACTTGCCCCTGTGATCTGCTTGCGGCGGGAGAATCCTTTTCAGCACAAGGTCGCCCGTCTGAAAGCTTCGAGGAATTATCTTCTTGTCGTACGCTTTCTTCATTCGTCTTTGATACAAACGACCGTATGCCAGAGAAGCTAGCCTCTTCTCATCCATCAAACTCAGTTGGTTCAATCTGTTCGTTACCCATTCTGCCTCGTCCAGCTGAACGTCTCGCAATACCCTCAGAGAAGGGATCTCAACTTCCAATGGTAATACCGCTTCCATTCCGTATACCAACGAGAACGGGGTTGCCCCGGTTGATGTGCGTACCGTCGTACGATAACCGTGCAAAGCGAAAGGTAGCATCTCGTGCCAATCCTTATACGTCACCACCATTTTCTGGACTATCTTCTTGATATTCTTATTGGCCGCTTCGACAGCGCCATTCATCTTGGGTCGGTAAGGGGAGGAGTTGTGATGTTCAATCCTGAAATTCTGACAGAGCTCCTTCATCATTTTGTTGTTCAGATTAGAACCATTATCCGTGATTATCCGCTCGGGAATCCCATATCGGCAAATGATATCTCTCTTGATGAACCTAGCCACCACTTGCTTCGTTACATTTGCGTAAGACGCCGCTTCCACCCACTTGGTGAAATAATCGATTGCTACGAGGATGAACCGATGCCCGTTAGAAGCCGTCGGCTCAATCTTTCCAATCATATCGATTCCCCACATTGAGAATGGCCATGGAGATGACATCACATTTAGAGGACTCGGAGGTACATGTATTTTGTCAGCATAAATTTGGCACTTGTGGCACTTTCTTGCAAACTTGAAACAATCAGTTTCCATCGTCAGCCAAAAGTAACCTGCCCGCAGCAGTTTTCTCGTCATAGCATGTCCACCAGCATGCGTGCCAAATGCACCTTCGTGAATTTCCTCCATGAGAAGCTTTGCCTCTTTCTCGTCTACACAACGCAACAACACCAAGTCGTGGTTTCTTCTGTACAAGACGCCATCCGGGTTCAAATAGAAATTACCCGCTAATCTCCTGAGAGTCTTCTGATCTTGACTGGATGCCCCAGCCGGATACTCTTTATTCTTCAGGAAGTTAAGGATATCAAAATACCACGGTTTGCCATCAGACGCTTCATCAATAGCAAATACATAAGCTGGCCTGTCCAACCGAGAGATGGTGATTTGGGGAGCTTCGTTCCAGAAATTGACCTTGTACATGGAAGACAAAGTGGCAAGGGCGTCAGCCATTTGATTTTCTGCCCGTGGCACGTGATGCAATTCAACTTTGTCGAAGAAAGGCAACAATCTCCTTGCATAATTCATGTAATGCATCAAATTGGGCTGACGTGTCTCCCATTCTCCTTTAATCTGATTCACCACCAGAGCTGAGTCTCCGTATACGTCTAGATGTTTGATTCGCAAATCAATGGCTTCTTCAAGCCCCATTATACAAGCTTCGTATTCGGCCTCATTGTTGGTAACAGCAAAGGTCAATCGGGCAGTAAACGGGATGTGCGACCCGTGCGGCGTAGTGATAATTGCCCCTATTCCGCTACCGTAAGCATTCACAGCTCCATCAAATATCATCTGCCATTTGGACCCCGGCTCTGGTCCTTCGTCTGGTAACGGCTCTTCGCAATCCTTCATCTTGAGATACATGATATCCTCGTCAGGAAAGTCAAATCTCATCGATTGATACTCTTCAATAGGCTGCTCCGCCAGATACTCAGCCAGCACACTCCCCTTTATTGCCTTTTGCGAGACGTATTGAATATCATATTCAGTCAAGATCATCTGCCACCTGGCAATTCTACCTGACAACGCCTGCTTTTCGAATATATATTTGATCGGATCCATCTTCGAGATGAGCATGGTTGTATGATTCAGCATGTACTGCCTCAGACGCTTGGCGGCCCAGGCTAGCGCGCAACAAGTTTTCTCCAGCATTGAGTATCGAGATTCACAGTCCGTAAATTTCTTACTCAGATAGTAGATCGCATGCTCTTTTCTCCCCGTCTCGTCGTGTTGACCGAGAACACAACCCATGCTTCCCTCAAGAACCGTCAAATACATTATCAAGGGTCTACCTGCCACCGGGGGTATCAAAATAGGAGGCTCCTGCAGATACTTCTTTATTTTGTCGAACGCCTTTTGACAATTATCGTTCCACGTTACAGCTTGATCTTTCTTTAGCAACTTGAATAATGGTTCACACGTGGCAGTTAGGTGAGATATGAACCGGGCAATGTAGTTCAATCTCCCTAAAAACCCGCGCACCTCTTTCTCTGTTTTAGGCGTCGGCATTTCTTGAATCGCTTTTATTTTAGCAGGATCGACCTCTATTCCTCTTTCGCTTACGATAAACCCCAGCAGTTTACCCGATCTCACCCCGAAGGTGCATTTGTTAGGGTTCAGCCTCAGCCTGAACTTCCTAAGCCTTTTAAACAACTTCAACAGATTCACCAGATGCTCTTCCTCCGTCTGGGATTTGGCAATCATATCGTCAACATAAACTTCAATCTCTTTATGCATCATGTCATGAAAGAGAGTTGTCATCGCACGCTGATATGTTGCCCCAGCATTTTTCAAACCAAAGGGCATCACTTTGTAGCAAAATGTTCCCCAAGGCGTTATGAAAGTAGTTTTCTCCATATCCTCTGGCGCCATTTTAATTTGATTGTAGCCTGAAAAGCCATCCATGAAGGAGAATACAGAGTACTGAGCAGTATTATCAACTAATACGTCAATATGAGGAAGTGGAAAATCGTCTTTTGGGCTTGCTTTATTCAAATCTCTATAATCCACGCACATTCGAACCTTGCCATCTTTCTTTGGCACCGGTACGATGTTGGCAACCCATGAAGGATATTTCGTCACAGCCAGGAAACCAGCGTCCCACTGTTTCTGAACCTCCTCTTTGATCTTCATTGCCATATCTGGTCGAGTTCTGCGAAGTTTTTGTTTGACAGGCGGGCAGTCTTCTTTCAGCGGCAGGCGATGCACAACCATATCAGTATCGAGCCCTGGCATATCTTGATACGACCAAGCGAATACATCATTATACTCTCGGAGCATTTCAACCAGTTTTCGCTTGATATCACCCTGCAGTGCGGCTCCGATACGAATATTCTTCTCAACCCCTTCCGACCCCAAATTGATAATCTCGATAACCTCGTCGTGAGGCAGAATGGCTCTTTCCTCTTGCTTCACCAACCAAGACAGTTCTTCAGGAACGTCGCTATCTTCGACAACCTCTTCTTCGGTCTGGAATACCGGGTGCTCGAAGTCGGGACGAGTCATAGGCGGCTCAAGGATGTCATCTGAAAATGTTATCCTGCAAAAGGAATGGTTAAGTGCTTCAAAATGCGTATAAAGCGGATAACCACGTTGCCATTTTATTGAAAAATACAAAACAAGAAAGACAGGGATTACAATATTTGCACATGAAAAACGCCATTTATTTAATGATTAACGAAGCAATGTTTATAACAACACAGCCCTAAGCAAATCCTGATGCCCCGGGCAAGACATCAGATTATTCAACAATTAATAAAGCAAAGCATTACTGTTTAAAAGTCACAGGAACAAGCTCCTGAATAGACCAGTTGCACAGTCCTTGTCCTGGCGTGCTTGGCTGAACCCAGGCATCCATATCACAGTCGCTGTCCCCTTCATCGGACTCTGAAGCAGCATTGACAGATTCATGGCATACTCCACTGGCAGAGATGGTGATTGACTTTCTGAAATGAGGGGCCCCCACGGAAGGAGTTGATGACGACGGTCGGTACCCCAGTCCGAACCGGTCCATTTTTACAGGAATGTCCAATACTTTGCCCCAGCCCTCAGCTTCTCCTGCTTTCACTAGCGCTTGAGCCTCTTTATACGAAGAAACAGCTATCTCTGGCACTTTGCTTGGCCTGGGACCCTTGTCCTTTACGCGCAAACCTTCGAATGCCTGGCATGGCGTTTCATGGATCTCCCCGTCGACTTCCACATATTTAAACGAAGAAAGATGGCTGACCAGGATGTCTTCTTCTCCGCACACGGTGACTACACTGTCTCCGACCATATACTTTAACTTCTGATGCAGGGTTGACGTGACTGCCCCTGCCCCGTGAATCCAAGGTCTTCCCAGCAAGCAGCTGTACGCAGGCTGTATATCCATGATATAAAACTCCGTTGCAAACACTTCCGGCCCCACTTGCAGAGGCAATGTAATCGATCCGAAGACTGTTCTCCGCGTGCCGTCAAACGCTCTGACTACCAAATCACTTGGTGTGCACAAAATTCCTCGAACATCCAGCTTCATCATAGCCTTCTTAGGCAGCACATTCAAAGACGACCCGGTGTCAACCAATACGTGCGACATTGTCGACCCTCTGCACTCAACAGATACATGTAATGCCATGTTATGATCCCTTCCTTTCGGAGTCAAGTCAAAATCAGTAAAGCCCAGACTGTGGCCTGCATTTACATGTGCCAATACCCCTTCTAGCTGGTTCACGGAGACATCCTGTGGTACAAAAGAAGTGTCCAGGACTTTCAGCAAAGCATTCCTGTGGGCTTCCGAACACAACAGCAATGACAGAATAGATATTTTGGACGGTGTTTGCTGCAGATGCTCCACGATTTTATAATCGCTTTTCCGAATTAAGCGCATGAATTCCTCTACGTCCTTCGACGCTGCTTCTTTTTCATTTGCTTGTACCGGAACATTCTCAACCGCTTTCCCCTTTCCTTTCGCTAGCCTTTCGGCCTCTACTTCAGGAGATATAAAGATCCTGCCGCTCCTTGTCATGCCTCCTGAGCCAACAACATTATCCACAACCTCCGCTGACTGCTTGTTAACGTCGATTTTAATCCCGTCACAATACACCTCTAGCCCATATGACCATGGGACCGCTTTCGTGCTCTCATACGGGATTGGCCCGGCTTTAGTTATAGTAATCGGTGGTCGCTGAACTGGTGCTGAAATAGTGATCGTCTTCCTAGGAATTGTCACTGTGGCAACATCACTCTGATTATCCATTACTGCCCCTGCCGGCTCATCCGTTGCTGTTCTATCAAACTGCAATATACCTTCATCAATCAAGGCCTGAATGCCTTTCTTCAGATCCTCACACCCCCCAGACAGGGCCCAACAATCTAAACAGTATTCATTACATCCTGGGTAAACACCTCCCTGCAACAGTCGACTCTTTATTTCGCCCAGCGGCGTCTTTAAATCCTCGACGTTCATAATAAGATTCAGACCTTCCTCGGTTAGAACAGCGTTCGCCCCATGATTAGGCATGGGTTTCTGGACTATATTCGCACCTGTCGTTCCGAAGTTGATAGACTTGTTGTCCAAAAGATCCTGCACAACGTGCTTAAAAGCATGACAACCTTCTATATCGTGGCCCGGGGCCCCAGAATGAAACTCGCAGTGCCTATTCGCATCATAGCCGAACGGGGGAGTTCCCGTTATCGGTGCCAAGGTTCTTTTCTCTACCAGATTCAATCCCAACAATGTCTGCAATAAATCAGCATAGTTAGAGGGAGGCTTCTCGAACACCCTTCTCGGCTTACCACCCTGGAATTTTCTCTGAGCTTGCTGTGCCCCCTGCTGAGGCTGCTGCTGCTGTGGCATTGGTTGCTGCTGAACCTGTTGTTGTTGCTGGATTGGTTGCTGTTGATAAGGGATAGTAACACTCGACACTTGCTGCTGCTGACGATATTGATTTCTTCCCCTGCCTCGGCCTCGGCCTCGGCCTCCAAATACAGCACTAGCTTCGCCCTGACGGCGCCCTCCATAAGCTTTCCTATTACTGCCAGATACAGCTGACTCGTCAACTTGGAACTTTCCCTGCTTAATGTTCCGCTCAATCTTTTCCCCCATCAAAATCAGGTCTGAAAAACTGGCCAGAGAAGTATGAAACAACATATCATGAAACAGCCCGGTGAATGTGCCAACAAACATATCGTTCATTTCTTTATCTTCGACAGGAGGACGGACCCTGGCAGCCATATCACGCCACCTTTGCGCGTATTCTTTAAAACTCTCCCCCTTCTTCTGCGAAAGCCCGGCCAACTGGACCCGATTGGGTGCCAGGTCACTATTATACTTGTAATGGGCTACGAACGCCTCCGCTAATTGCTTCCAAGTCTTGATATCAGTGGGCTCCAACCCCATGTACCACTCTAAGGAAGGACCCGATAGACTATCCTGAAAGAAATGCATGAGCATTCTTTCGTCAGTGGAGTATGCAGACATCTTTCTGTAATAAGCTCGTACATGAACCTTCGGACATGTATCTCCTTTGTACTTATCGAACGCAGGCGCTTTGAACTTGATTGGCACCTTCAGCCCAGGTACCAAGCCCATTGTTGCCATGTCCAGACCCACAGCACTCTGGTTTAGAACTCCTTTCATTTGCTCTTCCAGCATTCTAATCTTTTGAGAATCATCCATCGGCCCTTCAAAACCTCCTCCAGAGAAGGCGTCCTCCTGCTGATCCTCTTGCCACATACCGTTTCCAGCCCCGTACCCATCGTACGCATTATTCCGTCCAGCTCTGACCTGATTCATCCCCGGAACTCGGCCTCTGTTGCCATACCCTTGAACACCTCCAGCAGGACCACCAGCCATAAAACCAGCACCGTTTCCGTTTCCAAAACCTCCGTAGCCCTGATTGACCATACCATAACCATCTTGCCCAAAGCCTTGAGCATTAAAGCCATACTTGCCAGTATTGTCGAATCCCTGATCGTTGAATCCGAACCCAGCGTTGATAAAACCATTGCCTCCGAGATTATCTCCCCCATTGATATCACCCAGCCCAGCGTTATGGACAGCAGTTTCATTTCCAACTCCGACGTTACCATTCACAGCAGCGGTAGCGTTGTTGACGTTAGCAGCATTCACATTGACGACAGGCGGAGCCACTGGCGTGGGAGTGCCGTCTCCATGAGCAGTATCAACCCGGACAGACTGATGATCTTCGTTACCATGACCAGCGTTGCGAGCCAACAGAGGCTGGACCATGGCCTGCAAATTCTCTTGCCCTTTTGCTATAGCCTCCATGGTTTGCATGAAGAGGGCGAGCTTCTCGCGTACATCCTGCATCTCATTCTGAATCTGGTCCATGACTTTCCGACAGTTGGATCGTGTAGAATAGCGGTGCGGATGTTGATCTGGAATCCTGATAAGTACCTGATACAGAGCAAGAGATAAGACACCATTCATAGATTACCTGTTATGCAATATGAATATGAATGCAATGCAATGTGTCTGTGCATTAGGGAAGTTCATTCCCCCAGTTCTAGTGCGAAGGTGCCGGTGCAGCGACAGTGTTGACAATAGGAATATCGGAGCTGAATCATAGAAAGCCTCATATATAACAGAGAGAATCAATAAGCCCAGGGTACAATATCACTGAGAGTACAAAGATGGCATGACCTCAACCAACAATCCTGGTGATGGTCAGCACTATGCAAATAAAGCATACAAATAATGGAATGATCAGATCCTCCCAAAAGTCTGGTACTCCTCTATCAACTTCTTGGTCTCCGGATGGCTTGGTCGATCAAGCAGCCCTTCAACAAGCTGGTTTCTCTTCTTAAGGATACGGCGTACGTCTTCAGCAGTTTCTTCCCATGTTGCTTCTCCGAAGCAATCTTCTAACTTTCGCTTCTGGGATACCGCTTCATCTCTGGATTTGATTGCCTTGTTCAGTGCATGCTGGACACTATACCGGTTCATCACTTCTTCCTCACACTTCTTGATGCTAGACTTCAACTTCTCTTCGAGGTCGGAAATTTGCTGCTTCAGCTTATCTTCCCTCTTCTTGTTGTTGGTGAGTGTAGCATTCCAAGTCTTATTGCAAGAAGATATCTCTCGGTGTGCTGCGTCGAGCGCCTTCTTTTTGGCTTCCAGCATGTCGTGGGAGCTTCTGAACTCTTGCCCCAGACGTTCGCGCTTTTTCTTTTCCTCGGTCAACTCAGATCCTAACCTGTTTACCAGCTCAATCTGTTGTTGGAAAGCATATACGGCCTTGTTCTTCTCGCTGCGTGCCTGGGCTAGCTCCTGCTCTAACCCTTCATTAATCTTCATTAAGGCTTCTTTCTCCTTCACAACCTGTTCATATGCTTCTCTAGAAACAGTAGTCGGTTCTTCTACCGGAATAGAATCAAGAATTGGTGCATCTGGAAACGGCATCTTCAACTGACTAGCCCTTTCCTGAATCCAAACTCTATAAGATGCATAGGCCTGACAGTCATTCTTTCCCAACAACGGCTTCCCTTTGCGGTTAATACTCGTCCAGGCACGTCGCAACTTGGCTAATAATTCCCCCTTCAAATCTCCAGTGAAGTACAGAGATTCCTGTACTTCCTCCTCTTGAGGTGGATTCTTCAGTGCATATCCGAACTGGCGAATGAATAGAGAAGGGTTGTAATTGATACACCCTTTTCTTCCTATCAATGGCACATTAGGGTACCCAGCACAGCTAAAGATGAGCTCAGATCCCAACAGGTCTCTATCAAACCACTCCATATCTTCCGACGATAGCTTCATCAAACGCTCCGGCCAACCAACTGGAATTGTAATCTCTGCAGCAGATCCTCTCTTAGGAAGGTGACTCTCAAACCATATACTCAATAAGGGCACACACAGATGAACATTCTTCCCTCTTCCCTTCTCATTCTTGTAATGCAGTGAGTGGTAGAGATCTCCGAGTAAAGTAGGCACAGGATTACCAGCGGCAAACAGGTAGAAAGCATCGAAGTCCACAAAATCCGGTATGTTGGGGAACAAAACTATGCCATAAATGCACAAAGCCAACACAGCATTGAAAGCAACCCAGCACCCGCTCTTAGCGTACTCCTGGGCTTTACCAACTAAGAACTGCAGTGAGAAGCCTGGAACTCCACGGGAAACAGTAGTCACAAGTTCAGAAGCATCAATATGCAAGGCTTTTGCCAAATCCTCCGGCTTGGGTTTGGCATCATAATGAATGAATGGAACCTGGTTCTGCACAGGCAGCTCAACATACTCAGCGTATTCCTCCAGAGTTGGTCCCATAATAAAGTCAGAGAACGTGAAACACCTCAAAGCAGGGTCGTAGAATTGCATCAAAGCATACAGCCCATCTAACTCTACCTCTGTAGGTTTGCACACCAATCTCAATAATCTACCATAGCTCATCCGGAAACTCCTACGAACACCCTCATCAGCAAGAGAGATCAACCCCAGTAAAGGAACAATATCAGGCGTAGGCAATTTGTAAGCAACCGTTCTCCGTAGGCTAGTCATGATCAAAACTCAGAAGTCTGGGCACTAGAACTAGGGAAATGCAAATGCACCTGCAGCACAGACACACGTTAGTGAAATACAAATGATAATGGATATGCAGGCAATGCAATGCAAGTATCATTCAACAGGGACCAAAGCTGCAGCTGAATAGCCTAAACCCAATCAAGAAAGGTCTCAGATAGACCGTCCAGAAGTCATCAAACCCTGGTCTCAGATAGACCTAAAATAAAACTCCAACACTGGCCTCTGACAGACCTCAAACCATAACTCACTGGTCTCTGATAGACCTCAAATCACATCCATAACTGGTCTCTGACAGACCTCAGAACACATCTCCAAATGGTCTCTGACAGACCTCAAAACACATCTCCAAATGGTCTCTGACAGACCTCAAAACACATCTCCAAATGGTCTCTGACAGACCTCAAAACACATCTCCAAATGGTCTCTGACAGACCTCAGAACTCTCCATAAATAACCAGGATCTCTGATCAAGAAATAACCGGTAGTCTGGAGGTCTGGTTACCTGCATAACCCTGAATCCCCTCACAGGTGGGTGGCCCTATAACTGGCACAAGGTACGGCATCCTATGCGGTCGTCGGCGTCACAGACTTTCAGGGTTGATGATACGATTCCCAGAAGGAGTGGCATCATCAAATCCTGAAGAGGCCTCACTCAGCCAACTTCCAAATGATCGGTCCCCAGAGTCGACAATCCAACTAACCAGCAACCCACGCCAACCAAAGGAAGGGGCAGGAGGCCAACCAGAGGAACCTCGTCTGAGTGTAGATTTCATGGGACACCAAAGCAAGCAAAGCAAGCGGGCGCCCACTAATTTCTACTCTAATTCTAAGTGCACTCAAGCCCAGGTCCGGCTTCTCACTCAATATCAGAACACCCGTCACACCCCGGATACAGCAATAATAATCCATATACAAAGCTGAAAAATACAGGGTTAGAAATATACAATAACTCCATACAAAATCCTCGACGGGAAAACAAGCGTTAGGATTGACTCTCTCAAGGGACGTTGGATCCCAAATGCATAAGAACCATCGCAGTCCTTAGCAGCCAGGGGACGTTGGATCCCCAGCAGAGTCGCCAGCTGTCGCTACTGCGAAAATCGGCGCCGGCTGAACAGAAGAGTCGCCACCGTGCGTTATTTATCCCACGAGAGGGAAAGGAAACGCTCAGAGTAAACCTCGCACAACACGGGAAAGGTATGGTCATCGCAACCAAAACCTGGATTCGGGAGTCGGTTACGCAAGGGGAAGGTATTAGCACCCCTCACGTCCGTCGTACTCGACGGGATCCACGCTTGTTTTCGGGTATGGATTGTTATTCTATCTAAACTATAGGTCAAGGGTTAAAAAGAAAATAAAATGAAAATAAAAATGACTCGGCAAAGTATCGCACTTTATGCCTACGTATTCCCGTCTGGAACGAGAAATCAGAGTCAACGTAGTTCGCCTACCTACGGGAAAGGAGGGGAAGGTTGCTCGCTAGGATATCGCATCCTATGCCTACGTACTTCCACACAGCATGGAAGATCAGAGCAAACGTAGTTCGGGCCACGTACGACACAAGCTTGTCTTGGTTGATTTTATTCCTTCTGAAAAAGGTTTTTCTGATTAACAGTCCAAGAGGACAAAAATGACGTTTTGATGAGTTCACATTCTTTTACGAAAGAAGTGTCTTTTATTGTGTTTGAAATCTTTATGTGTTTTTCTGTTTGTTTTGAGAAAGAAAGAGACAGAACTCTAACCTACGGTTGCGAAGGGGAACAAACTAACCTAATGTTATCATGCATGGGTTAAGACCTAGTGTCTATCATGCTCCTCTCTTGCACAGAGAGAAACAGAGATCCTACGGGATAGGCAGAAACAGAAACAATACCAGATATATACAGTAAAGCAGTAAAATGCATGGATGCAACAATACAAGCGAGGCAAGGGAGTACCACTCAACCTCGAACCTAGAAAACAATAGGCGAAAGTGAACAGGCTTCACTTTCAACCCAACAGGGTAAACAGCAAACAATACAGTTCGGAAAACCAATCAATACATCAAGAAATGAAATACAGCAAAAATAAACAGCATCAGCAGCTCTGAATTAACAACTGGCTTCAAGCAATCTCCAATCAGCTACAGGCTTCAACAAGCATCAATCTCCATCTTCATGACCTTCAGGTAAGGGCTTTGATCATCAGTCTTCCATCTGCAATGGCTTTTCTTCAAGCTTAAACCTCCAGGATGAGGGATTAGTCACAAGAGTGAATTGGGTGTTAAGCAACCAGCTGACTACCAAAGGTGGTGAACAGACTGCTTCTAACACAAGAGACATTTTCTCTCAAGAGTTCTATCTCATAGACACTATCACCAAGCCTTCCAAAGGAAGGGGGTGAGTGTCCTAGAGAGACTCTGAATCACAGAGAAGAATGGATGCAGACAAGGCAATCCATGTTTGAGAAACAAGCTTTCTAATCTAGAGCTCTGCCTAGCTCCTAAACCCTAGTCTTCTCAGCATCTGCTGGCAAGAAACTCCTCCCCAACTCTGACAGTTGATCTCCAATCTCTGAATCTCCAATGGCTTCATCTTCACAAATCTTCAGCTTCCCCAGGGCCCCAGACAAACCCAATACCCAATCAAACAAGCAACAATCCCCAGAGGGCACACCACACCAGACTACAGATATACAGACAGTAATAATAGCAGTAGGGGAATCCTGACTTTTTCTAAGGGATCTAATAGCTACCCATAGCCCATATAGTCCCATAACTAATCTATTTAAACCCTAAGTCCTAAGGGAAATGAAATCAAACTCCTAAGTTGTCACCTAAAACCCTAGTTTTGTTCATGATATTCAAGCATCTATTAATCACCTAAGATTAACCTCTAAAAATGGGAACTAAAATATTTCTACAAGCCTAATATCTCATCTAAACAATATGAAAAGAATGATCAAAAAATATCAAAGCATGTGAGAGAACAAAAATCATAAAAATGATGCCTGAAATGAATTATTTAATGTGACATTTATTTTAGAAAATATGTAAAAAATATGAAATAAAACTAAAAATGAAAATTTATTTTCCTATAATATTCTAGACATTTTAATGAAAATATGGTAAAAAGAATGAACTAAAATGCATTTTTTATGAATTAGTTATGATTTTATGAAAATTGGTAAAATAATAATGGAATTAAGAAAAATAAAATTGAATTAAATGAGGGAGAGGGGTGCATTTAGAAACTCGCCCCAGTTGAATCCAGGATGGGCCTTCACAATGGGGGTGCGCGTAGCAACTTGAGTTAAGCCCAGCATCACTTAGAAACAAAGAAAATCAGAAACAGCGCAGGGGGGTGAAAATAGAAACCAAAATCATGTTGAAATGCAATTGGGCCTATGACTGGGGGGTGGGGATAACAACATAAACTCAGGCCCGCCCGTTTCAATTAATGAAACGGTGCGTTTTGGCCAACGCATCTCCCTCCAATTCTGAAATTAAATACAGGCCACACGATTGCCTTGGAAGTCAATGGTCTTGCACCAAATAAATGGCCCTGATTTCGTCTTCCTCACTTGATCTGTTAGAACCTAGGGTTTCACCATGAGACTCCATGCACGAGCATAATTTCTCCCAATCTGTTCTCCACCTCCAAGCCACGAATCATCACGCCATAAACACGAAAGTTGCTCAGGATCTTCCCCTCTACAATCCTATACCACTAGCTCAGTCTGAAACTCACAGAATCTCTCAACCCGATCGAGGTAAAAACTGATCATCATGAAATCATACTGATATGCATCATCACCATTCTTCCCCAAACTTACCCTAAACTAAACTACACCTAATGGAGATTAATTTGATGAATCAAACTAACATTCTAACGCCCTAATCCAAGAGATTCGAACACTAACAGTTTGTTGCACCTGTCACTAACCATCACCAAATCGTTCCAAATTCATCTAAACTAATCTCCTAACCACCTAGATCAAATCTACACTAACAACAACATGCCAAACTAACTAGATCAAGCAGTTTGAATGAAAACTTACCTAGTGAGAAATCTTGAGAAACAGCTATGGAAGATGTGGATCTGAAGCTTCTAGGTGTTGGATCTTGATCAATCCTTGATGAACTTGATTCTGTATGCAAGCTTTGGATGAGACTTGGCCAGAATTATGCTATCCACTTGAGATTGTGATTTTGATGATCTTGAGAAAAGCACTCGAAAATGGATGATAATCACTTGATCCTTGCTTCAATTCTGATCTATGATGAATATTGAATATGATTGGGTTGATTTTGAGGAAGATTGATGAAGATTTTGGAGAATTGGAATGAAAACTTAATGAGAAAGCATGAGAAAAATTTGTGGAATTCTTGGTGCAAATGAGGCCAACCCTTGCCAAATTCATCTTTCATGAATATATAGACCCCAATGGCACATTCTAGATCCATCTTGCACATTCCCTTGTTTTCAAACTTTGGCTCATTTTGGATTATGTTTCTTAAAAGGTAAGCAACCATGGATAACTTCATTTTTTCCTTCTAAACTCAAAAAAGTGTGTGAACCATTGTTCTTAGAATTGTTTTTCCATTCAAAATCATATATTGGAAGTCTTCATTTGGACTTGTAAATCTTCCAAACCATTTTTCACTTTGAAATTATTCACTTTATAAGCCTTTTTAGTTCATATTTTGACCAATCATGTAACATCATGCTATGAGCTTCTCCAATAACTTGTGACCTTCTTTCTAAACTTAAAATCCCATTTGGAGCAAGTTTGATGTTGTAAGTTTTTCCATTTGAGGCCTCCTTGTATGAGTTTTGGGTATAGGTTAAAATGACCTGTAATTCACAAATGCCCAGAATACCCTTTGCTTGTCAAGACCATAAGTTGAGTTCTCCACATCATATGAAGGCATGCCATACCATTCTAGAAAGCTAAGACAATGAGGAACAATTCTTATGTTGACCAAGAATCCATTTGAAATCTCCTTGAGGGGCAAAACTAGCTTGGAAGTCAAGTCACTTTCACAGACAAAAATTCAGACACCCCAGATGACCTGTAACTTGTAAGGACCATAACTTGAGTTCTATAAATCTCCTTGAGGTCTTCCACCACTCAAATTAAAGGTCTTGAGATCCTCTACAAGTTTCATGTTGGCCAAGAAGCCATTTGAAGTTAGCATTTTGACTTATCTTGCTTGGAAATTTGACCTAAACTAGGGGATTTTACAGAGAAACCCTAATTTAGTAACTCCTCTTCTCCTTGATTTCTCTTGAATTCTCCTTGTCATATCTCCATATCCTTCTTCATATGTCAAATGTTGATCCCCACATCTCTCCAATAGACTTGAATGCCCTCTTAAGTCAGTCAATTGACCTAGGGTTGACCTAGGGTTGACCCAGATGAAACCCTAGTTGACTGTCTTCAACTATAGCTCTTGTGCTTTCATCAATGACTTGTTTTCTTCTCCAAATGACTTTGTAAGTCTCTCATAAGGTCTAGATGCTCTCCATACCTTCACTCCACAGCTCACAACCCTCTTGTTGATCCTCAGATACCCTCAGCTAGGAAATGGACTCAAGGCTTGATCTGCTGAACTCTTTGCTTTCAAATTCTTTCCTGATGACTTGAATAGGATGGAATTAGGATAATAACCTCTTGCTAGGCCTCTAGAGATGAAAATAATGATTGGTCCCCTGTTGAATGACTTGCTATGCTTATGCTATGCAGATGGTTAGTCTATGTACATGACTCTATATGCAAATGCTAATGATAATGAAACATAAACCAATTGAATAAGGTTGGGCAAATTTTAGGGTGCAACAGGTACTACCTGTAGGGGTTACTATCCGAGGACATGTCTCTCCCCCTAAAAACAACCAAATCAATCAAACGTGACATCTTGCCTCGCATGGCGAAAACCTAATCATTTCAAAAAGGATATGTTACGTCCGTTCTACCACAAACAGGTAACGCCTAAGTCTCCAACGAGCGAGCAGCAAAACACCTAACTGCGAGAATGCGCATGATAGCATCATCCATAAAAAACATCAACAAACCGTAAGCCGAACTACGGCTGCTCTGATTTCTCATACCAGATGAGAATACGTAGGCACAAGGGCCACAATCCTTGCCGAGCACATTCCCCCTATATCTGTAGTTCCCCGAACTACGTCGACTCTGACTTTCTCACATCTATTGAGAATACGTAGGCATAGGACTGCGAAGTCCTACCGAGTCCGTTCTCTCCCTTCTTCCCCCCGTTACTTCTCTTTCACCGTTTCTAAACCCTTCTTTCTATCCCTTGGAACACTCTCTTTATAGCATAATCTTTAAGCAAATAAAATCACACATCGACAAACAAAAGGTTCCCATCGAGTACGATGGATGCGAGGGGTGCTAATACCTTCCCTTCGCATAACCGGCTTCCGAACCCGTTCATGGTTACGAGACCATCTTATCCGTTCGTTTCTTAAGGTTTTCTCGATATTTTCCTTTCCCCCCATGGGATAAAATAAAGTTCGGTGGCGACTCTTCTGTCCTTTCTTTTCGCCTCCCCGTCGTTGCGCGATGCATTTTTTCGAGTAGCGACACACATATCCCAGGAAGACCATTCTTCAAGTATCTAACTGCACTTGAAAGATCAATGGGTTGCGTGTTGGGACAACATGATGAGACTAGATGAAAAGAGCACGTCATTTACTACTTAAACAAGAAATTCACTGATTTTGAAAGTCGATATTCACTTTTGGAGAAGACTTGTTGTGCTTTAGCATGGACTGCCAGGCGTCTGAGGCAGTACATGATCTGTCATACTACTTTGTTGATCTCGAAAATGGATCCAATAAAGTACATTTCTAAAAAGTCTGCTCAGACTGGGAGACTTTCTGTTGGCATATGTTGTTGTCCAAATACAACATCTAATACGACACTCATAAATCTATCAAATGGAGTATCTTGTCAGATTACCTTGTTGATCAGCCTATTGAAGATTATGAGCCTCTCAAGTTTGAATTTCCAGATAAAGATATCATGGTGGTGAAAGACTATGAAGAGCCTGGTCCTGATGAAGGTCCCGAACCAGGCTCCCGTTGGAAGATGATGTTTGATGGTTCTTTTAATTATAATGGGCATGACATAGGCGTTGTTTTGATGAATCCTGATGGTGGTTACACATTGTTCATAGCAAGGCTATATTTTAAATGTACGAACAATATCGTCGAATATGAAATGTGTATTTTGGGCCTTGAAACAACTATTGTCCGAACCAAGATCCTTAAAGTCAGCGGAAATTCAACTTTGGTTATCTATCAGGTTAAGGGTGAATGGGAGATCCGCGATGAGAAGTTGATTCCATATCGCGCTTACATTGTGGAATTGATCCAGTATTTTGATGAGATAACTTTATGTCATCTTCCAAGGTTGGAAAACCATATAGCTGATGCATTGACTACGCTAGCCTCGATGTGGAAGGTCAATTTTGTTACTGAAGCACCACTTATCAGTATTGAACGTAATATGGAGCCTGCCTATTGCTAATTGATTGAAGAAGAAACCGGTGGAAGGCCATGGTTCCATGATATCAAGACTTATCTGCAGATGCAAGAATATCCAGCTAATGCCACAGCTCTTGATAAAAAGACTTTGAGGAGATTGGTGTCGAAATCCTTTCTCGGCAATGGTGTGTAGTGCAAGAGAAATCACGACATGGTGTTTCTTAGATGTGTCGACATACAAGAAGCAGACCTATTGGTTCAAGATATTCATGAAAGATCGTTTGACACTCATGCCAATGGACATGCCATATCCAAGAAGATTTTGAGAGCTGGGTATTACTGGTTAACCCTGGAGGCTGATTGTATCCAATATGCCAGAAAATTCCATAAGTGTCAAATTTATGCCGACAAGGTGCATGTAGCCCCAACATTGTTAAATATGTTGTCATCGCCTTGGCCTTTCTCTATGTGGGGCATCGACATGATTGGGGAAATCAAGCCTAAAGCTTCCAACAGTCATCACTTCAAATTGGTGGTAATTGATTATTTCACAAAGTGGGTCAAAGTTGCGTCTTACACCAACATAACCAAGCAAGTGGTTGCCCGTTTCATCAAGAAGGAGATTATCTGTCGTTATGGAATTCCGAGTAAAATCATAATAGCTAATGGGACCAATCTGAACAACAAGATGATGAAAACATTATACGAAAGTTTCAAGATTGAGCATCACAATTCTTCTCCCTACCGTCCGAAGATGAACAGAGCCGTCGAAGCAGCAAATAAAAACATCAAAGTGATTCTGCAGAAAATGGTGACGACATATAACGATTGGCATGAAATGCTGCCATTTGCCTTGCACAGATACAGAACATCCATTAAAACTTCAACAAGGGAAACTCCATTCTCTTTGGTATATGGGATGAATGCAGTTCTTCCCATTGAAGTTGAGATACCATATATGAGGGTCCTGATGGAGACCAAGCTTGATGAAGCAGAGTAGGTTCAAGAAAGATTTGATCAATTGAACCCTATCGATAAGAAGCATATGACTGCAATGTGTCACTGTCAATTGTATCAAAGGCGGATCAAAAGAGATTTTAACAAGAAGGTCCGTATTCGGGAATTCCGAGAAGGAGAACTTGTACTCAAGAAAATTTTGTCAGTTCATAAGGATACGCGTGGAAAATGGGCGACCAACTATGAGGGCCCGCTTGTGGTGAAAACAGTCTTCTCAAGAGGTTCACTAATTCTCATAATGATGGATGGTGAACAACTTGCACACCCAGTGAACTCTGATGTAGTAAGAAAATATTATGCCTAGAAAAAACCCGCTAAGTCGAAAACCTGGAAAGGCGACTTAGGAAAAAATAGGTTTCCCGGTGGGTCAAAACCTATGAAGGAGATCCAGGCAAAAATCAGGGATAAAAAAAGCTCGCTAAGTTGAAAATTCGAAAGGGAGGCTTAGGCAAAAATGAGTGTCCCGGTGGATTAAAAACCCAAAAGGGCGATCCAGGAAAAAGTTAGGGGAAAAAGGCATTTCATTGCATCAGATCAGTTGTCACCTTTGTAGAAGAAACCAAGCAGAAGTTCAAGCTCACCGCTCTCGTCAGAAGCAAGGTTTTAGAGATTCTTAGTTATTATGGCTAGTAGTTATCATTGGATTCAATGTTACCTTTCTTTATTGCGATTTTCAAATTGTAATGTTCCATGGAGCTTTGCCATTTTCAAGCTACCATTCTTGAATAAAATAAGATTTTGGACCATTCAATTTTTGTTATTTACCGTTTTCTCTATTTTTCCTTGTTGTGAAAAATGTCATTTATTTGTTAATAATGATTTTGAAAGTGGAAAGTTTTAAATTAAAAACAATTTTTTTGAAAACATAATGAAAAACATAAATTTGCTTTGGCTTGTGGAATGATTTAGTGAAATCACATGTTCCCAAAAAAGTCTTATGATGGCAGAAACACTATTAGACTATTCCAATAAAATTCTCATTTGGTGACAATACATCTTTGGATCGATCCTTTGGTCGTGAGTGGTTACCAAGATTGAAGAAAATCTCCCAAGTATCCTCCATGTGATACATGCCTGAATATCGAAGATTTTATCCTAATTGAAGCTCCTATTTTCCCTCACTAAAGTTATACTATCTAATCCCCGACAAGTTGTCATAACTTCATACTTCCCCAAGTGAAGTAGGTGTATTTACTAGTGAGCCTATGGATTCCTTTATTCCTTGGATTCAATGTGACTCTTTGTTTCCCCAGCGAAGTGGATATGTATATCTATTTCGCCCTTTAGTGTCTGGTTTCTTTGTCTTTCTTCAGAGTCAGCTCTTGCATATCATTAAGCATCTGCATCATGCCACATCATGTGCACTTGGCATCTTTCCAGGTCTTTGTTGTTGGTTGTATCCCTCTGACCCCGAAGTCCAATTGATACTGGCATCTTTGTTGAGATCTTAGGTCGTCACCAATTTCTTTCCCAAGCCCAGTTATAACTGGCACCTCTTTTAAGATTGTTGGTCGTCACCAATTTTCTGCCTAAGTCCAGTTGTCACTGGTATTTCGTTAAACTTTGGTTGTTACCTGTATTCTCTTGAAGCCTAGTTGTCACTGGCATCTTCGTTGTTAAACCCAATTATTTTGTTGACTCTAGTTGTTACCGTGTCTTTGAAGTCTAGTTGTTACTAGCGATCTCTGGTGAAAGTTCAATTGTATTGACACCCGTTGCATGTCTGATCGTCATTGGTATTGCTTGTCGGGTCGTCACCAACTTCTCCTGTGAAGTCTAGTTGTTACTAGTCTTTTTTGCTTTTGTTTGTCTGGTTGTTACCAGTATTCCCGCGAAGCTCGTTCGTTACTAACATCGCTGTTTATAAGTCCAATTGTCATTGGCATTATTAAGATTGTTGTTATCAGTTCTTGTTCATCTGGTTGTTACCAAGATCTTTGTAAGGTCTAGTAGTTATTGTCCTTGTTCAAAATCCAATTGTTATTGGTATCCTAAAATCCAATTGTCATTGGTACCATTTTAGAAAGACCAATTGTTATTGGTATTGGAGTCTTCAGTTTTCTCTCAATATCCAGTTGTTACTGGCGTTGTCTAAAATAAATAGTTATTGATATTGGAGTTTATAGTCGTTACCAGTCCCCTTTCAAAATCTAGTTGTTACTGGCATTGTTTCAAACCTAGTTCTTACTGGCATTGCCTAAAATCCATATGTTATTGGTATGGTAGCCTCTGGTCATCACCAGTCCCTTCTCAAAGTCCAGCTGTTACTGACATTGTTTAAAATCCAATTGTAATAGGTATTCTAAAATCTAGTTGTCACTGATATCATTTAAAGATCTAATCGTTATTGGTATCCTAAGTCTGGTTGTTACCGGCATTTGTTTAAAATCCAATTGTTATTGGTACCTATAGTCCATTCGTTATTGGCACTCTTATCCAACTTTGTTTGGTACCAGAAGTTTGGTTATCACCAACACCCTTTGGAAGTCTAGTAGTTACTGGCATTGACCCTTCAAAAGCTGATTGTTACCCTTGCTTGTGGTCTAAGTCCAATTTAGTTGGCACTTACATAGTTTGTAATTACCTTGTTTTTTCCTGACATTTCCTGAAGACCTTGTTTGAACTCTCTTCATTTTAAGTAATTTCCAGAAATTTGGATGTTTATTCCCTGGTGAAAACTTCAGTGTTTGTTTGATCTCTTGTCAGAAGATCATTTCTCAATTTCTTTGACCTCTTGTTAGAAGGTCATTTTCTGCGTGTGACCTCTTGTTAGAAGGTTCTTTCTTGTCTTGTTTGATTCTCTTGTCAGAAAATCAACTCTTTGTTTAACTTGACCCCCAGTGGAGATCATACTTCTTTTTGGTTTTATCCCCAATAAAGATCTGTTCCGCTTGCCTTTTGTTCTAGAGTGTCAGTCGGTCATGCTTGAACCTGTTGGTTAACTACTCTGGTTATTCCCCAAATAGAGACCGTATTTCCGGTTCTACCTCCAGCGTGGACCTTTTCTTCTAAAGTGTCAGCCGGTCATACCTGAACCTATTAATAAATCCCTTTGGATGTCTTATTTTATTTTCTTTCTCCAGCTGAGACTGTTTTTATGGTTCTACCTTTAGTGAGGATCTTTTTCTAAGTGTCAGTTGGTCACCCCTGAAGAGCATTTCTTAAGCTTTCAAATAATCTTCATCCATTTAAAACACTTTAATCATATTAAGCCCTTTCACAATTAAGTTTGAGAGAGAGAGAGAGAGAGAGAGAGAGAGAGAGAGAGTCAAGTCATCGATTCACTCTCCCGAATATTTGTGCCCGAGGAGCCTTTCTTAAGCATTCAAGAAATTGTCATCCAAATAAAATATCAACACATTAAATCAACTTCTTGCCATCGTGCGATCAAAACTCTTTCTTAAAAGGACATGTTATTTCTGTTCTACCGCAATACAGGTAACACATAAGACTCCACGAGCAAGCTGCAATACACCTTACTGCTAGAACACGAACGTACCATTGTCCATAAAAAACACCAATAAACCGTAGGCCGAACTATTGGTGTTATGATTCTTCACTTCTTTCAAGTGAAGATACGTAGGCACAAGGGCCCCAATCCTTAGCGAGCACCTTAATAAAAAAAACCACTCATTCCTCCTTAGTAATTCAAAATACTTTACCTTACTTTTCGCTTTATTCCCTTAGAAAAAACAAACAATCTTAGCTAACGATACTCATAAATCGAATTAAGAGGTTCTCATTCAGTACAACGGACGTAAGCGGGTGCTAACACCTTCCCCTCATATAACCGACTCCCGAACCCAGAATGTGGTTGCGTTGACCATGTTCTTTCCCTAAAGTTTTTAACGACATTTTCCTATCCCTTCTTGGGATGAATAAAACTTAGTGGCAACTCTATTTTTCCACATCCATTGTGAAGGCTGTATCATTTTTCAAGCCGCGACAACTCTGAGTGACCTTGCCAAATGTTGAATAGGCTGGTGATGGACATCATTCTGTATCGACCGGCTACGGATGGTGCACGAGTTTCTCCATTATCTCATGGTAGTTGGTGATGAAAGCTCGGGTAGACCTATATACCATCGTAAGGATGATCTATAAAAGTTTCAAACAAGATTTAGCACATCAGAGAATCATGAACTCCTATGACGACTATCTACATGCTGATGAATGCGACATGCACGTAGGGATCACTATGTTGATCAAACTTTTCCAAGGAAAAAGGCTTGAAACCTTCGAGAAATGGTAATTCACATATTTGGTCTAGAAGTGGTTAAGGGTCCAGTACTTCCATTTTCTCTGTGGGAGTGGTTTCCTATTTGTATTGTTGGAAGTTTAGGACATAGTTATCCAGATTTTGGTTCTCACACCACAGTTATTTCAAGGAGATGTGTATCTCTGCTATGGCATTAGGGTTGCTGCTACCTTTGTGGGGGGATTGTGCTCTCCTAACTACCATGATTGGGAACAATTAGGGCTAGAGGTGTAGGTTTTGGTAAGTGTTAAACTGGTAGTGATAATTGAAGGTGTGACCCAAGTTAGTTTTACTGGGTCCCTACGGTGGAAGACACTATACTTGTATAAAAGTACAAATTTGCATCACCCCTATGCTGGTACAAGTGGTTAGAGGCTTTAAGCATTTTTGGTGGTTTAGATATTTCTCAGGGGAGTGAGAAACCCTGTTCGTTGGTGTTTTCGGATATGGAGAGAGAAACTCGTGTGAGGTGAGAAGCTATGTATCTTAGGGTATTTCGTGTCTATTATGAAATTTCCCCCTCAACCATAGAGCTGAGGTATTTATAGAGACCCTTAGGCTTGAATTTGGGTACCCTAGGAAGTAGTAACTTCTCCACTTTAACTAGGGAACCTCTTGACTACCTACTTTTCAAGGAGTCGTGACTGGACTTCATGCACATGCGGTTATAGGCAATGTGCACATCAATATCCATGTTTCCCCTTAGGGTGATTCGTCTATGCAGTGGAGGTTAGGCTTAAGCTACATGTTCTAGGGAGGGCTCCTTACGAGGACATGCACCATGTCGCCCATTCTATGGGTCTTTACAAATATATCATTACAAGTTCATTAATTATTTGAAGATCATTTCTAATGTAAATTAGATCATCCACAAACAAGTTAATAGTGAGAATTTTCCCTCCACTTCTATGTTTGAAAAAAATAGAATGCTCATAAGGACATTTCTAAAACTTGGAAATACAAAAGTGAGTATATTTTGCTATAATAGGCTCTCGGAGCTTGTCTTAGGCTATATAAAGTTGTTGTTAGATATTCCCTCCCTTTATCATAGCCAGTGTGTAGGTTTATATAGACATTTCCATTTAACTCAAAATGCACTTTTGACATCAAGTTGGAAAAAACACCATCTTTGGTTTGAAGCAACTGTTAGAATGGTTCAAATAATATCTCACCTGGCCACAGGTGCAAATACTTGATTGTAATTAATGTCATACTTTTAAGAGTATCCATTTGCCACTAATCTTGCTCTGGGCTTACACACTTATAATTTCTAAATGTACTTTGTGTTGTAGATCCATTTTACTCCAATGGTGTTTAGGGTTCTAGTGAGTGTAGTCAATTCCCATGTGTCATTATTTTCTATGAATTCTATTTCAAGATCTATTGCTCATCTCTAAGCCTCTGATTTGGCACCTTCTTCATAGGTTTTAAAGTATTCGTTTGTGCTAAATATTACAAGATTATGCAGTTGATCTTCTTCTTTTATTTTTGAGCTAGTTATATAATTATTAAATTACTTTCGAGGTATTCTAATCATCTCAGGCGCTCACTAAAATCATCATTTCTCTCTTGAATTTGGTTTTGTGCTTCTTCATGATTATCTTCATTTGCATAATCATCAATTGGATCATGATTTTCAGCTACACCTGAAGTTTCTTATGAGTCAGCTTCACTTTCATCATTTACATGTGCATGAGTTTCTTCTAGACTTGATTGTTTCCGCTTGTTATAGTACCAACTTCTTAATTCATCAAGCATAACATCCATGTTGATTATGAATTTTTCTTCAATAGGTTCATACAACTTGTAGGCCTTGAATTCTTCATTAACTCTAAGATTTACACACTACAATTTTTCCATCAGGTTTCTTTAGTTGTGTGTCAAGGAACATGAGCATGAGCAACACATCCAAACAATCTTAAGTGATACATTCAGGGCTTTGATCCACTCAATATTTCTTCAAGAGTCATGATCTTGACTAAAAGAATATGAATTCATGAATTAGGGTGGCCAATTTCACTGCATCAATCCAAAAGTGCTTGGGAAGATTTCTCCATGATAACATACTTTTGACCGTATTCAAGAGAGTTCTATTTTTCCTTTCAAATACTCCATTTTATTGTGGAGTATATACAATAGTTAGACGTCTTTTGATTCCTTACAATCTATAAAAATCATTTAATGCACTTAATGTAAATTCTCCCCCTCATCAGTTATGAGACATTGAATCAAGCAACTAGATTATCTTTCAGCCAATGACCTGAATATTTTAAAACATAAAAGGCATTGGACTTTCACTCAAAAAATAAGTCCATATTTTCTTACTAAAATCATTTGTAAAGGTGATGAAGTTCCTCTTTCCTCAATTGATTCAGGACTGATTGGCCCATAGATATCATAATGCACAAAATCTACAAATGTTTTATTTTGTCTAGCTCTTCCACTACCACTAGATGAGAATATTTCTCTACCTCTCCTAGTTCCTCTTCCTGCATTGGAGATTTACAAAGTTTATTCTTCAATGAAGTATATTTGACCCTTCATTCTTTGTTCATGAAGAAATAAGCTACTTTATAACCCGTCAATGGAAAGAGTTCACATCATTGGAATCTTCAATAGAGCAGACAACATCATCGACCTCAAGATTTTCCTAGCAACCAAGACATTCTCCATTATTACTCTATGTGTTGTCATTGGATTGGTAATAGTAAGTGTTCTTGCAAAGAACTCATCAATTGTTTCATTCTCTCCCATTGCAAAAACCTCAAACTCTATTAGTAATAATTCATATTTTATTATATTACTTTCTTAAGCCCATAAGTTTGTTAGAGGGTATTTTAGTATTTTATCTTATTCTAGTAACCCTAGTTTTAGCTTATAAATAGGGTGACAATCATTGTAACTCTTAATCCTGTTTCTTCTGCCGTCATTCTCTTTAATAGAATATTTCCATATTTTCATCATTTATTCTATCTTTGCACCAACAATTGGTATCAGAGCTCCGGTTCAGATTCATTGGGAAACACGGGAAACACGAGTGAACGTGAGGTCTTGTGTGTTTGATTTTGATTCTTAGATTCGTGTTGAATCTTGAACAAAATCTGATCAGAATTTTATTCTGTGGGTTGGGAAACACTGTGTGAGAAATCTGAGTGTATTGTGCAAAGTAGAAGATGAACGGAAACGGCAACATGAACACCAAACTTCCAGTATTTGATGGTAAAAACTGGAATCGTTGGATGATCCAAATGCGTGTACTATTTGGTGCTCAAGATGTTCTAGATCTTATCACTGATGGTTATGTTCCAGTAGCAGCAGATGCAACCGATGAACAGAAAAACGCGCAGAAGGAAGTAAGGAAGAAGGATCAGAAAGCATTGTTCTTCATTCATCAATGTGTGGATGTAAACGTGTTTGAGAAGATTGCAGACTCTACAACAGCAAAGGCTGCATGGGGCACTCTGGTGAGATGTTATGGTGGTGACGCATCAGTGAAGAAGGTGAAGCTTCAGTCCTTGAGAAAGCAATATGAGAATCTCAACATGAAGAATAATGAGAAAGTTTCTGAATACATCTCCAGAGTGATTCTGATCACTAATGAGATGAAGGCGTGTGGAGAAACTCTTTCTGAAGAAACAATCATGGAGAAGGTATTGAGATCCCTTACTCCTCAATTTGATTACATTGTGGTAGCAATAGAACATTCCAAAGATCTGAGCACCATGAGAATTGAAGAGCTGCAGAGCAGTCTAGAAGCGCAAGAGTTGCGTTTGACTGAGAGAACTTCTGAAAGGGAAGTAGAGCAGCAGGCTCTGAAAGCAACTTCTGATAGGAGGTATCAGAAGCAGTCAGAAGCCAAGAGAAGATCTGATGGTGGTCAGAAGTCAGAAAGCTCAACCTCTGATAGACAAAAGAATGTTCAGAAGGGAAAAGAGAAGTATGACAAGAAGAAGATCCAATGTTACTGTTGTAAGAAGTTTGGTCACTTTGCTAGAGATTGTTGGTCAAACAAGGAGAAGAAATCAGAAGAAGCAAATATAGCCAGAAGTTCTGATGACGAATCTGTGCTATTGATGGCCTCTGATTCTGATGATCTGACAGACTGGTGGTATATGGACACTGGCTGTTCAAATCATCTTACTGGAAACAAGAAATGGCTGGTTGACTTTGACTCTGAAAAGAGAACAAAGATCAGATGTGCTGATGACAAATATCTTAATGCAGAAGGTATGGGAAATGTCAGAGTGACTCTGAACAATGGGAAAATAGCATTGATTCAGAATGTGTGGTATGTACCTGGCATCAGAAGCAACCTGATGAGTGTGGGACAATTAATTGAGAAAGGTTTCTCAGTTACCATGAAGGACAATCTTCTGAAGCTGTATGACTGTAATCAGAAGTTGATTATGGAGTCAGAACAGGGAAGGAATAGAACATTCAAGGTGAATGTCAGAACTGCAGACTCAGAGTGTCTTAGTGCAACAAGTACTGAGAAGGAGAGTGAGCTGTGGCACAGAAGATTTGGTCATTTGAATTTCAGAAGCTTACAACATCTGAATTCAAAGAAATTGGTACATGGAATTCCTGCAATTAAGAAGCCTGAAAAGTCATGCAAAGTTTGCATGGAAGGAAAACAACCAAGATTGCCATTTGCATCAGAAGTTGCTCCAAGAGCAAAACATGCCTTGGGAGTTGTACATTCTGATGTGTGTGGTCCATTTCCAGTAGCATCAATTGGAGGGAATAAATACTTTGTGTTATTTGTTGATGAATTCACAAGAATGACATGGGTATCCCTTATTAAGTTTAAACACGAGGTGTTTGATGAATTCAAGAAGTTCAGAATGAAGGCTGAGAATCAGAGTGGTCAGAAGTTGAAGATTCTTAGAACTGATGGTGGAGGTGAGTATAACTCCAAAGAGTTCCAGAAGTTCTGTGAGGAGAATGGAATTGAGCATGAGGTTACTGCTCCTTATACCCCTCAACACAATGGTCTTGCTGAAAGAAGAAACCGTACTTTGCTTGATATGGTGAGAAGCATGCTAAAGGAGAAGAAGCTTCCTCAGAAGCTCTGGGGAGAAGCTGTTGCCACTGCAACGTATGTACTCAACAGATGTCCTACGAAGAAGTTGAAGGAAATAGTTCCTATGCAGAAGTGGACTGGAGACAAGCAAAGTGTTAGTCATCTGAAGGTGTTTGGTTCTGTTTGCTATAAACATGTTCCAGAAGCCAGAAGACAGAAGCTGGATGATAGAAGCAAAGTGATGATTCTGATAGGGTACCACAGTACAGGTGCATACAAGCTCTATTGTCCAGAAACCAATAAAATTGAATTCAGCAGAGATGTGATTGTGAAGGAATCAGAAGTTTGGAATTGGGATAAGTCTCAATCTGATTCTGATGTTAGAACCTCTGAAGAAAGGTCAAAGTTATGAATTTCTGAAGTTGAAGTAAACCCTGATATTGACTCTGACTCTGATACTGATTCAAACTCTGAAGAAGACTCAGAAGATGAAGGTGACCCAGATGACCCAGACTCTAATGATTCAGACTCTGATGGCAATCCAGATCTTGGTGGCAATTCAGACTCTGGAAATATGCCAGACTCTGAAGATGGTCAAAGCTCTGGAGGTCAATCATCTGAAGCTAGAAACTCTGAAGCTCAAGACTCTGAACAAGTTCAGAGACCACAAAGAATCAGAAGCGTTCCCAGAAGATTTGCAGAATTTGACATGCTGCAAGACACTGAAGTAGACTCTGAAGGAGAAGTTATTCAGTGTGCCATGTTAGTAGACTCTGAACCTATAAGTACAGAGGAGGCTCTTAAGCAGAAGCTCTGGCTGAAGGCCATGAAAGAAGAACTTGATGCTATAGAGAGAAACAAGACTTGGAAGCTGACAGAACTTCCAAAAGACAAGAAAGCCATCAGCGTCAGATGGGTTTTCAAGCAGAAGTTAAAGCCAGATGGCTCAATTGGCAAACATAAAGCAAGGTTGGTAGCCAGAGGATTTCTACAGAAACCTGGGCTGGATTATTCTGAAGTGTTTGCACCTGTAGCAAGACATGAAACAATCAGAATGGTGATTGCAATAGCTGCTAACAGGAATTGGCCTCTGATGCATTTAGATGTAAAATCTGCATTTCTGAATGGTCCATTAGAAGAAGAAGTTTACGTGTCACAACCTCCTGGATTTGTGAAAAAGAATCAGGAAGGGATGGTGTACAGATTATACAAAGCTCTATATGGATTGAAACAAGCGCCCAGAGCTTGGAATCAGAAGATTGATTCATTTTTCAAGAAGCAAGGCTTTCAGAAATGTGAGATGGAGTACGGTGTCTATGTTCAGCATACTTCTGAAGGCAATATGACTCTGGTATGTTTATATGTTGATGATATACTATTGACTGGAAGTTCTGAACAGGAGATAGCCAAGTTCAAGAGGTTCTAATGAATGAATTTGAAATGACTGATCTAGGCAAAATGACATACTTTCTAGGGATGGAGTTCAGATATTCTGAGAAAGGTATCATTTTGCATCAGCTCAAGTATGAATTAGAACTTCTGAAGAGATTTGATCTGAAGAATTGTAAGATGGCTGTCACACCTTCTGATACAAATCAGAAACTGGATTCAGACTCTGAAGGAAAGGATGTGGACGCTACAACTTTCAAACAGTTGGTTGGTTCTCTGAGGTATCTGTGCAATACCAGACCTGATATTTGCTACTCAGTTGGGATGGTTAGTAGGTTCATGAGTAAACCTAAGTGGTCCCATTATCAAGCTGTTGTCAGGATTCTGAGGTATATCAAAGGAACTCTGAAGTATGGAGTGTTATTTCCCTCTGGAGGAAATAATGAGTCAGAACTTCTGAGTTATTCAGACTCTGATTGGCGTGGAGACAGAGTTGACAGAAGAAGTACATATGGGTACTTGTTCAAATTTCTGGGAGGTCCTATTTCTTGGTGTTCCAAGAAGCAACCTGTTGTGGCGTTATCAACCTGTGAAGCTGAATACATTGCAGGTGCTGTTACTGCATGCCAAGCTGTGTGGATTCTGAATCTGTTGCAGGATCTGAAGATTAAAGTAAACAAACCTCTGAAGCTGATGATTGACAACAAGTCTGCAATCAATCTTGCCAGAAACCCAGTGTTGCATGGGAGAAGCAAGCATATTGAGACCAAGTATCATTTTCTGAGACATCAAGTTCAGAGTGGAGTGTTAGAAGTTGTACACTGCAGCACTCAGAAGCAGTTGGCAGATGTTCTGACGAAAGCTATCAAGACTGATCAATTTCTCAGATTAAGGGATGAAATTGGTGTTACAAGTTTTGATGGAATATGAATTAAGGGATGGTATTAGTAATAATTCATATTTTATTATATTACTTTCTTAAGCCCATAAGTTTGTTAGAGGGTATTTTAGTATTTTATCTTATTCTAGTAACCCTAGTTTTAACTTATAAATAGGGTGACAATCATTGTAACTCTTAATCCTGTTTCTTCTGCCGTCATTCTCTTTAATAGAATATTTCCATATTTTCATCATTTATTCTATCTTTGCACCAACAAACTCTTGACGTAGAAACTGCAAGTGTGCTCGTTTAACCTTTAAAGAGTCATGAAAATTGTGACGCATAACATTAGAAATATCTTTAATTGTGTTGCACACAAGAATAGTTTCCATGATCGAACAATCAATGGACTAGAACAAATAACTGTTGGCGTTCAAATCATTCAATTTGCTTTTCTCTGTAGCCTTCATTTGTTATAGAGTTGCCTCTGGAGGTGCAACTATGGTTCATTCTCAACCAATATCCAATGCTATTTTGATCGAAGTAAATTTTCCATGAACCGTCGAATCTTAGGATTGTGGGTTGAATAAATTGTGATTATTCGTAGTGAAAAGTATCAATGAAAAGATGTATAGCAAGTAATGTTTGGGAAAAAAAGATGAAGCAATGGTGCGAAAAATGGTGGACATTTGTTGCAATGTAGAAAAATGCTTATTTGACATTGATTTGTACACTTACGCTGTAATTTATATAACAAATATACTCCTCATTTTTTTAATAATTTATTTTTTCATTTTGATTTTCGTGCAGCACCAAAACAAGTGTATGTATACGGTTTAAAATGCATATAGTGTAATAAAACAGTGTAAATATAGAAGAGCTCTATTGAGTATAATGGTACTCCCTTCAACCACAATTATAAATAAAAATAACTATTTTCATATTGATTAAGATAGTTATGTATAATTTTTTTGATTTTATGCACAATAAAAATAAATTTTATTATAATATTCTTAATTATATTTGATGAATCAACTATTAATATTAAATGCTTTTGAATTAAATCAAAGATATAATAGTAATAGAAATATTAATTAGTTTAAACATTAATGTATTTTGCTTATAATAAGGATCAAAATTTAAGTTTTCTTTACCCATAGTGGTTCGGGTGGAGTATTTTTCTATTGTATTTCATTACTACAATAGCTTTATAGTAATAAGTGGTATTAATTGCATCAAACTTATACAACATGTATACAACATTTTGATACTTACTAAATTAAAGTGATTCATTAATGATTAATAATTAATAATATACTCTCTTTGTCTTAAATTATAAGACATCTTATATTTTTAATGCAATATTAATGATATTTTCTCTAATATACTCTTAAATATTTATTATTATTTATTTATTTAATTCTTTTAATTTCTCTTTCATGTGTAATAACAAGAGGTCTTACTATTACTATAAAGTCATACATAATTTATCTTTTTCATTAAATAATAATTATATTTTTTTAATTTGTATGAAATTCTCAAAACGTATAATTTGGGTCTGAAAGGAATATTTTTTTAGATTTAAGGAGAGTTCAATCATAAAGTGGAGTATTTTTCTATTGTACTCCTATTTCATTACCACAGTAGCTTTATAGTACTAATAAGTGGTATTAATTGCATTAAACTTATACAACATTATGATACTTACTAAATTAAAGTCATTCATTGACGATTAATGATTAATATATATATTTTAGATTTACAAGGAGAGTTTAATCACGAAGTTGAGGACAAATAAACTAATAAAAGAAAAGTAAAAAACAATGAAAGAGAAATAGTTAGGGTCGGAAGAAACATGTCTAATACATAAGCAAATACTTTCGAATGAGGATTATTGTGGGTTGGATTGAATTACTTAGTATTTCATGTTAAGAAGGGCAGCACACTTTGGGATGCGTAAGAGCAACGCAGTTCAAACCAATAAATGTGAGAGTAGCGAAAAAGCCCAGCTCCATAATGCGACACCGTAGCATGGTAGAATGTCTAATCCTTTTTCAATATCTACATAACTTTGTATATTAAATTTATTAAGATGTCTATACAAAATCATACTATCTTTTATTTCAAAAAAACTTTCACATTTATTAAGTGACACCCACCCGTACCCAAATTGTATCCGAGTTTAACAGTCTAAGAAAAAGCTATTGGACACTCTTACCCTACAAGCCACCAGCTTCCACCATATACTTGGAAGCAACAAAGTTTTTACGCAAGAAAATGAAGAAAATCTAATGGGAATGTCAGAACTTCAGTTTCTTCGATAGACTAGCCACAGAAAAATTGAATGCAAGCAGACAAAAACACGGGAAAAAGCCAAGGCATGCACCTACTGTTTCTCCCATGGGTCACTGCTGCAGCAGTGAACCCTTATCTATATCAATTGTACAAAACAAATAATTTTTCCTTTGCCAAAGAAAAAGTTCTACAAAACTAAGGGTAACCCAAATACCGAGTTACCCATCAACACCATATCATTCAATATCCTATAAATTCAAATATTAACATTAACATAAGTAGCATTTATAACGTGCTACTACTTTTATTTTAAGGGTGATAAATTCCAAATTCCAAATTCCGATAGTAGACTACGAGAATAGGATATCCTATACACCTAACGGACAAAAATAAAAAAAACATATTGTAATTTATAAACGAAAATTAAATAATTTTCTCCCGGCTTTTTTTCAAAATTTAATTTATCCATTTGTACATACAATTAACCAATAATCAGAATCAGAGATATTTTCAGCCGGTAAAAAACAAAACATCCCAAGTCCCCAATCAATCAATGAATTCAACAACTAAGAGCCTCGTATTTGACCGGAATTGACCTACTACTAAACCTTTGAGAAAGCAAGTTCCCTACCACCGTTAGATCACGGCAAAACACTCCTTGAAACACCGTTGGATTTGCAATGCTTGGCGAAGACATCGCAAACTTTTCCTCCATTTTTTCAGCTCTACTTTTCTCTTCAAACACTTCAACTGAATGTACATTTGCATTAACATTTACATTTGCCTTTACATTTGCATTAACATTTGGATTTGCATTTGAAGAAGTTTGTTGCAACTGAAAAGCCATTTTCTTCTGTTTCTCTTTCTCTGCAGTTTCATCTTCTACAATGGAATTCATAACACTTGAATAACCTTTCTGAAGCAATCTATACAACAACATAGAAGCCATTCTAGTTCTATCTTTAACTGATTCAAGATCATGTTCATCAGCGAGTTCACACCGTTCGATGAAACAAGTGGCTTTCTCTGGTTTATGCTTCAAACAAAGCAAAAGATGAGCCCGTTGCAACTCCGAGCGACCACAACCGCGTCGCAGACCGATTAAAGCATAGTAATCCACATTATGCGTTTCACCGGATGCCATTTTCTGTTTCAGCTGTTGAATTTTCGCTGCTAGTGTGCATAATTTCCCTGGAATTTCATTGTAACGGACATTGTGACGTTTCCATAATGGACCGGCGAGTTTCCGATCACGTAGAATTGTGTTGTATAGAAGCTTCAAGTGTTCGAGATCGTGAAGACAATCTTGATAGGAACGAATGGTTTCTAGAATTGAGGCTCTAGCTTCGAGTGCTTGAATACATGTAGGATCCAGTGATAGTGTTCTGTTACAGTCCGCGATCGAATCAGCGATTCTACCTGCCGAACGAAACGCAGTGGCTCTGTGCATGTAGCATTCGGCGAGGAATCCTTGTGGAGCACCACGGCGGCCGTCGACGATTTTTGAGAAGTGACGGATTGCTTCCGTATGGAGTCCAGCGTCCATGGCAGCGATTGCGGCAGCGCGACGACGGAGGAGGAACTTTATGTGTGCGATGAGTTGGTTCACGGTTTCAGATTCTGATAGAGGGCTTCGAGGTGGAGTGGTTGCGATGGGCATCGAAATAGCATCACCGGAAAACGGTGTGTTCCATAGAGAAAAACTGTCGTCGGACCAACACACACTCTCGCGGCGGAATGCGTCACTGGCGAGGCGTTTTCCGGTTTGAAGAAGAACCATTGCATCTTCCATTAGACCTAAATGGCAACAAGCTTTCCCCAAAACCAAGTATCTGAAAATTCACATATAGAAAATGAATCAATTAATTATCTTAGAATTTACGAAATTATTTTAAAAAAATAAATAATGGCCAGTGTGCATTAAAAAATAGAAGAAACCTGCTACCAAACCAAAACAGTTGAAATACGTGAACCAAATTACGCAAAGTATTAATATTACATTAAATATTTATTGGTCTTCCTTGTTATACCTTTCAATGTGCATTGAATTTGATAGGTATTTTTAAAAGTTTCATTTCATTAATAGCTGGCAGAAGCATTAACTCAAACCCCATGATATTGGGGACTCTGATCTAATCTCAAAATTCATTAAATAGAAAATCCAAACTCTGTAAAAATAAAAGAAGCTATTTTAATTTTAAAGTTCAGGAGACAGTAAAAAAAATTGAAAAACTCAAGGAAACTAAATAATGACATTAATTTTTTTATTACCTCCAATATCCTTCATTATCAGAACTTTTGCAGAGACCAGCCATGACTCGCTTTTTCAAATCAGAGACAGAGAAGCACTTGAAGAAACTCTGATCTGGATCAGAGGAATCCGATGAAGATAACAACTTGACGCCTTCTCTTGAAAGCTGTTGAGAAGAGCCATCAGAAGAAACAGAGCCAGAATCATCGTTAGCCATTTTGAGACTCGGAATGTAATCCTGAAGCATATTTGCTACATCTTTGAATCTTCTCAAATAGAGCAAAGATCTCGCTTTGAGCTCAAGAGCTTGATCTGAGGATGGAGATATAGTAAGAGCCGCGTCAAGTAGAGTCAGGGCTGACACAATCTCGCTGCGCTCTTGTGTCGCAATGAGGGTTCGTGCGTCTTTGATGTATTTCTCAACAATCTAAAAAAAAAAAAAAACATTAAGGAAAATGAAACTCATAAAGACAAGATATTCATGAGGATAAGGGGTTTTGGAATGTTTACCTTGCGATTTGTGAGCCACCAGTGTTTCTTTTCTGTAGCATTGAGACAGGGAGTGGTGATGGCCATGGTGATGAGGGTGAAGAATGAAAACAGCACTGTGTGTTTTTCTTCTCTCACCCGTAAAGCGGGTACTTGATATCTCTTCTGTAGAAATAAAAGGAAGGAAATATATAGGGGGTTCGGGTTTCAGAGAGAAAATATCATAAGGGAGGGGCTAATTAGTCACAAATAATGGATTTTATATTATTGGCTTATTTCATAAGATAAAATAAACTAATACACTTCTTCCAATTTTATTTTTATTTTTCCTTTTCTATATAACTCATATAGTAAATTATACGATGTCCTTTTAATTAAATATAGCTCTCTTAATTTATAAGTTATTTTATATTATTTTTATACTATTTAGTATTTATTATTTTGTAAAAACTCAATTATTTCTCTCATAAATATTAAATTAAAATAATTAATAATATTTTACTCATACCAAATTAAATATGTATATATTTTTTAATTTATATAAATTTTTAAATTAATCTTATTTAAAACAGAGATGATATTCACTAGTCATTTTAATATACTTAAAATTAATTGAATTTTCTCAATCATACATTAAAATAGTATTCTAGAGAAAAGATTGGTGAAATGAAAATCTTTAATACATAAAAATTCTCTAAAAACATCACTATAATTAATAAAATTAATAACTGTATTAATTTTATCAATATAGTTTTAATTGACTTTTTAGAGTATGAGTAAGATCCTTATCATGTGAATCAAATCATTAATATAAAAAAAATTAAAATTAATAAATAAGAACAAAAATAAAAAATAATGATAAACACTGAGCATCAAAATTTTCTTTTTATCATAAATTTAATTGATATACATCGGTAATGTAAAATAATTTTATATTATCAACCAATAACGATTATATATCCCGCTAAATTATACTAAAAATTTTAAATTAATTATATAACATAACATAATAATATATTTTTATTTGAATGATAATGTAAAATATTTTTAAACTGTCAAATGCATAATAATTATACTCTTTAATGAAAATTCTATTAGATATACAATATCAGTTTTTCAAAAATAATAAGTATTATCTTCTCTATTTTTTATTATAAATTATTTTATTATTTTTTAAATATTAAAAGAATATAGTTATTAATATATGAAAAAAATTATAAAGAACTTTAAAAAAAAATTATCAATTGTATCGGTAAGATAAACTTAAAATTTTAAAAATAAAAATAGAAATATAATAGACAAAATAGCATATTAATGTCATAACATGATAATAATTGAATACATTTTTTATCGATTGACACATAATAAAAATCCCATAGGGTGTTATTTATTATTATATATAAATGTAGAGGCATTGTACTTGTAAAATAGATTTTACCTTATCCTTTACATTGTACAGATCAATACATAGGTGGTGAAGTTATGCTAATTAAAAAAGAACTTTTATGTACTTGTTTACAAGTGACCTTATAAAAAATTACAAATAGTAATTGAGATTGATTTTCTCAACAACAACAATAAAAGCAAAAAACAAATTAGCATTTACCATAAGTGAATTTAGATTCTTAGAATATGTTTTTTTAATTATTTATTTAAAAAAGCCTTGAGGCATGAAAAAGACCGTGAGGTATTGACAACAACCTTGACCCTTATGTAAAAGCTTTCACCCATCTTTCTTAGCTGGCAACGCACCATAGATCATCTCTCACATTCACATAACCTAAACTGTGGCCTTGTTGTAGGTTTATGATCCTAAAATTTATGACTTGAAAAATGCAAAGAAAACAGAATCATGTTTTTTGACCGGGGATAGCCGGTTACCAATCACGGGTTGTTGGGCTCAACCACCGGATAAATAAAAGTCAAGCAAGTTGCCCCAAAAGTAAGCAAAGGATGTGATAAGCACCACGGGTTATTTATTTGATTATTTCTAATAATCACTTAAAATGTGGTTTTAGCTTTGTGCACGTTGACTTGTATGTTTAATCTCATGGCTGATTAATCATCAATCATGCCTTTTATTCCATAACATCCATCATTAATTAACTCAAAATAACTAAACATGGTTGAGAAATGAAAATGGTACATAGATGAAAGTGAAGAAACATTAATATGGTCCAACAACTCACACAAATCATGGATAATGTTGAACACTTTCAATACTTTTTCTTCAAAAAAAAGTACTTATACACGATTAAGGATGTAAGGATTATTGTAAAAAAAAATGTAAAAAGTAAATTAAGATTGTACAGAATTTGTCAAATGAATTTAAACTAATACTTAAAAAAAATTATGTTCCGCTTAAAAACCAAACATGTTTTTTTATTAAATTATATATCATTTTCATGTCATTGATCATGCTAGATTTATATTATATAGTCATATTCTTAACATGTTTTATTAAAATATTTTGTAGTACTACCTCCTCCTTCGTTTAATATATGACTTATTTTTAAAAGTTATAACAATTTTAAAAAGTTTATTGTGATAAAAAAACTTGAGATTTTATATTTAAAGAAAAATGTAGTTCTACTTTTTTATTGTAATTTATCTACTTATTTTAATAATATAAAAATTTATAATATTTACAAAATTGACTTTTTATTAATATATTTTGATTCCATTGAATCAAATTGACGTATTCATCGATTTTGTTTTAGATTTAACGATGAATAAATCTAAAAATCAAATTAAACTTTTTTTATTGCACTATGTTAAAAAAGACTTTTAACAGCGTTTTTTTTTGCGTTTAGCAGCGTTTAAAAGTGCTGCCTAAAGTGGCACTGTTAAAGGAAAAGTCATCGCTTTGCACTGCTATAGGACACTGTAAATAGAAAAAACAAACGAATATTTATCAGGATATATAGCTTAACTAGTTTTATCAAGTAGAATCACTATAACAGTCAAAATTGTTAAAATATACCTGCACTCTGATCCAGCTAATGTTGTTAGCCTTCTTTTTTGACACTTTTGCTTCTCTTTGTGATCGGAATATTTGTACAGCTCTAACATAATATAAACGAATATTTAGAACAATCTCACATAATAAATAAAGATAAATTATTCAGAACAATATATCTCATCACTTACGTATCAACCATATTCTTCATATCATGATATTTTGTTTGATCACCATCCAATGAATCCAGAGAATACACTATTTCTTTCATCGGATTAATCGCAACCAACAATCAGTGTCCTTTGTAAAGTAAGACAAAAGTTTAGACAGAAATGTTATATAGAATGGCAAAAAACGAATAATTATAATAAATGAATTTAGAATGAAATATAACCCATAGCCAATATTATATGGCAAAAAATACAACTTCTCTGTATCTGCGGCCATAAATACTTGGACTATGTAATCTTTGACTACATCTGGAGTGTGATCAATTGACCGTGACTTGATACAGCTAGCAGATAAGAACGTGAATCTTGAAGGCAATTGATGCGGGACCAACAACTTGTCATACAAGAACCTTAAATAAAAACATAATCAACATTAGAATATTCATTTAAATGAGCAAATAAATTGTTCAATTATTTAATTAAAATTGATCGAAGTACCTGATGTAGGAATACATAACACCGATGTCCAATTCAGAATGTTGGAAAATCTGGTCCAAATCCTCTTTAGCAATTGTTTCGGCATATTCAAAATCAAAAATACCTTCTTCCATAGATATTTGACGGATGCCACCCTCAACCACATCTGTTATTCCTACATATGTTTCAAGGCACAACCTAAATCGAGGAACAAATGCTTTTTTTGGCTCGACCTTTTTTTTGTTGGGCAGCTTGCTAGATTCCGGCATCTTACCCTTGCTGACTTATTGCAACTGTTGAGCATGAACCTAAAAGTCATATAAGTTAAGTAATTAATGTATAAGATCATCATGTAACTGTAGTAGTCTAAGATCATCATGTAAATAAGTAAATTTAAATGTAAGAATAACTTTCATGTATGGGTTGTAAAACATTTGAGTACTACAAGGTTCATAATGGTGTTCAACCTACCTCATCATCTATGAAAATGAGATTTGACGGCCATGCAACATACGATCCTATTGCGTCTCCCACCACTGTGGCATCCGAAACATCATCTGGTATAGGCAACAACGCACCCCCGCTCTAAAGCAATATCAACCGATACTTTCAAAAATTCAGCAGGGAGCGGTTTATGGTGAAGTAAGTCTCCAAAAGTGTTATGCACTTTTCCCCTGCCAACCATGCGATAAGTCGGTGACGATAAATATAGCCGACAAGGTGAAATGCCCTAAACAAATAATGAATATGATTAATGTGTCAATTAAGAAAATTGTGCTAAATTAATTTCAATATAATATATATAATTACCTCTGGAAGCTTCTGCGGAAAATTACAATTGATACTATCTTTGGCACTAGTATCTTTACAATCTGGACCGCGCCTTTCTGACATGTATCTCTATTTGTCCTTTTGTAATTCACGAATCTGAGCTCTCAATTTCTCCAACGTCTCCATCACTTGTTTATTGCTAGGATTTTTATTCTTTGCCTGCTTATACAATTTTGTTGGAGTAACACCAAATCCCTTACCCCTCACACGCCCAGAATACTCAGGAATATTTAACACTCGACTCAGTATGCTCCTGCAATCATCGTCCTCAGCTGCAGTTATAGTCTGGGATAGACTCTCCTGAAATATAGATAAAAGCATAAATATATTATACACTTCTGAGTTTATGACAGAACTAATGTTGTACTTACACATTATTCAAATACTTGTTGAACTTCTTCCTGAACGACTCCATCTCTTCCCACATGGGAAACCTTCCACAAAACATGGTCCGGAAGAGATGTTGCACATTAAGACATATAATAAAGCATGCATATCCCATTATATATACTTACTATTTTTTGTAACTATATCATATTAAAGCATTTATATATACTTACTATTTTTTGTTGTAAGCGTGCATATCGCAAACGCCCTTTTTTTGTATGGATACGCGGGTTTTGATGCTCGTTGCCAATTTACGTCACTCACAACCTGAAAAAACAAGTTTAAAGCATATCAGAACTCATGTGGAAGAAGTATATATATTATACATTGTTCATGATAAGTTATAATTACATGGAATTCTTTGGTTCTTCGCTTAGCAACAAATGTTTCCCATTCTTCATCTGAAATCAGATCAGCATACTTCTTTGGACGCTCTGATTCGACAAAGTTTCCATCAGAATCTTTAAGAAACTTGTTCGTTAAAAACGCTCTAAATCCTTTTAGTCGTATTCCGACCAATTGAAGACAATATTTTCTCCTGCAATCATCAATATTAAAAGATCTCTACAAACAAATAAACATACATATAGTATGTTAGTATAATTAATTTAAAGACATAACCGTCGACATAATTAAAAAATATCAAATATCATACCTGTATCTCGCTCCAAATTTTGTCTTTAGCCGGTTGTAACGAAGGAATTCTCCAATTATCGCAAGTAATTGGAATTTGCGAATGAACAAGTGTTCCAATGTAACTTGTCAGCATCACACTGTTACGCTCAATTGATCTGTTTCATTCCAATGCATATCATACTTTATACCTTTATCTCTCGCACGTATGATTTTTTTCATAATCGTTATTGCTCTTGTAATATCGCCTTCCACGTCTTGTGCTGGTTTGTTTCCATCATGTGATTTTTCCTCGTTGGTGGCCATAATACCTGTAATTCAGAAAAACCAAATTATGAAATGAATGACAAATATATATGAAAAGAAAAACATATAAATAAGAAAAACACACACACACACACACACACACACACACACACACACACACACACACACACACACACACACACACACACACACATATATATATATATATATATATATATATATATATATATATATATATATATATATATATATATATAATTTTATTGAATGGCATAATATATAATTTTATTGAATGATATAATATGTAATTTTATTGAATGAGACAATATGTAATTTTACAAGTACCTTTCTCACTAACATCTCTTTCTTTTCTTCGTTGGAACGTGGCTTACTTGTCTCTTAACAACACGGACGGATGGATTGATCCAAATTCCCTCGTTATGATCATTTCTAATATATGATTCATCCGCTCTAATATTTTCATCTTGATCATCTATAATATAAGATTCCTTATCAACATCAACATCACCCTGATCTCCAATGTTATCATCGATTACTTTGTTGGAAAAAGAACTATAGACCATTTCGTACTTGTCGGATCAGTGACATAGAACACTTGTTTAGCTTGCGTGACTAGAATAAAAGGCTCATCTTTGTACCCCATCTTATTAAGATCCACTTGTAAAAATCCTGACTTATCCATTCGTATGCCACTATTATTTCAACCCATTTGCATCCAAAAATAGGAATCTAAAACTTCTCATAATCAAACACCCAAATGCGCTCGATAACCCCAAAATACGACAAATTTGCATATTTGGGGTTTAAGTCCTTCACACTTGAGATGTGCATTGCTTCGGCAAGCACGGTGACACCACTATTTTGCATTGTACTTTTATTATCTTGTTCTTTGGTATAAAATGTGTATCCATTAATTGCGTATGCGCTATAAGAAAACACAAGCAAAATTTGACCATATGCTAAACATCTCAACCTTTATGTTATTGAAGCGGGATCAGAATAAAACTTTGAAAATATATGATCTTTGAACCATGTTATAAAACTTCAATTGTGCTCACGTACTATCCAATTTTCATTTCTATTCAGATTTAAGCCTCGGAAAACGTCCTTGTGCATTTCAACATACGGCTCAACCTCAATGTCATTGTGCAGAACATACAAATTCACTTGCTCTCGTTCATCCCTTGAAACTGTCACAACTTTATTTCTAATTAACTGTTTTCCTACTATTTTTTCAACAGCATGAGATTTTGGGAGGCCAGTGGGTTGAGCATTGGACAAATATTCAGCACAAAACTCGATCGCTTCTTCAACAATGTATTGTTCAACAATACAACCCTTTGATCGACTTCGGTTTTTCACATACCCTTTTAATATTTTCATATAACGTTCAACAGGGTACATCCATCTCATATAAGCTGCTTCACACAATTGTGTCTCTTTCACAAGATGAACAACTAGATGTACCATTATGTCAAAAAATGATGGAGGAAAATACATTTCAAGCTTACACAAAGTAATAACTATTTCTTTTTTCAATGTTGGTAAGATCGCAGGATTGATCACCTTACTACAAATTGACCTGAAGAAAAAACACAATTTAGTTATTACGCTTCTCACTTTTTTTGGCAAAATAGAATGCATACCTATTGGTAGAAAGTGTTCCATTATAACATGGCAATCATGTGTCTTTAAACTCTTTAACTTGAGGTCTTTCATAGAAACAAGTCTTCTAATATCTGAAGAGTATCCTTCTGGAACTTTAACTTCACTTAGAAACTTACACAATATCTTTTTCTCCTTTCTAGATAAAGTATAAGCAGCAGGTGGTAGATATGTTCGACTTTCTTTCTTCAAGGGTCCTAATTCATTTCTTATTCTCATCGCTACTAAGTCCTTTCTTGCTTTAAGGTCATCCTTAGACTTTCCTTGTATATTAAGTAACATACCAATAACACTTTCAAATACATTTTTTTCAATATGCATAACATCAAGAAAATGTCTTACATACAACGACTTCTAATACGACAACTCAAACAAAATTGACCTCTTCTTCCACCCACGCGTGACAAGCGTATGAGCAAAAGGCTTGCCAAACTTAGTACTCACATCTTTCACCTTTTCAAAAATTTGTTCGCCGGTCAATGTAGGTGGAGCTCTACCTTGTTCTAAATTTCCATTGAATGCTTTTCTCTACCCATGGTAGTGATGATTAGAATTTAAGAATCTACGATGACCAAGAAAGACATTCTTCTGACCAAATTCCAATCGTGTCCAATCTGTGTTTTCTTCACAGATAGGACACGCACGTTGACCTTTAATGCTATACCCCGATAGATTTCCGTATGCTGGAAAATCATTAATTGTGCCAAAAAACATCGCCCTCAAATTGAAATTTTCTTTCCTATATCCATTATAAACCTCCACACCGTTCTCCCACAAACTATTTAAGTCTTCGATTAAAGGTGTCAAGTATACGTCTATGTCATTCTCTGGTTGTTTAGGGCCAGAAATTAACATAGATAACATCATGTACTTACGCTTCATACATAGCCATGGAGGTAGGTTATAAATCATAATAATTACAGGCCATGTGGAATGTGAGATACTTTGTAGACCATGCGGATTCATTCCATCAGTTAATAATGCCAAGCGAAGGTTTCTAGCTTCTTCTCCAAAACCAGGATACTCATTATCAATTTTCATCCACTGCGGTGAATCTGCCGGATGTCGATACTTCCCATCTATAATTCTATCATTTGCATGCCAAGTCAAGTGTTTTGCATCTGTTTCACTACGAAACATGCGTCTAAGTCTCGGAATTATAGGAAAATACCATAAGACTTTTGTTGGTGACAACTTTTCTTATACCGAGATACACCGCATTTAGGATACTCGTTTAATGATGCATATTCATTTCGAAACAAAATGAAATCATTTGGACAAACATGTATCTTATCATAGTTCATGCCAATAGAGCATAACATTTTTTTAGCTTGATAGGTTCAATTGGGAAGAACATTATCCTCCAAAAGCATCTCTTTCATAAGGGCTAATAACTCTGTGAAACTTTTATCCGACCATTCATTACCTGCCTTTAAGTTGTACAACTTTAATACTGCAGAGAATCTTGTGAAAGTAGTGCAACCTTTATACAATGGTTTCTCTGCATTTCTTACCAACCTCTCAAACATCTTGGGACAATCCTGAAGATCTTCTTCAAGTGCTTCTGCAATCTCTTCGACTCGATCACAATCATATGTATCTCTGCCATTGTCATTTGAAGCATATGTCGTATTATCCCCCCAGTTCGACATTCTCGTTACTTATATCACCATGTAATGTCCAACATGTATAACTTCGATAAATTCCATGTCTCTTTAAATGAGATTCCAACTTAAATGCGTCAATCTGACGCCCATAACAGCAACCTAAGCAAGGACATGTGATCCTACTGGGGTCTTTGGCGTGTTCAACATCAAATTTAACGAATTTTGATACCCCATTCTCGTACTCTTTTACAATCGATTAGAAGACATCCATTTTTTATCCATATTAATTAAGTATGCTAAACTAAACTAAGAAAGTTAAACAAAAACAACGAATACTTGTAGCACCTGTAGAGAAATCACCTACTTCTAGAACTACACAGTAGGATTCTTGGAAACGATCACAATCTTGCTCTAAACAGGTAACCCCTATAAAAAACAAAATTAACATCATCAACATTAAATAATTCTTGGAAACGATCAAAATTAACAGACATAAATAATTCATTTACTTTCATCAACAACATCAACATCATTAACATCAACACTAACAACATCAACAATAACATTATCGTTACTTAATTCAAGTTTCCATCAACGACAATAACATTAACATATATACGAAATTAATTCATTTGTTTTCATCAACAACATCAACATCATTAACATCAACACTAACAACAACAACATTTGTTTCCATCAACAATATCAACAACATCATTAATATCAACACTAACAACAACAACATTAACATCATTTGTTTCCATCAACATTATCATTTTAACATCAACAATAACACTAACAACAACAACATTAACATCAACACTAACAACAACAATATTAACATCATTAGTTTCCATCAACATTATCATTTTAACATCAACAACAACACTAACATGCAACAACATCATTTGTTTCCATCAACATTATCATTTTAACATCAACAACAACACTAACATGCAACAACATGATTTGTTTCCATCAACAACATCAACAACAACATTAAAATCAACATCATTTGTTTCCATCAACAACATTTTAAAAAAACTTCAAATACCTTAAAAATGGTGGAAATGGCTGACAGAGGAGGTGGAGGACGAAGACGGACGGACGGAGGCGGAAATGGAGAACACGACGGACGGCGACGGACGGAGGAGGTCGGACGAAGACAATGGACAGAAGTGGTCGACGGAGGGAGTAGGGTTCTATCACGAGTGGGAGCGAAGGTTTAACAAAAGACTGTTCTGTTTCTGAAAAATTCTGAGGTTTTTTAAATTTATGCTACTTAAACATATAGCAGCGCTTTTGCATGGCCTTTAGCAGCGCTTTTTCTAAAAGCGCTTTCTTTTACTGCCACCTTTAGCAGCACTTTTAGAAAGCTCTTTCGTAGGTTAACCCTTTAGTAGCGCTTTCTCAAAGCGCTTTCGTAGGTCCCTCAATTAGCATCGCTTTTTATAAAGCGCTTTCTATTGTTAGCCATAACTGCTACCTTTAGCAGCGCTTTTCTAAAAGCGCTGTCTAAAGTCAGCTCTTTTTTTTTCTTTTTTTTCCTAACTCTTTAGCAGCGCTTTTACAGAAAGCGTTGTCTTTTCTGCGCTGCCAAAAATCATTTTTGTAGTAGTGTTGGTTTGAATTCAATTTTTTCCCAAAATAAAATTACACTAATGTAAAGAGATCTATTATCATATTTTTTTTCTTTTTTTATCAGTGAAAAAGAGTGTGTTGCAACTGAACAATAAAGAGAATGTGAATCGAGGATCACTCACACAAATTTTTTAATAGTTCATCCTATTAATAAGAGGTTAATACAACTTCCTCACACTTCATTATAATTACACTTGATTAAAGACGATCATTAAGACAATCTTATTTTAAATTTTCTTGTCTTACACTAGAGAATTTTCATGTTTTACCTCACGTAAGGGCTTTCTTACTTGAGACCTTTAAGGACTTGTTTGTCTAACACTATAGGATTTTAGAAAAATTTCAAAGTAATTTGTTTACAACAACTCTCACAAAATGGTAAACTTAATACATCTCAATTACAAAAGTTATTAAATATCTTAAGAAAACGTAATGAATAAAGAGCACTTGTGCTAAGTGTTTGTTTTGTGTTAATATGATAATGTTTTCCAAAGTTTACAGTTTCATAATGATACAATAATAGTATAACTCATAAGTAATATATGTCTGTGTTGTTTTTCATCATTTGATGTCGTCTTTTATACAGGATTGAAGCGTCGTTGACAATCATTTGGGAGTTGGAAAATAAGGCATCAAAGTTGTATTATCGATAAAGAATCTTTCTCCATTTGTTCCTTCTATCGGTCCTTAATTTTATTTTTTGTACTAACACAATTGTTATGACGTGGCCGTTGAGAACATTCTTCATGGGTGACATAACACATCAAGTCATTTGTGGGAGAATATGAATGTAAAATGGTCTAAAAAGGAAGGGGGGTTGAATAGAATTTTCCCCTAAAACAATTTAAAAAATATTTTCTTCAAAAAAAAAATAATCAGAGTTTTTATAAATAAAAAAGGGGGGAGTAGAAATTTATGAAATATGTGTTGGATCGATATCATGAATTGCACTATAGGTAGATAATACAATGAATATATAAGATGATGAGAACTATAAACAATCAATGAATCAATTAGTCCAAATTCAATATGTATGAAGTTTCTAAAATGAACATTATTAATCAATAAACCAATCTAATATTATAAATTACAAAAGATTATAATCACTAGAAAGATGAATTAGATGACTTAATATATTCCAAACTTATACTTACACATAAATCTCTAGAAGAAGATAAAACCTAGCAACATGTGATTCTACAAAAGCGATAAAACCTAGTCATGCAAAACTATTCGGAAAATTAAAGAGAGGGATATAGAAGAATTCACCACTATTTATATTGTTCAACAAGTTCGTGCTTGCTCTGCGCCTAATTCAGTATCCAATTATGAACCATTGAAAATTTATAGTCTTCTACTATTTAAAACTTCTTACAACATGTGTTTAATACAATCAATAAACCATATAATTATAGAAATTAAAACACAATTAAGAAGCTAAAATATGAATATTTCCTCTTCTGATGTATACAACTCACAAAGCTGAATTTCACAAGATATTCGTTCAATCTTAAATGTGCACTAACTCATATCCCAAATCTGCTCCAAGCCTCAATATGCAACATTTTTTACTCAACCATGTTTAAAGTCTCTTGTCCAAGCTCTTGGTATATCTAAAGGAATATTAACTCTCAACTTTGTCTATAACAACCTTCACTCAATTCTACTTAAGTCTTTAACGGAGAAGAAATCCATTACTTTTTTGTCTTGTTGGACTGTCAATTTCAACTACACAACATAACACGATTCTAGACCTAACACAAACTTCATATACATTAACAACTAATAAACTTCATCTTCACTAGATCTCAAACTCCCTTATAGTTGAGAAGCAACTCGAACATGGTAATCTTCTTAGACGTTGAAAGTGGTTTCAGATGCAATCTAAAGTTGTGAAAATGTGATATGAAAATTGATTTTAATCGATTTTCAGAGCTTTTCAAAGTTATGATATTATGAGAGAGAGAGAGAGAGAGAGAGTTCAGAGCTTTTCAAAGTTATGATATTATGAGAGAGAGAGAGAGAGAGAGAGAGAGAGAGTTCAGAGCTTTTCAAAGTTATGATATTATGAGAGAGAGAGAGAGAGAGAGAGAGAGAGAGAAATTAATTTGTATATGTGTTTGAGATTAAGCACTAAAAATGAGTAAAATGATCCTTATTATTCAAGTAAAAAGCAAAGGTCTCAATTTGAGTCAAATGAGTGAATAATTTGAATTAAGAACTTTAAAAACTTTATTTTGCCTATTTCATTTGAGTTATTGATTTGAGTCAAAGAATTTTATGATTCAAATCAAACTAAAATCCAAAATTTGAATTTCAGCCAAGATTCTAACAAGCATTTTGTGTATTTTAAATCAAGATTACACCTAATTTGAATTAGAATCATTGTAACAAAAGCAAATCATGAGTTTCAAATTTATGTCATGGTTCGAATCATGCTTAACTCTGATTTGAATTATATTTCTAAAATAGATAATTATGTTTGTTTGAGTATAAACGATGACTCTTCCATTGAGGTATAAATGGTCACGTTAACCTTTGAATAAATGTTCAACCTTAACCTTATTGACTTGAGTATAAATGATCATTCTCATAGAATAAAATAAATAATCAATTTTTTATGACTTAGTGCAAATATATTCATATAAAACAATTTTGTTAACTTTAGTGTAGATAACCATTTTTACATTATAGTATAGATTACCATTTTCTTTCTTCTAAGGTAGATGATGATTCTTTGTCTAGATATAAATGACCATTTTCTTTCTTCTAAGCTAGATGATGATTCTTTATCTAGGTATAAATGACCATTTCTTTTTATTTTTAGATAAATAATTTCAAATATACTACACATGAGAATAAACCCATTAGAATATTAATTATTTTAAAATATATTATTATCATCAAAAATTCACAAATATACGTGATTGTTCTTAAAATGTTAAAATTTCTCCTTTTTTCTCTTCTTCAAATCTTCAATATCAAAAGTCCTCAATTCTCATCTCTTTTAACCTCACAGAGTGTTAAAGTCTCTCTAACTGCCCTTTCTATTTATTGCCTTCCCCTATATTACTACTTCTTCCCTTCCTGCATGCAGTCTCAGGCCTAACCATTTCCAGTTTTACACCTTACCCCAGTTTTCCATGTCACTCTATTTCCACGCGGCATCCTAGATTTTGGGCCCACTTATTGGACCACTCTCAATAGTAGTAAATCTCAAAGGTCCAGGTAAGCTTCATCAGTTTTTGAACTTGATATATATATATAATTAAAATGGTGACACGTAACTAACAGCTCTAGTGTGGAGTTATTTTGTACTGTACAAATTGGTTCAGTAATTTAATATCTCACACTGCATTTGTTGATCACACATATATATGCCATTAATACTGAACAATTTTTATGGTTGGTAGTAATGTGTGCATCAGTTGTTACAGATAAGATACAATTGAACCCTGCCAACAACAACGCACGCCGGCTTCATTTCTTCAAAGCTTCTTCCTGCTTTCAAAGCAATTAATTCAAATAACTTCAAATTCTACTATTTACATTTGGAATTTTTCACATAAATAATCTCTATAAACTAAACTGCCCCATATTCAAACAATTCTTTTAAATTATTAATAAAAATAATATAATAATTAGTCGTCCGTAATAGCTAGAAAACAAAGATCCAATTACGAAATAACAAGTTATTAAATGTAAAATACGTTGACTCTTTTTCTCCCGGAACACAGATAATTTTTTACAAGAATATCATGCTAACCACCCAAATCAATTCAACGACTAACCACATATCATGTTGTTCCACACATGTGCAGTTATCAACTATTTCTCCTATTTAAAAAGAAAAGCGCATCACATCACAAATATTCGAATCATTTCTCATTCAAACTTTACTTTTCGCTTTTTTACTGACTTGAGGATTGAAGTGATAGGCTTGTATATCAACTCTCTCTCCATCGGAATGGAAGCTCTGAACCACTGCAACAAACTCTAAATACTTCTTTTTTTTTTATCAATCTAGTTTTAGCGGGAAACATTGGTGTTGTCTGTGGGAGTCAACTTTTAATTCCTACGATTCTTCACGATCTTACTTCTCTTCATTCAATCAAATCTCCTCTGATAGAAATCCAAATCTCCTTTGCTCGAAGCATAGATCTACATTTCCTGATCATTTCCGTCAGATTCATATTGAAGCTCTCCTCTTTTAAATCCTCCATCAGATCCATCGACGATGACAACTTCCTAAGCTACTCGATCCATTGTCCAACGACAATCTTTTGTTTTTGCTTAAACTGCTAGGAATCTTCCGACTCCAAGGGACGAGCGATCAAGTCTCGGCGACTACTTCATCAATTCCTTTGCCACAAGATCTTATCCAACTTAAGGTAGAATAGGGAGTGTTTCCACCTCCTTCATTCCTCGAATTTGCATCATAGTTTCACCTAGGCGATCCTTCATTCAAACCTCCACAACCGCCTAAAATGTCTGGGTAAGAAATGCTTCCCGATTTTTAACTCTTGTAGTCTAATCTTGGTTTGAAAGGAGTCAACGACCTGTTGAACAACACCTACCAAATGGTGCAGCAGGAGAACTCTAAGGCCTTGGTAGATAAGCTAACTCAAATTTTTGAAAGTTTACACAACGCTAATCCAAAGAATAACACTGCACAAGAGGCGTCTTCGCATAAAACTACCATTCTTGAACCAAGAAGGGATCCATAAGAGATTCAGAAGTTACCATATTGCCGATGATATAGGAACTATACTTCTTCCCCTTCCCCAAGGAGGACAAAAAGGTATGAGGAATGTACTCTCATTCAGATGCATAACAAAAACCCCTTGTTCGCTCGCACCCTTGATAGCAGGGTCCCAAAGTCACTAAAAAAGCCGAAGCTTTAGAGCTACATTGGGACTGGGGATTCAAATGAACATGTCAAAAATGTAGACAGGTGATTGGATTACTCTCACACGGAAGGGGCCTTAAAGTGCAAACTCTTTGCACTAACCTTGACGGAATCAGTCGTGGCTTGGTATAGGTCCTCGCCGGATGGAATCATAAACTCTTGGTTCGGCCTATGTGAAGCTTTCACCGCCTATTTCACTGCAGAAAGAGGCAACTGGATACCATGGTCGCCCTTAACAGAATCACACATGGAAAGAAAGAAAACATACGGATATACATTGACCGCTTCACCAAGGTAGATGTAGCTGTTGGAGGCTTAGATGAAAGCCTAAAATGATGGATCTTGGAAAAAGGGCCGCATGATGGTTTGTGTGTTACGAGAATAGTTAAGGCACAAAGAGGCCTACAATCTAAATTTTTTTTAGACGGGAGTTCTCTTACACCAACTATGTGGAAAGACTTTTGGCCGACGGGGTTAGTCGAGTACCAAAAGGTACAAAACCTAGTCGACCATCAACGAAAGAATCGGGAGGTCCAAAGAAGAATGTGAGCACACACCCCACCCAAGGTTCAATGCTTATACTCCCTTGAATATTTTATGGGATGAAATCTTGAAGGAATATGTTAAGATTGAGTTTAAAGAGGCCCGAATAAGGAACCCATACCAGTCAGGGATTCCACCTACACAGATAAGTCCATATACTTATGTTTCCACAAGAGTGACGACCACAACACCAACGATAGCATCCTGTAGAAGGATGTAATTGAAGGGCTAATCAACAAAGGGAAGTTGTCCGAGTACACCGAGGACAACAAGAGGGGTTGAGAAGAATCTCAAAAGAGAAAATAATCTCCCAAGAAAAGCATTGAAGTTCTGACTGGGGAAAAATATGTAAGTAGTGGGGAAGATGAAGACACAATGGGAAGCGCCAATACATCTCTCCCATTACGGGAGGCGCTCCGAGGACGAGCAACCCTTCCAAAAGCATAATGAAGAGAAAAAATGTTAATTTGATGGTCGTTAACAATAAGGATGTAAGTACTTCAGTAACGAGGTCGGAAAGGCCAATTCTCAGATTCTAGGATTACAAGAAGATAGACGGAATCCCGAATGAAAATTTTCCTTTGGTTATAATGATCATTATTGCAAACATTAACTTCTCCAAAGTTATGATTAATGGCGACAGATCCTGTAACACCCTAATTTTTCTCCCGTTTAATTATTTAATTAAGTTAATTTGCGTATTTGAGTGATTTAACACGCTTATATAATTTTACATATTTTAATTAATTTAAGTTGAATAATTGCTATATGTGTGTGGGGTGTAGTGACATGGTTGGGAAAAATATAGCAGTATGATGATAGTGTAGAAGTGGTAGAATAATTAAAATAATAATATTTTAATTATTAAATGTAATAATATGAGTAGTAGCGTTTTTAATGAATTTATTTATTTTGTTATTAGAGATAAAATAATAAGAATAAAGTAATTAAATATAGAAAAGTGTGGCTTTATGATAGAAAATATTTTATTGATTAATTAATAGAGAAAATAGGAGTTAGTAGAGAAATAAGGGGCAATGAGGATATTTAGGAGAATAAGTGAGGAGTTAATGAGGTAATTAAAAGAGATTATGTAGAAACTCCTAAATATATATTCTAAAAGGTGAAGAAGAGTTAGGTTTCATCCAATTCTTAGAGAACTTGAGAAAGAGGCAATATGAGAACCCTAGAGTTAGAAAAGGAGAGGAAAACCATTGGAGAAGAGCTTGCTTGCTAGAAATCTAAGGTAAGAGGGAGAATAAATTTCAATAGAGCTTATGCAGGAGGGTTAGGATAAAGGAGTTCTTAACCTCCAATAAGACTTGAGTTTTGATTTAATTATGTAAGTTGGTATTGATTTGATGATATGTGTTTTGATTGTTAGTGAAATTCGTGTACTTTAACTAATGATCATTTTTGTTTTGATGTGTTAATATGTTTTCACCATTGTTGGGGTTTTGGAGCTTTTAAATATGAAAGTATGAATATACATGATTTTGTTAATGTCAATATTGATAAATTGTGAATGTGTGGTTTTAATCATTGGATAATTGTTGTATGTCAAATTTTGAGATCAGGGCTTTTTACGCAGTCGAAATCGGAGGTTCGGAAGTGCTTTTATGGTGAAAAACGCAGAAAAATAAATTCTAGGTATTTACCCGCGAATTCTGCAATTTAGCGACAAACTGACCGTGAGAAAAAACCCATTTTTGGGTGATGTCCGTCACCCCTCATGACTTCCATTATGCCTGACAAAAAATATCATAACTTGAGATCCATGATTCCATTTGGAACGCGGTTTGAAGCGTTGGAAAACTAACGTTTAGTACTATCTTTTAGTGATCCCTTAAGAGGCTGAATATGTATGTAATGATGTGAATATACTATTTTACTTAAGGTGTAATGTTGGTGGCTGTGTTTCTAGCTGCTGAGTTGAGTTTTATGTATTGTGTTGTCATGCGATTCATGTTAACTACTGTTGGACATGTTTTGGGTGACTTAAATTAATTAATTATATGATTACATTGGGTTGTTAATTGTTAATAATTTATTTTTAAAAATTATTTAGTTGTTATAATTAAATTGATAATGATATAATTAATTAATTTAAGTCAATGTAATTAATTATTATACGTATAAAACATCACTAATTTAATCATATAATTAATTAATTGACCACAACAATAATTATATAATTACATTGACTTAAATTAATTAACGAAAGATGATGTTTTGTATGTTTAAATTTGGTTGTATATGGTGTATGAATATTTTAGTTGTGTGATGCTTGTATGTGGATATGCATAACTATTGTTGTGGTGGTGGTAGTTCGAAGAAGGAACTACGTTGTTGTATACTATTTATGTTTTGATGTTGTTTATGGAAAATTATATGCTTAATTGTTGATCATTATGTTTGCATAATGAGTTGATTAAATTGAGGTGATGTTTGAAAGATAATTTCGTTGAGTTTAATTATTAACATGCTTGTGCTGCACTGTTGATTTATAATATGCATTTTGTATTTTTGGTGTGATGTAATCCAGAGTGGGGATTACTAGAGTTGTCAATGTATTATGTTATAATCAAAAGATGGATTTTAACGCATTAATTTGATGATATGATCATGCATCGTAAAAGTTGTGTCAAGAGGCATGTCTGCTAGTTTAGAAGAGGGGACTAGAAGCTTGTCCCAAGCTCAAAAGAGGTGGCTTGGGGATCAGAAGAGGGGGATCATGGGTCCAGAAGAGGGGACCCGGTTCTAGAGAGAACTGGATATTGAGTTGTTACCATATGCATATGCATAGAGTTGCATAGTCGAGTTGCATTTCATATCGAGTTATATGCATAACTGTAGAGTTGTGATTGATTGATGAGTTTGAGTGTGAGAGTGTGATGACATATACTGTGAATAAAATTATGTAGAGGATGTTGTGTTATTATCCTACCTTGCAGTATATGCTTGTTTTTATTGTTTGTGATTTCTCACTCATTTGTTGTTGTTGTTATGGTCAGTGCTCCTCTTCGAAGTGCAGATAAGCAGGTAATTGAGTAGCTTCTTAGAGTGGAGGATGGCATGAGGTTGTTTCTTCATTTTTATTTCTGTGTTTAGTTTAGGTGCTCTGATATGTAACACTGGGGAAAAATGTTCGTGATTTATCTTCTGTTGTGTTGAGTAGAGAGTTAAAGTATACTCTCATGGTTGATGTTTTGAGGTTTTGAAGAGATTACACTTATGAATTCGTTTATGTTGCAAAGTCTTCGAAATTGAATTATTTATTGAATAAATATTTTATTATGAGAAATTTCGCTGTGGTGATACCCTAAGTGGAGGTGAGCATGTGATGACACGCTAAGTGAAGGTGTTGATTGTAATTTATTTTATAAAGTGTTATAGGGCATGTGTGTTTTGAAAAAAAGAATGTGTGACATCCTACTTGATTGTGTGAATACTCTAATTTTATTGTATATTTATGCACGGGGGAAATAGGGTGTTACAACTCATGTGATATCATGACTTGAATCTCTTTGAGAAGATGGGGCTTAAGAAGGAAAATTAGTGTGAAGTTGCATGTCTCTAATACATTAAGGGGGAGAACCCAATAAGGTTTTTTTTATTGTCTCTAAATCTTTCATTTCATTATTATTGTTTAATGAGTCTCCTATTCAATTTTAAATATTTGGATTATGTTTTGAATCCACACGTTTTAGCATGCATATTTCAGGTTTGCAATTGAGCATGATCATTATATTTTAAGTCAATTGGTTGAGTTAATGGAACAAGAACCATATTTGATGTTGGTTCAAGTTATGTGGGAATCAAAATCTCAAATTATTTTGAAAAACTTGAAAAGTTCATATTTAATGTGTATGACTCGAATCACTCACAAACTATGACTCGAATCAAATCAAACAAAGAAAAACATGAAGGCTTTTTGGATCTGTGACTCGAATCATAACTTTCACTTGATTCCAATTATGCCACTCTATGACTAAAATCACAAGTTGCACCTGATTCGAATCACAAAATTCTTGTTAGCCCCTGCCTAGTTTGACTCAAATCATCAATTACACATGACTCGAATCACACAATTTCTCACATTTTCCTGTTGGCCACTATCTAATATAATTTGAATCACAGGTTCTACATGAATCGAATCATGACCTTTCATGAGTTGAATCACATATATAACTTGACACAAACCATAGTAAAATGGGCCACTTCTTTTATGTTGATCTTGTTTCATTCTACTTGATCACTTGACTTGAATCAAACAATATTTTTTCATGTTGCTTTTTCACTTTATCTCTAGCACATATAAATATTTTTGTCACTTTAAATAAAACAAATTTTAGATATTTCGTAGAATTTTTGAAGTCAATCAGAAGTAAGAATCGTGACCACTTCTAGTATGTCTGATTTTTCAAACCACTTATGCTAAAGTTCTTGGAACACTTGTAAAGGAATTTATTTCATCTTCAACCTCTACTTTGAATTTTGATATTGATTTGAGAGATTTGTAATTGTTGAGGGAGACATGTCTTGGAACTATAATTTTTTGAAGGATGTGTAAATATTTCTAGGAGGCTTGCAAGATTATGATAGTGTGACTGGTTATGACAAATTTCAGTGAGAAGAAGAAGGCTTTTGTCTCCAGGCTAACCTTGGTAGTGTTGTGTGGAAGCCTACATATAAAATATTTAGACAGGTCGTCACTCAAGAAATCATTGAGATTGGGGAGGATT